>CM052798.1:14913679-14940487 GCA_028533885.1 Nasua narica | reverse complement strand
AAAAAACAAAACATCTTCAAGTATACTGCTCTTAATGCATCTCCTTCCTAACTTTTTGACCATGATTCTGGACAGAAGAATAAATGATCTACAGCGGTTCAAAGAAATGCAAAGGGAAGAGAACTGGGCTCACAGAGGTAGCTAAAACTAGCCTGAAGGAAAAGCCTCAGGCGTTCCTTTGAAGCACATCAGAGGCATTTGAACACAGCTAACACTGATCAATACTTTCCAACAAAATTAGCAATCTTAGGGTTACAGTGTCAATATGGCCTAGAATGTAGGAAAATGGTGTTGCTTGAGGTAGAAGCCCGCCTAAAATTTTCTCACTTTGCCCCCCGGAGGAGCAGTAGTACTGCTGATTTGCACCAAAAGACAACAGTGGGGCAGAAGTGAGAAACTAAGTAGCAGAAATCCTATAAAAGTGAAAGCCCTATAAGCTAAAGAGGAAAACAAAGGTTTTCAAAGTCAATGGGAAGAGTTAACTTTTTAACATGCTGTTTCCTTCCACATTCCATAGTAGGGATTTTCCTCACCTATTTTGTTGTAAAATCTTGGTTTGCAGTTCACTTTTCAAAATGTTCCAGACAAAGTCTACAATTTATATGCTGTTATGTTGCTTAATTACCAAGCTTAAGGTGAGTTTGAATAATTAACAACAAAGCTTACTTTTCTAGTTTACCTTTTTTTTTTTTTTAAGTTAGTTTGTTTATGTACTGTATGTAATCTACACCCATGTGGGGCTCAAATTCACAACTCTTCGATCAAGAGTCCCATGCTCTTCTGACTGAGCCAGCCAGGCACTCCTCACCTGTTTCTAAAAAGGCCAATACTGAAGTTTACCCTGGATCTATTAAAAGAACCATAGTAAATTTTCGTTACTGATAACCATGAAAGAATTTCAACAAAAGAATCCCTTTTTCCTGCTCAAGTAAGTTTCTCAGAATGCTATCTCTACATCTTCTCAGATCATGATTAGAGGCTCTTCCCATCCTCAATATGATTTGAGTTTACACAGCTATGAGGAAGATACAACTTCTTGGGCATTAATTAATCGTATGTGTTCTTCTACCTTCACATCTCAGAAGATGCAAAAAAACAATAAAGCAAAAACACCACTCTATCTTCAAATGTTTAAGACATCTGTGATTAGCAAATATTGCAAAAATGTTAACATTTGTTATATTTCAATAGTTGATACATGGATTTTGATTAGGTTACTCTGAGGAGAGAGCATTTATATTAGAAAAGTACTGCGAGGGCAGGGTGCCTAGGTGGCTCAGTTGGTTAAACGACTGCCTTCAGCTCGGGTCATGATCCCGGAGTCCTGGGATGGAGTCCAGCACTGGGCTCCTACCTCCATGGGGAGTCTACTTCTCACCTCCGATCTTCTCCCCTCTCTTACCCACTCTCTCTCAAATAATAAAATATTAAAAAAGAAAGAAAGAAAAGTACCAAGATTTGCCATTCCTCCGATTTAACATACAAAAGCTTAAATGATCTATTTTCCAAGCGACATGTTACCACAAATACTTGCCAGTTGCCAAAAGCGATGGAGTATACACATCAAACAACCCTCATTTTTCCTGAATAAAACACGACACCACCCTATTCCTAGTTCAATTCTGTGTTTAATAAATACACAAAGCTGGAATTCATATTTTCCCATTTGATCCCCATACCAAGCCCCATTTTGCAGATGAGAAAGTCCTCATAGACCAAGTATCCTATTCTTCTAGTACGCCATGACCACACCAAATAAAGGATAGTAGCAAAAAGAATTCGAGGAAATTATACAAATAAAGTTGCTCAGCTAACCTAACTAGCTAACCAAATTAAGACATTTTGTCTTAATAAAAAACAAAACGATGAGCGAAATGGAATCATTAAGCAGCTCAATCTGTCAAAGACAGAACATAAAACTGGTAGCATCTGAGTCAATGGTTTTAGCCAAAAGCAGTGAAGAGTTAAAAATCAAGAATATTAACTACTTCATAAGAGCCTAATTGAATTCCTTCATGTTTAATATAAAACTTCCAAAATCCAATTTTAGGGAAAACATTTAAAAACAACTTCTGAATTCTCACCATACTTTGAATACACATTTACTGTACTGTTCCTTCATTGTAGCCAATTACTAAACCTGTAACCCTAAAGTGGAGTATGAATTCTTTGCAGGGAGACCCAGTCTTGAGCTCTGAACTCTCAGAACCCAGCACCATGCCTGGAATAAAGCGCTGTCGTTTCACAATTAACGTGTGGAATAAAGTGAATAAGGAACTGCCAAATTTGGGGCAATTTTACTTTGTGTAGAAAATGTCTCTATTTCTTTCTTTTTTTTTTAAATTTCCTGACTCTCAATCTTGAGGCTGTGAGTTCAAGCCCCATGCTGGCTGTACAGATTACTTAAAAATAAAATCTTAAAAAAAAAAATCCCTTCCATACTACTTTTTATTTATTTTTTATTTACTATTATTATTTTTAAAGATTTTATTTATTTGACTCAGATCACAAGTAGGCAGAGAGACAGAAGCAGGCTCCTTGCTCAACAGAGAGCCCCATACTCCTTTTTTAAAAATTCTTCCATTAAGCCAGGATTTAGACTGGCTTCCCTTCCACTCTTTCTGCCTGTTAAGTCCCTCCAAATGTTTATGCTAAAATGTGGTATTTAAGAATTATTTCACCTTCTATTGGATTTATGTATGCATTTGTAACTCAATACTAGGCCATAAATTATCTGTGAGTGGGGACCATAGTGATATATATTGTTGCATAGTGATATATACCTCGATCCATTTTTAGTTAACTCTCAAAATATAAAAATTTTGAATTAACCTGGATTACATCTTTTCAGCCTCTTTTTTATATTTAGCTCTCCAGTAAATTATTTAGGGGCACAGTTCCAAATCAGAACACTGAAATGATGCTATACAAAAAAGGGGGGGGCGGGGTGCAAGAAAATTAATACTAGGTCTGCTTTCTAAATGTATGCACCATACTTTATATAATGAGAACTCAAATGATTTCAGGCACACAGTTGACACAAGCAGGCCAAAATGGCAACAAAAACAACTCTGTTAGGAATGAATTTCTAGCAACTTCTAGTAAATCTACAAAAGAGAGTCTCTTCATGGGTCCAGGGGTGTAAGAGAATTCTATAATCCTTCCCGTGGAAGTAATCTGAATTCAGTCTCATGAAATCTGAAAGCTATTTCTGCTATCTGACTATACTTGAAGTTGTGGAAAGGGAAATCAGAGAGAAAAGCCTGGGAGAAGCCACTTGAAAATAGGCACAATAAACTGAATTATTTACTGAACTCTGACCATAAATATCCATGCTGCCAAACCTAGAACTTTTACTATGATCAGTACGAATGCCTCATACAGGGCCCTAAGAACAAAGAACTATAAAAATATAAGGGCCATTACACAAATATTAGGACCATTGATTTTTTTTCGTTTAAAGTAAGGAAATCCATTTTCAACTCTTCTCTGATCAAATTCTATTAAGTTCTAAAGGATAGTCCAAAAGATTCTGCCTTTTAGATTTTTGCTACAGTGAAGAAGCAACTCATAAAGTATTTAGTTATCAATCTTTTGTCATAAATATTTTCACTATAATATGTGATCAAACTTCATTGCATTTTAAACCAAATTCTTCTATCCATACACACATATTTTGTGTATTTTCTGTAATTTAGTACTTGTACTAATTCATGTTGCATCTCCTTTCATGTGATTTTTAAAAAATATTCTTTCATCCTACAGTATGACTATTACATGAGCAGGGTCCCAAAATTATAAAAACCACAATTTTTTTTGTCATGTCAACCTGTCACATCAATGATTTCTGTAATCTGTTTTAACAGCCTACATCTCTTTCAAACACACATACCACATACACACATCCATAATTACCATGCACAACAGAGAGCAGGTACTTTCGTTTGTTTACACTCTTATAAGAATTCTTACATATGCTTAAAAGAATATAAACAAGATGAAGTGATTCTTCCTACAGTCAATAGAATCAATAAAACAGATTATAATACAGAGCTGTCATCAATCACCTAACCATATCTAACAAAATTAACCAATGATTTGATGGAGCTTCATTACAGTAAATAGCACATCACCAAAGCTGGAAAAACGGTACATGAGACACATGCACCTGCTTTTATATATGTATTTTAAACATACTTCTGATATCTCTGTTGAGAAATTCATTAACTTGAAGAAATCTTGAGAAAAGCATCTTAATAGCCCATTTCAAATTTCATTTTATTATTTTCAAGCAAGTTTCCGTAAGTCTTAAACTTTATACAACTAAGCTACTTCTGACCCCAAATGAAATACATCTCCCCAAACCAGAGTTCCTAAACAGCTATCCCACACAAAGCTTAAATTCAGAAACTACTAAGATTTTTCTGAAAATGTTCAACTATTGTAAGGCAGTGGAGTGAGAAAAAAATCATGTTTTTGTATGAAAATAAAAAAGCTAAGTGCTAGCAAACCATTAATATAGTAAAACCTCTTTGAGGAATCAAAGGCACACAGGGTAACAACTGAACCAAGAAAAGAAAAAAAGCAATTCTCTAACAGAAGGCTACTTTAACAGGGACATTATTCTAAACCAGTAAAGCCCAACTGAGATTTGTACTTTATTTTACAGATACTCTATTATTATGTGACACTTCTAATAACCACTCAATTCCAGAGACTTTTCAGGTTCAGTTGGCATGACTTTAAGAAATTTTTATCTTTTTATCTTGATAGAAGTACTAGGAAACCAAATAAACACATCATTTGTTAAAACAAATACATTCAGACGTGTACAGTAAATGTAAAAGTACATGGAAATGTTTAGGAAAACAAATCATTTTAATTTTAAATATAAGCAGCGATACTTAGTATGAAAAATACATTATTTACTCATGTGACTACCACCGGATTACAGGCCACATTCAGTTATCAAAAACAGACAAATCTAAAAATAATTTTTAAGCCACAGAACTTCTTCCCAATTACATAAATCCAAACAAGCAAAAAAACCGAAACCTCTTGTTACCATAAAAATTCAACTTTCATATTGAGAACATTTTTCCATTGACCAAAATTAACTAAACTTGATTATCAAAACCACCTAAATCATCTCTCTAAGCCAGTCTCTTTACTCCTTTAGTTCACTTTTAGAGACCACATCAGATTGATTTTTCCAAAAAAATGTATTTTGGTGCATTGTCTCTCACTCAAATTACAAAATACCTCAGTGCTACCCCAACCAGATCCTCCCAGTGTTTAAAGGACACGGAGTTCAAATTCCTTAGCCTGGTAGCAAAGGCTCCAACCTTCCTTTCTGGCCTCCTCTCAGAATTCTCCTAAAGGAATCTTCCCCAGTAATACTGTCTGACCCAACAGACTTCGGAATACTTGGCGCTAACAAAATATTTTATTCTTAAAAATAACATTGTGGAAAGCCAAGCAAAATTTTCTAAGCAAACTCAGAAATTGGTAAAAATGAAATGTATTCCAACCTTACTTACATAAGGTTTTATATCTTTATACTTATATAAATATGAATAAGTTATTTTCTCATTATTACCTAAAATGATTAAGATGAAAATATTTGGTAAAGAATAAGACCCACGTCTTCTCTCAAAGATTTTAAGATACCCATATGACAATAGTTCTATTCAATTTTTCAATGAAAGCTCAAGTGAAAGAGCTGGTTCTGATAAGACAAGAGATATGGAAACCCTGGACAGTTTTTAAATGCTTGACTCACTTGACAATATTTTATGATTCACTATTAAGGTCCAATCTATTTCTAAATTAGATAGGCCAGTTGTTGCCCCTACTTTTCTGAGGAGAATACTTTCCTAATTCACCCTGGAAATCTCTTTTTAAATTTCAAGTTGTTTTAAAGGAAAAATAACTTTGTTTTCAAAATCACAAATAATATATTGCAAGTTTTGGCTGTTATCAATACACCTCTGAGTACTGAAGATAGTCTAAAGCAACTTTCCCCCAAAATACTAATATAACTTATTTAAACCACTGGATAAAAATTTAACTAAAACGTAATAGCATAAAGACGGTTCCCCAAATCCTAAATCTCTCTAATAAGATACTTACTTCTTGTAGCAACAGTACCTAACATTAATGGAAAAAAAACATATAAAAACAAAATAAAAAACCTCTTTCAAGAAAAAGAAAATATCAACACCAGGTTTAAGATGGTCAGAGGAACAAGAAAGTGTCTATCAACTTGGTACATACTTAAGGCAGTTAGTTGTTCACCGGAAACTGACAACTACACACACAAAGAGGGTGAGGCAGCATCTAAACTATCAGATCACCTATGAAGAAAACTTAGAGCCCTTGAACCAAGAAATCAGCAGCCTCTAGAACTATGACAGATATCAACACTTATCCCCATGTACCTTATTCATTAGTAAGTCCACAGCAAAGATAGAAGAAAAGAAAGGCAAGAATCACAGAAGAATACAGAAGAAAAAGGAATAGAGAATCAAGGGAGAAGTTAGAGGCAAGAACAGAAAGAAGGGATGAGAGCTAAATGTAAAAGACTAGAAAGAAAGAAAAAAAATCAACAAAAAGAGAGGAAGTGTTCTGAGGTATGGAGAAGGGTACATTTGCCTCAGGACAATTGTCCCAGAAGTAACAGATCACTGCCAATAATTGCCCAAGAAGTCATTTTAAGAAAGTTTTAGGAAAACCATTCTTAGAAAACCCTGGATTCCTGAGATAAATGGAACCCAGAATCTAATCATCTTGTTTAAATGTTTTCAAACCATGTTTATATTATACTTTATAATAATTAATGAAATTATAAATTTTAATTTCTGAGGGTTATCAGCCAGAATCTGTTTGGTAGGTTATAAATCTAAATATAAATTAACATCTGGCTTGTAATTCTCTCAAGTGATAGATCAGTAATAATCCTTTAAAAAAAAAAAACACCTCATGATTTATATGACATCACAGGGGTTCTGAGAACCCCTACCTAAAAAACTAAAATGAAAGATAAAATTTCTCAAATTAAATATGTTTCTATTTGGGTACCTATGAAAGTCATGCAAGACACAGCAGATGGGATCTAAAACAAACATTTTATTTTTAAAACATGCAGGACTAGAAGAATTAGAGAAGTAAATGGACCTAGAGTTATTAGAAATACACAAATTCAGAATCAAGAAGTTAATGAAATGCCATTAAGGACAGAATATACAGAAAATTAATTAGACTTCTGCTTTTGTTTGGTCTTTCCAAACCAGAAGGGTACACCTACTTGGTCTAGGTATCCTCAGTAGGACTTCGTCTCAGGGGATGTTAAGTGAGAATTCTTCAAAGATGTTTGAAGCTCTAAAACCAATACCATAGTCTCCAATAATCTTTCCACTGTCATAGGAAGACTGAGTTTAGAATCTCTTCATAACCTTTTCTTCTACCATTCCTTTGAATGGCCACTTGAAAGGCCACTTGGGCCTTTTCTTTTTGACTTCATAATGTATTTTAACATTTGTTCACCAGGAAATTGTTCTTAAAACTGATCCCCACTCTGAAGGTTTTATCAGACAGTATCTAACTATGTGGTAAATGCATAATTTGACCAGAATAATTTCTGAATCATTCTATACACAAATTCTGAATTAGACATAAATCTGAGGGGTTTGGTCTTTAGATAGGGCTTTCTGTATGTTTTCCCGAATTGTTTATTTCACCAATTTCCAAGTGCCTTAGACTGCCACTATCCTTCCATCCCCATCTTTTACTTTCCTTATATATTTGTACAGACACACAAATATCAGTACCACTGTGTATATATACACACATACATACACTACAGACACACATGACCAACAGAGTATAAACCAAAGATAAAGACATAAATAACACTGTAGAATAGGAATTAATCCATTTATTCTTATTTCCAAGATAAAACAAAACTAGTTGGTTACCAAAACTCACCAGATGGTTCTTCAGGCTCGCTTTCATTTTCTTCCTCAGGTGGGGCTTGAGGGGGTGGTGGGGGAAGCTTCTTTTCTTTCTCTGCTTTAGCATTTCTCTCTTCTTCTGAATAATACTCATCTTCTGAGAGGTTGGCCAAGCTTTCATCCATCTCTCTGTACTCTACCTATATGGAGATTATACCAGGGAAAGCTAAATGCAGTGAACATCTAAAACCAGGGACTCAATTTGGAACCATCAGTAAATGTGAACTGCCTTTTAACTTCAAATTTTAAGGGAAATAAGCAAATAACAAGGAACAAGCCAGCTCATAATAGGTAACTATTAAAAACAAAATTTCAGAGCACCTGGCTGGCTCAGTTAGAAGAGCATGTGACTCCTGATCTCAGGGTCATGAGTTCGAGAGTAGAACATACTGGGTGTAGAGATTACTTAAATATAAATAAGCAAACCTAAAAAACAAAACAAAACCCCTAAAATCTCTCATGAAACAATCTCATGTCAGTTCAGATTTAGCTCAATCTATCAATTTTACATCATAGTACTGACATTTAGATCAATGAATCTGAGGCTCTCTGCAACTCCTAAGAACTCTTTCAAAATATGTGTATGTATATATAGGTATGTTTGTATGTGCATATGCATTCACATGTATGTATACATCATGTTCACACACTGGAAGTTTCAACGAAGACTAAAACAACCCTGAAATAAAAATGCAGTTAACCAGAATAACAAGTTTATCAGGCAGGCTAGGCCTGTACTTCTACTATTCCATGGCAAAACGCAAAAATCCCAGAAACCAAATGGGGAGAACTGGCAGGTAATAAAAACTGAAAATGGCAGGAGCCAAATTGAAACTATGAAAAAGTACATTTGCTTAAAAAATAACTGGTGACCTAGGAGATTTGAATGATGAAAGCAAAGAATCCTTAATACAACAAATTAAGTGAAACAGCAATGGAGACCACAGGTCTTACTACTAATTCACACTCTGGTCATAAAAGGAGAGAGCCAGGTAATAATCATGAAGAGGAAACAATCTTGGCAAATGTCCTATTGGGGGTAAAGCAACTTAAGACAGGGAAGATTATAATGGACCTGTTTGCCAGAATGTATAATATGGTATTACAGACAGTCACCAACCTTAGAACATTAGCTAACTGTCACTGTGACTCCTACCCTAAAAAAGATTCGAGGAAGCCATAGCAACAAGAGCTCTCTATTTCAAATTCAATGAAATGATAAAATGAATGAAACAAAAATTAGATTTGGAGACAGAGCAAAGACAATATGGTTTCCACATATAATGTACCTAATTTATTTGGTTTCTGAAATTAATAGTCCTGTGGATTACAGTATGTGTAATCTACCTTAATTTTTGAAATGTCTTTGAAATAGCTCCATATGGCTGGCTACTTTTATATTTGCGTCTTTCTTTCTTTCTTTCATGACATGAACACAGAGGGGCAGAGGAGTGGGTGGCTAGGGAAGGTAACATGGATTGTGTCAGAAAATGGAAACAAAAATTAAGGATACATTAAACAGTTCTGACTCATGCTCTAAAATTCTTATTTAACGTATGAATAATAGTATTCATCTATCAAATACAGAACACTGAATACATGGCCACAATGGAGAAAACAATTATGAATGAGAGTCTCCCTGCCCTTAACAAGCTGAAATTCTAGTTGCAAACTATTGGTCCTTATCAGGTAAATCGAGAGACTTTACAACAAAACCTCCAGAAATATCCATACTAAACTTCACCCTACTTGACTGAGATAAAATAAGAACAGACTCTTAGGACACCAGGCAAAAAAGCAGCAAGGAGGGAATAATTTCAAAGAGGGACAGGGGCCAGAAAATGTAATACATGTTTAGAGTATGCAGTTTCCTTTCTTTTACCCCTCAACAGTGCCTGACCCCTTCCCTACCCCAAAGATTTGGCCCTTTCAATCCTCTGTTCATCAATCTCATCCATTTAATCAATAATCCCTTAACAAATGCCTACCGTGGAACTGGGCAATGTGCAAAATCTGAAATAATATAAGATCCTTTCTACTGCAGTAGTTCAGCTCTTTCCAAAGGATGTTACACAAGACTGTATACCCTTTGAAGAAAAATCCATGATCAAGTCTGGGAAACACTGCAGGGCCCCTCTAGGATAATCATGATGCACATTAAAGTTACTAAGAAGTTTTGCAGCCAAAACATTGTTTAATGTTTAATTGTTTAATCCAATCTTTTCATGAAGAAGTAGCTACTAAGAAGGAATACAGAGTTCTCAGTTTTCAGGGAAAAAAAGAGATTAGAAAAACACCTAGAAATAAGAGCAAAAATATATAAAGGTAGTATTTAAAAACAGCAATAACAAGGAAGAAAATCTGTGTTTCACAGAACCCTAAGATTCTTCAGGATTTCATTTAAATATACATTTATATGTGTTACACCAAACCATGATCCTTTGAGGAGACCAACAACCAACACATGAACTTGTACTGCTTGAGTACTAAATCTGGGGTAGACCTAAGAATGAAATTTCTTCTGCAATCTATTCAACCAAGACAGTGTCCTGAGATGACAAGACAAGCTAAAAAAAAAACAACCATTCGCACTACTTATCAATCACTAGATCTTATCAAGCACTGGGTCTTCACAACACTTCATTAACAAAACACAAAAATAAAACTGGATTCTGAGACCAAAATAAGGCTGCAACTATTAAGCTTAATCTCCATTCTTAAACTTGGCATTCTATTTAAGAAAAGCCTCATTTTCTCAAAAACTGACAAATAAAGGTTATAAAGTTAAGTTTCTTTTCTTTTTTTTTTTTAAAGATTTTATTTATTCATTTAACAGAGAGAGAACACAAGCAGGCAGAGAGGCAGGCAGAGGCAGAGAGAGGAGCAGGCTCCCTGCGGAGCAAGGAGCCCAATGCGGGACTCCATCCCAAGACGCTGGGATCATGATCCGAGCCAAAGGCAGTTGCCCAACCAACTGAACCACCCAGGCGTCCCTAAAGTTAAGTTTCTTAATATAGGGGCATCTGGGTGGCTCAGATGATTAAGCATCTGCCTTCGGCTCAGGTCATGATCCCAAGGTCCTGGGATGGAGCCCTGCATTGGGCTCCCTGCTTGGTGGGGAGTCTGCTTCTCCCTCTCCTTCTGCTCCTCCCCCTGCTTGTGCTCTCTCCCTTTGTCAAATAAATAAAATCTTGAAAAAAAAATAAAAATAAATTAAATTGAATTAAAAATGAATTTAATATAAAACAGGCAAATACTACTTTATTTTGGGATTTTGCATAAAGTTTTATTTTGTAAAAAAAAGAGTTTCTCTACCTAGTAAAAAGTTAAAACCATCTGAAAGAATCATACAAACTCTAAAAAAAAAAAAAAAACAACTATTCCCCTGAGAAAAGAAATACTCTAAACACAAAGTACTGAGAACCTCTCATCCTTAAGTAAAATCCTCAAAGATTCTGAAGGTTCTACAACTTGCAACCAAGGACATAAAGAGGTCCAATAGGCAGATATAAGTCAGATGACTCTGAAATTTATGCCTCTAGTCTCTCCCTTCTCTTCTTCACCTTTGCTACAATGCTTCATTCACTTTCCAATCATCTTAAGGCTCCAGTCTTTTTAATCTTTCTTCCTTTTAAGTCACCTAGGGCACAACTGCCAGACTGATTTCCCAAACACATGATATTTTTAGATAGTTTAAAGGTCAATGCCAAGTTTTGCAAACCAGCATAGAAACGTTCTGGCTCCAACAAGTTGAACTTACCTTTAGCCATTTCCTAACACACTAGTCAAAAAGTCCTCAATGTTGTTCTATGGATTCCCTAAAAGCTACTCCCACCTGTTTCTGTTAATCCAATGCCATTCAAGACTCATCCCCTCTGCAAATTATTTCCTAACTATTCCAAACTTGCAAATATCTTTTCTTTCTCCAAATTGTCATAGCACTTAAGGTCTGCACTTCTCTGCCTAGTGCAGTGCTGTCTGATACCATTTTCTGTGATAATGGCAATGTCTGGCACCTGTGCTTCCAATATGGCAGCAGTAGCCACATGTGGCTATTAAGCACTTAACCATGTGGCTCTTTAAGTTTAAAAAGAAAAACGTAATTTCCTCAGTCATACTAGTAACATAAGCTAGTGGCTACCATACCGACTAGCAGAGGTTTAGTGTTTGGCTCTCTCTATAACCTGGACATGACCCTACAACCTAAATACTAAGGATCCTTCCAGTTCATCTTGCTTCTAGAAATATGTCATTTTCAATTAAATCCATTTGCCCATTGTTCCCAATGTTCAATTGTCCATTCGGGACTCCTTGCTGCTTCTCAAACCACTGAATATATTAATCATGTTTCACTTCCTTTCTCCACTGGTAGTAATTACTGGGCACCTTACTCTAAGTCAGATACTGCAATAAGTGCTTTGTTTACATTATATCTAAACCTAAAAACTTTACAAGGTAGGGTTTATTTTTCCTGAGGAAAATGAATCATAGGGAGAAAAACTCCCTAACTCCTTTTCCAGAACACTTTTTTAAATTCTGTGCTTTTTCAAGGCCCAGTTGAAGGCCACTATTTCTTAAGTCCCAAACCTGAAGTTCCTAACTAAAGTCCCAACCCAACTTAACAATTCCAAACCTTAAATATTTGCCATAATGTTAGCATACACACTCAGAGGTGATCGTATTCTGGAACTAATGAAACTTAAGCTCCCAATTACATGGACCCCTTCCAATACCCTGAACCTTGTCTTAGTTACATAACTATATATGTACCATCTATATCGATGTCACCTATTGAATCTAGTATTTCTAGATACAGATATACCTCCCTGCATATACCTCAGAAGTGAGGCCAGTCTATACTGGACTCAGCTTGCTTTTTCTTCCTTTAATAGATACTCTATCCCTTGAGGTCTGTTTTCCTCTGGCTCCCAAGACTGGCCAGGAATAGGTCAGTTTCTCTAGTTCCTTACTTCCTAGTTCCACCCCCAAATAAACAGGTAACCCACTAATCTCTTTAGAGTTTCAGAACTAATCACAATGGAAAAACAGAATAACAGGAATTAAACACAGGATAATTACAAAGATAGAAATCTTATGTCCAAAATTGATCTACAGATTCAAGGCAATCCCAATAGAATATCAGTTGCCTTTTTTGCAGAAACTGATAAACTGATTCTAAAATTCATGTGGAAACACAAGGGTCACAGAATATCCAAAACAATCTTGAAAAAGAGCAAAGTTGAAAAGTTGTTTGAAAAAGAGCAAACTTCCTGATTTCAAAACTTACTACACAACGTCACAGTAATCAGGACAATGTGGTACTACTGGCATAAGAACAAAAATACAGATCAATGGGACAGAAATGATGGTCCAGAAATAAACCTTTACATTATGGCCAACCAATGAGGATGCCAACCATTCAAAGGGGGAGAGAACAGTCTTCAATAAAATGTGCTGGGACAGGGCGCCTGGGTGGCTCAGTTGGTTGAGCAACTGCCTTCGGCTCAGGCCATGATCCTTGGGTTCCGGGATCGAGTCCCACATCGGGCTCCCAGCTCCATGGGGAGTCTGCTTCTTCCTCTAACCTTCTCTCCTCTCATGCTCTCTCTCACTTTCTCTGTCTCTCAAATAAATAAATAAAATCTTTAAAAAAAAAAAATGTGCTGGGACAAGTGGACATCCACATGAAAAAGAATTAAGTTGAACTCCTACTTTATACCATGTACAAAAATTAACTCCAAAATGATCATAGATGCAATAAAGCTAAAACCCTTAGGAGAAAACATGGAAGTAGAATTTCATGGCATGCGATTAGGCAATGGTTTCTTGGACATAACCCCAGAAGCAAAAGGAACAAAAGAAAGATAAATTGGATATCAAAATAAAAAACTTTGATAATCACCATATAAAAATACAACCCAATTTAAAAACAAGCCAAGGATTTGAACAGACATTTCATCAAAGAAGATATACAACCAGTGACCAATAAGCGTAAGAAAAGATGTTCAATATCATCAGTCATTAGGGAAATGCATATCAAAACCGTCATCAGACACCATTTCACATCCACTAGAATGGCTGATAAAAAAGACAGTATGGGGGCACCTGGGTGGCTCAGGTCATGATCCGGAGGTCCTGGTATCCAGCTCAGCATGCTCTAATTAAATCTTTAAAAAGGGGGGGAGAGGGGCGCCTGGGTGGCTCAGTGGGTTAAAGCCTCCGCCTTTTTCTCAGGTCATGATCTCAGGGTCGTGGGATTGAGCCCCGCATCGGGCTCTCTGCTCAGCGGGGAGTCTGCTTTCCCCTCTTTCTCTGTCTGCCTCTCTGCCTACTTGTGATCTCTCTCTGTCAAATAAATAAAATCTTTAAAAAATAAAATAAAATAAAAAAATTTTAAAAAGGGGGGAGACGAGGAGTGCCTGGGTGGCTCAGTGGGTTAAAGCCTCTGCCTTCGGCTTAGGTCATGATCACCTGCTTCCCCCTCTCTCCCTGCCTGCCTCTCTGCCTACTTGTGATCTCTCTCTGTCAAATAAATAAAATTTAAAAAAAAAAGGGGGGGAGATGGGATAACTGGGTGATGGGTATTAAAGAGGACACATGATGTAATGAGCACTGGGTGTTTTGTTTTGTTTTTTAAAGATTTTATTTATTTATTTGAGAGACAGAGAAAGTGAGAGAGAGCATGAGAGGAGAGAAGGTCAGAGGAAGAAGCAGACTCCCTGCAGAGCTGGGAGCCCAATGTGGGACCCGATCCCAGAACTCAAGGATCACGACCCGAGCCAAAGGCAGTCGCTCAACCAACTGAGCCACCCAGGCGCCCTGAGCACTGGGTGTTATATGCAACTGATGAATTACTGAACTCTACATCTAAAACCAATAATATACTATATGTTAACTGAATTTAAATAAGTGAAACAAAAACAAAAAAAACTGCTGAGATATCATATGATTTAGCAATTCCACTCCTAGTATATACCCAAAAGAACCGAAAACCTATGTTCACCCAAAAACTGTACACAAATGTTCACAGCAGCATTATTCATAACAACCAAAAAGAGGAAACCCAAATGTCCATCAAAATGATAAATGGATAAACAAAATGTGGTATATCCATATAATTGGACATTATTATACCACAGTCGTCAAATACCAAATAGAAATACTACAACATGGATGAACCTCATAAACAGACTAAAGCAAGACACAAAGGCCACATATTCTCTGATTTCATTTATATAAAATGGAGGCAAATTCATACAGACAGAAATTAGTGGTTGCCAGGGGTGGGGGTTGGGGAGAATGGGGAATGACTGCCAATGGTACAGGTGTTTTTTGAGAGCGGTGAAAATATCCCAAATTAAAATTGACTACAGTAGTGGTTACAAAACTTTGTGAATATATGCTAAAAATCATTCAATTGTACAAAAATGATAAATTTTATCATGTGATTTAGCCCAATAAACCTGTTTTTAAGAAATATCTTATCACATGGTTTCTGGCCATACTTTCTATTAAACTAGTAAAATAAAATAAATAGTAAAATACAATTTAAAAACTAGTAAAATAAATAAATAAATAAATAAATAAATAACTAGTAAAATAAAAACCCTTGGGCTTCTGCCCTCTATTTCATTTCTGCGAGTTGGGAGTCTCCAACCTGTATCTTTTCTAACCCATGCTTTGCTGAAAGCCCCCAAAAGGCTTTCTTCTTTTTGCCCAAGGGTTTTTATTCTTGGAGAGATGTCTCAAGTGGGCAGTTGAATCTGAGGGCTCACTCTTCTCAAGAAGCTCTTAACACACAGACTTAGCATATCCACTTAAAAATTAAATGCATATCCATTTAAAAATTATATACAGATAGAAAACTTGTTATATGCATAAACCATACGAATTGCACCATTTGAATATTTTAAAAGTATAAATCTCCAGATTTATACTGGAGGCCCTAGTTCTGCCTTAGTGCCCTGCACAGTTGGGTGTTCCATGTGGTCCTTTGTCTGAGGCTGAGAATACCTTATCACAACATAAGATTCCAGTTCCAGCACTTACTTAGTTGTGTGACTTTGGGCAAGTTGCTTCAACCGTGTGCCTGTTTACTCATTTCCTAAAACGGGGCTAACAATACCTGCCCAGTGGTGTTTAGTAAAAATAAAATGTCAGTGACGCCCTGAACACAGCATCTGGCGCCCAGAGATGTGAGGCAGCTGTTGTCTGTATACACTGTTCGGGTGACAAGTCTTCTTCTTCCCCTGTATTTGCACCCTGACTAGTTGGCATTAGCCCTCTTAATCAGCTTCCTTATCTGTAAACAATCGACGTCGAAAGATCTTTGAGAGGATAAAAGGAAAAAGAGGAAAACCAGCGCACGGCAGGCCTTAAAAAAAAAAAAAATGTTCTTTTCCGTCTCCATAGCGAAGGCCATTTCTTTAGCATTAGCCTACAGCCTCAACGGGCGCCCAACTGAAACTCCTTCAACACTGCCCGGGGGCCTCGAGACACATCTGCGGACAAACAAGCCATGCCTGTCTCCAACAACGCCAGCCACAACCCCACGTCAGGGAGCCATGTTGCCCAGTCCAGAAAAGAAAAGGTGTACAGATGCAAGGAGTCTACCACCCCTCCCATCAGTCCCCCTCTCCCGAGACGCCTGGGTCCCGGCACAAAGAGCGCATTCAGGCCGCGCGAAGCCCTTCGCCTCCCTCACCCCACCCACCCAGCTGGTGGGGAGGTGCGGTGGAGACCCGACGAGCTGGGGACGTGGGGGTGGCTTGGGGCTGGGCAACCTCGAGGGAGCCGGGCACCTGGGTCTAAGGCGTGCGGGAGGGGGTCGCGCCTCACCTTCGCTCGCTTGCGCCGGCTGGTCCGTCGCCCCTCCGGAGTCTCCGCGATTCCGGTTTCCATAGGGGTCGCAGATCCAGGCACGACGGTAGGCCCGGCTTGAGGCCCGGCGGACCCCGGCGGCTCTGCCAGCCCACCGGGGGGCGAGGCCCGCGGAGGCTCTTTCTTGCGGGGAGTGCGCTCCCCGGCCACCCCCGGGCCCGCCTCGGCAGGGCCCGACAGGCCCGCTGGCGGCGCGGCCACCTCGGAGCCGTTCTCCGCGCCGCCCGCTGCCCCGGAGCCGGCCTCAGTCCCGGCCGCCGCCGCCGCTGCCGCAGCCGCCGCAGCCGCGGCCTTCTTCCCAGACAACATCTCTGGCCGCCTGGCCGCCGACGGCCGGAGGGGCCGCTCGGTCTGTCGGTCCGTGGGTCCGGAGCCGCCTCGCCTCGCCTCACTTCACACCGTGAGCTCGCTGCCAGCCGCCGCCGCGTACGCACGCGCCGAGCGCGCTCCCGCTGCGTCCGGACAAAAAGGCCCGGGACGCCCACCGCCCCGCCTTCCCCGGCTGCCATAGAGCAGCGTCCTCGCGGCTAGAGCGACACCACCGCACGGAGCACAATGCTCTCCTAGAGCGTCGCCTTGGCCTTTGGAGTCGGCCCCAGCACCTTCCCGGTCCTAAGGCTTCTGGGCCATATTGCACCTCCAAGGGCGACCATTTCTTCCCGGGACTTGCATACACCCATAAATTCGTTGGTTCGTTCATTCATTCATTCATTCATTCATTCTTCCTTTTACTCATTTGTCAGTTCAACCAATATTTATTAATGCTTACTACGTGACAGGGGTTTAATTATGAAGTTTTTGCTTTCAAAGAGCTTGCAGTTTAGTGAGGCAAAAACATTGAACCATAACTGGGAAATCATATTATTGTTTCATAATTGTCCTGCTTGCACTGGGGAAATCTTGGAAAGCAAATGAGTTTCATGGTAATAAAATGGACAGAAGTTAGGAAATTGAGGTTTGAGTACAAACTGGATTGCTGTTGCCTCCAGGGGTGTTCCTGCTCTTTCTTCTGTCTGGACCTCCTTCCCATTAGCACTCCCTCACTCACACCTCCTCCCACTCCCTATGTCTTCCAAACGTAACACTCTTTCTACTCCAGGTTGATTCTTTCTAGTGCTGCAGATGGTGGTGGTGGTTTATTTTTTTAATTCCTCCAAGACTCCTTTAGTGACCCAATGCTGGAACAGCTTGTGTTCTTCAGGCTTGTTTCTACTTACACACAACTATAGTTGCACACAACTATAGTTGCTTTTTTATATGTCTCTTTCTTCAAGCTGTAATTGTCTTTCTTTTTTAAAAAGTTTATTTTTTTTAAGTAATCACTACACCCAATGTGAGGTCGAACTTGAGAGTCTCAAGCTCTCCTGACTGAGCCACCCAGGCACCCCTTCAAACTGTAATTTTGCAAAAAATTGTCCCATTTACATGAAGTTCAAGAACTGGTAAAACTAATCTCTAATGATAGAATCCAATCAGTGATCACTTGGGATGAGGGTGAGAGTTGACTGCAAAAGAGCAGGAGGGAAGTTGCTGGGGTTGACAGAAATGTTTTTGTTTTTTTTTTTTATCTTGATTGGGTGGTGTACACATTAGTCAAAACTCACTGTACTGTACACATAAAATATTTTCATATTTTACTTTATGTCAGTTGTACTTCAATGAAGTTGGATTTTTTTAAAACTAGGCACACAGGAAAAAGGAGACAATTAAGTCCAAGAAATTTAGAAGCTGTGCAAGAAAAAGTGTAATCATAGTTCAACATATGGCTCAGCTATGAACTACACTCACATAGCCATAATAACATAAGCATTAATATTGTTTTAACCAAAGAGCTAGAATTATACTGAGAGAATGGAGGAAAGAGAAGGTGTGTGGAGGAGAGGAATGAGAGGGGTTTACAGAATCAGGGACGAAACGGGAATGGGGGAGGTTCTGCATGGGAGCTAAATTCTCATCTTCCATCATAAAAAGATAATATAAAATGTCAAATTGGAGAAATCAAGAAATAACAATACATACATACATACATACAATTTAGATGTATCAAGGTAAATACCAGAAGAAACAGTTAAAAAGTTGGAACAAGTTGTCTGAGTCATATAACTTAAGAATGGAAAGGGGGAGATAGATCAAAGATGGCTTGTTTTAAACCCAGTAGTTCTATCTGATTTGTTTGCACATTTAATAATTTGATAAAACTTAAAACTAGATTTTTAAAATATGTATCCTTTAGGGGCGCCTGGGTGGCTCAGTGGGTTGAGCCTTTGCCTTCTGCTCAGGTCATGATCTCAGGGTCTGGGATCGAGCCCCACATCAGGTTCCCTGCTCGGCGGAAAGCCTGCTTCTCCCTCTCCCTCTGCCTGCCACTCTGCCTACTTGTGATCTCTCTCTGTCAAATAAATAAATCTTTAAAAAAATAAAATAAAATATGTATCCTTTAATCCAGCAATTCCACTTTCCAGAGGACATTCTAGGAAACTATTTAAGTATGTGTACAAAGATTTAACTTTAATACTGTTTACCTCAAGTTATATATAAGAGCAATGAAGAAGAATTAACCTAAAGCCCCAACAAGTGGCCACTAATTGAACATATCAGAATATCATGGCATTAAAATTGACACTTGAACACAAAGAACTCCCATACAAAATAGCATACGTCAAATATTTATTTAACTCATTATTGAGAGAACCAGTAAGATGACAATGCTGGTTCAAAGGAAAACATGAAAAACTGATATATAACCACTAGTCAGTAGAAAACAGAATGCTGGAATAAAATTGCAAAGTTAAATAAGAAACAGAAGATTTCAATGTCTTCCAAGGCCATAAAACTTTAGACTTTGAGGTTACTTTTTCTGTCGGACACAACTCATTTGCCTCTATTTGCAAAAAAATAAATAAAAATCATTTGCAATGTACCCATTTTAAAAATCGTGGTAAAAGACACATAACATGAAATTCATTACCTTAACCATTTTTAAGTGTACAGTTCACTAGGGTTAATTACATTCTCATGGTTGTACGATCTCCAGAACGCTCTTCATCTTATAAAATCCTGTGCCCATTAAACCACGACTCATCATTTCTCCCTGCCTCCTAGCTCCTGGGAAACACCATGCTACTTACTGCCTCAGTAACTAACTCCTCTGGGTATCCTACGTTAGTGGAATCAGATGACTTTTGTGTTTCTGTGACTGGTTGCTTTCACTGAGCATAATCACCTCAAAGTTCACCCATGTTGTGGCATATCTCAGAATTTCCTTTCTCTCTCTCTCTTTTTTTTTAATGTTAGTGTGTGTCTTTTACCAGCCCATAAACAATTATGCGTACTCTGGTCTGTCGAAGCAGTAGGTCAGACAACACCGGCCACGGTAACGTCTGTTAAAGTGGCTAGCCGAAAGAACACCAGCGTCACGTTCATTTGAAGAGCACGCCCAGCAAAGGTGACTGATGGAGCCCTTCTCATCCACCTTAGAGATAGTATTTCAGGATGGCTGGCTTAACTTTCCTTCTCTTATGCTTATTCTTCTTGGACGTCGTGTAAGACTTCTGCCTTTTCTTAGTGCCACCACGAAGTCTCAACACAAGATGAAGAGGGGACTCCTTTTGAACATTGTAGTCAGAAAAAGTACGACCACCTTCCAGGTGCTTGCCAGTGAAAATCAGTCTCTGCTGATCGGGAGGAATTCCTTCCTTATCCTGATCTTGGCCTTTGTATTTTCTATTGTATTTAAGGGTACAACCTGGAGAGTGACAGTCTTTCCCATAAGGATTTTCCTGAAAATCTGCATCTTGGCACCAGTTCTACATTGAATGGTGGATGGGAAAGGAGAATGTGGCAACAGCCTTTGAGGTTTTCTGAATTTCCTTCCTTTTTAAGGCTGAACAATTCCATTGTATGTGTATACAGCATTTTGTTTATCCATTCATCTGTTGTTGGATTCTGGGGTTGCTTCCAGCTTCTAGCTGTTGTGTATAATGCTGCTACGAACATAGGTGTACAAATAACTCTTGAAGACCCAGCTTTTGGGGCACCTGGGTGGCTCAGTTGGTTAAATGTCTGCCTTTGGCTCAGGTCATGATCCCAGGGTCTTGGGACTGAGCCCCACATCGAGCTCCCTGCTCAGCAGAGACTACCTCTCCCTCTCTCGCCACCCCCCCCCGCTTGTGCCCCCCCTCTGTCAAATATATAAGTAAAATCTTAAAAAAAAAAGACCCATCTTTCAATTATTTTGGATATATATCCCGAAGTGTAATTGCTTTTGGATATATATCCCAAAGTGTAATCCTGAAGTTGTTGGAGCAACTTCTCCAACTTTTACAAAGTTAACATCTGACTTTACAGACTTAATCAATATTAAACAGTATTGTCAAAGTTACCTTCCTCTAACTCATCAGATGACCAACCGGTAGACCAGCGGGACACTATTCTAATATGACTGTGTAAACAAGCTCGGAGTAATCTCTTTGTCTTATTTCCAGATCTTGGGCAATTTTTCTTTGCAGTCTCCCTCACTATGAGGGTAGGGGCTCTGTGCAGCTGGCCATTTTATTCCCAGTGGCGAGGCCCAGAAGTACTGCTGAATAAATGAGGTATCACTCAGGCCGACGTCACCTGGCTGTTATGAGGACATCATGAGATGCTGCTTACAAAGTGGCTGTCAAAGTCTGGCTCATAGTGGCTGCTTAAGACATAGGAGTAGTTAATATTATTGTTATGCGGCAACTGGGAGAGGGCGGCTGGTTATGACTCAGAGGAGGGGGCAGCCACCGCTCCTGTCATGGAGGGCAACTGTCCTAGAGGGGTCACCAAGGCAGGGTCTTGGGGCCTGGTTGCCTCCAAGCCATAATGCTGGGGGAACTAATGTCTCTTTTTAGGTATCTCCATGGGATACTTGCTTCCTCGGGCACCATAGGAGCATTGGTGGCTTGGCTAATCAGCTATAAGCCAGCCTTGTTTGGGTTCCTATTCCTTCTGCTGTTGCTTAGCAACTGGCTGGTCAAGCATGAACTCAAGCCCACTCCCCCAGAGCCCCCGAAGGTGAGCAAGAGGGGCCTTAGCTTCAGCTAAGGATGATGGGGTATTTATAGCTAGACTGGGGGGATGGGGGACAGGGAAGATGTCAGGATAATGGGCAAGACTGAAAAAGCCACAGCTCTGGTCCAAGCCCTGCTCTACAATTCCCACTTGGGTGATGAAGGACAAAATAGTTCTTTTACAAGGCGTCAGTTGCCTGGGCTGTGAAATAGGGACCATCCCTAGAAAAAACAAAACAAAACAAAACACAGAGAATTGGTGGTTGCCAGAGGGGAGGTAGGTGGGGAAGGAATGAAGTATGTGAAGGAGATTAAGAGTACACTTATCTTGATGAGCACTGAAAAACGTATATACATAGAATCACTATGTCATATACCTGAGATTAATATAACACCGTATACCAATCATACATCAATAAAAAGAAAACAAAGAGAAAAAACTTGTTAAAAAAATGGGGGACCATTCCAGACTCTCCTACTTCATGTCTGATGTCAACATGGTTTGGCGACAGTAACCATTACTTTAAAATGCAAAACTTTTAAATGGATGAACTAGAGATACCTGTGGGAGGCACCTAGGTGGCTCAGTGAGTTAAAGCCTCTGCCTTCAGCTCAGGTCCCAATCTCAGGGTCCTGGGATCGAGTCTGGACTCAGGCGCTCCGCTCAGCAGGGAGCCTGCTTTACTCTCTCTCCCTGCCTGCCTCTCTGCCTACTTGTGATCTCTCTCTCTCTCTCTCTCTCTCTCTATGTCAAGTAAATAAATAAAATATTCAAAAAAAAATAGATAAATAAAGATACCTGTAGGACATACACTCATCTCTAGAACGGCATAAGGAAGACGGCAGAAATGTACCCAGATTGTGACATCTTTTATGGAAAGTTAAAAAAACACGTGAAACCGTACCCCGCCTTGTCTGTGGATGCCTATGTGTAGGGAAAATATATTACGGTTGGATCTCTCAATCTCTGTGCATTTGATATTTTGAGTGATAATTCTTGATTGTGAGGGTCTGTCCTGTGCATAGTGGCATTTTTAGTGACATTACCTTAGCTTCTACCCAAAGATGCTAAGAGCACCTCGGCTCCCCTATTGTGACAACCGACAATATCCAGACATTGCCAAAAGTCCGGTGGGGAAGACAAAATAGCCTCCCATTGAGAACCACTGTTGTAAAGAAATATATGAGAAAAATAACTTCTGAATTCAGGATTGCCGTTGAGATGAGGTTCAGAGAGGGAGAACTCTGAACTCATAGAGTTCAGAGAACTCTATGAGACGGACTCACAGGGGCCTCCAGTTACATTTGTCATATTTTATTTCTCACACCGGTATGGGAACGTGTGTATCTGCTGTAATAGTCACCTTTTTTTGCACATCTGAAATTTATTTTTTTATTTTTATTTATTTATTTGACAGAGAGAGAGAGAGAAAGAGAGAAAGGGAGAGCACACGAGCAGGGGGAGCAGCAGGCAGAGGGGGAGGGAGAAGCAGGCTCCCCACTGAGCAGGGAGCCCAATGGGGGGCTCGATCCCAGGACCCTGGGATCATGACCTGAGCCGAAGGCAGAGGCTTCACCAACCGAGACACCCAGGCATGCCTGCATGTCTGAAATATTTAAAATGGTTTTAAGGACAAGGAGCTTGTAGCTCACTCTAAAAAGAAAAAAAAATTAAGTATTATTAATGGCATAGAGGAAGATGAGGATTATAGAGATCAGAGCGTGTGGAGACCACGGGAAATTTGGCAGGTGGTGATTTTTATCAGGCCTGATGACAGTCTCAGGCACACTGGGAGGAACACACCGGAGACAGCTGCATCTGGGTTAAGTGCTTTCTGTCCCCTGAGTACGATGCCCCTGATGAGCAGGCCATTTCATTTATTCCTAGGAACCAAAGGCAAGTATGGGTCCTAGGAGTTCAGGGGCTCCCAAACTGAGAAGAGGACCTTTCCTCACTGGACCCCAACTCTCTCACCCCCAAGACGTGGCAAAGATGCTCTCCTTGCAGGCTGGTGGTGAGGACTAATTAACGGGCTGTTTATAAATCGCTATTAACCAACATTTCCTTTTTTGGGGCGCGGGGAGTCTAGGAAGAGGCAGAGAAACCAAAGCCTCCTGAAGCCAAACCCAACAGCTGCGTCTTGAACACGAAAGAAGTTGAGAGACTGCATGCCTGCTTTGCCCTCCAGGACAAGGTCCTTGAACGGCTTATGTTCAGTGAAATGAAGCTGAAGGTCTTAGAAAATCAGATGTTCATTGTATGGAATAGAATGAGTCATCGCAAGAGGTCGAGCCGGCAGCGGACTTTCCCCATGAGGAAACACAGAACAAGGAGACAGGACTCAATTTTCTCCATCATCTCTGACTGTACTACTAATTCCCCCTAATGAGGTCAGACAGACTGGGGTGGGCTGGCCTCTTCGGATGTTACCTTTACTCAGTAAAACCCAGTCAGAGACCATTGAATTTTCTTAGTAAATCACACTGGAGAGCAAGAGTGGAGGCTGAAGGGCCAGTCGCCTTTAGGAAAGACATCAGTCCTCACTGGGTCAGCCATGTTATGCTCTAAGAACAACCTGAGGGGGCTCCAGAACCCCCCTCTTCCTCTCTTTCGGTTGACCACCTTACCCCTAGTCCAGGGCTCTGTCTCTGTTCACCTTGAGTCTTATAATGGCCTCTCCTGGGCTGCTGCAGCTCCCGGTCTTCCCCTCCCCCTCTGCTCAGAGGCCTGAGCCAAGCTCTGCCAAGTGGGCAAGTTCGCTGCCTGTTCTTGAGCCTACACCTACTGTGGTTGACAGAAGAAAGGCCATACTCCTTACCGTGGTTTCAGACCTTCCATGATCTGACCCCCTTTCCGGGCTTGTCCCCCACCCCCTTACTCTCCCTCATGTGCTTTATACCTTGTGCCAGAATATCCTAAACGTCAGTTATCAGGTACCCCTTTTGTGATTTTCGCCAGAGCCACGAACCACCTGAATCTTTAACTCAATATCATCCCTTTAAATGGACTTGTTTCCTTAAATGTATCTGCGAAAGAAAGTCATAATAAAAATAACTGTACATTAAAAAGCTGTATCATTTGGCTGAAATAGAACATAACTGTCAAAGAAGAAGAAGAAGAAGAAGACGACAACGACGATGACGACAGTGAAGACAGAACAATGTTACTAAATTTCCAACCAGAGCTTGGTTGCCCACTGGAAAGGTCTGAGCCTGGGGATTTGGGGTTAAAAAGAGAGACTAGTAAGTATTAATGTTTGAGAGAGACGTTGGCACCAAGCTAAGACTTTTCTCCATAAGGAGAACTAAAAGGAAATCACTACCTCGCCGTGGGATCTGGTGTGGCTTAGTGCCTTGTTGGGGCCCCACCTAAAATCATCTCTACTTAAACCAGATGGCTGGTCTTGCCCCAAATGCGTCCACATCTTTGCTTGCATAGTTTCTTCCCCTGTAATTCCTTATCTTCCCCTTTCTACTATTGAACTTCTTTAGTCCTTCCTAAACTACCCCCCCCCGCCCCCCGGAAAGCTTCCCTAACCCAGCTGGGAATAGTCTCTGTCATCCTTGGTGTGCTCCCAGCATTTTCCCTTCAGTTTGACAGTAGATTGTATCACAATTGGCTGGGATTTGATTTGCACACATTTCTAGATTCCCTCCCTATCCTCCAACTAGATTATAAACTCTCTGAGGGCAAGCACGGCATCTTGTTCATCCGTCTACTGCCCCCCACAGCAGCCGGCCCTGGGGCTGGTATATAGTCAGTCAGTGCTTCATAAATAGCATCTCTGATGGTTGGTCACAGTCTGATGGGTCTCTGCACCCTCCTTTTACGATGACTCTCCCACACCCTATTTTTTTTAAGAGCAGGCTCTCTGGAGCCTAATGGTCTGGCTTTAAATCACACCTCTCTCTGCTCCCAGCTGTGTGCTCTTAGACAATTCTAAGTTGTTCATTCTCGCTGTACCTCAGTTTGCTCAACTGTCAAATGGGGAGAGTAGCTACCACCCTCCTTGTGTGTAATGAGGGTTGGGTGAGCTACCACACGCCTTCAGGTCTTTCTTCCCATGACCTCCCTACTCAAAATCACAAGGCTCCCTTGTGGGTTAGGTACTTTCTCCTTGCCTCCCCAAGTCCACTCTCCATTCTGGGGTTGCCTCAGGCTGCTTTAGGGCTGACTGGGTTCCTTCCCAGAGGGTCATTCCTCTCAGGGAGGCTCTCTCGACGGGACCTTCTTCTTCCAGGTTCCCTTTGGAGCCAGGGGTGGGAGCATCCCCCCAGTTTTCCAGCCCAGGGGGACTGCGCTCTCTTCAGATGGTGCTCATACCTTTGTCAACAGTCCCTATCGTGTAGCTTTATGGGCCATTGCTAATGGTCTTGCTGTATGGCTGGGTCATGGACCCCCGCCCCCCGCCCCAGGACCGGACCGTCAGGAGAATCTCCTTATAGTAACCTCTGCTGTGGAAACACATAAAGCAATTTGGCCACAAAGCCCAAAGGTATGTGATATGGGAGCAAGCTCACAATAAAACACTGTATGTTGACAGAGCCTTGGGACACTAGATCCGTGCCCGGACCTACCAACAACAAAACCATCATGGCGGTCTGAGGTGGCCCAATGAGGATCCACTTGACCTATGACGTCGCTCATACTCAAACAGTATGTCTCACCTGTGAGAAATGCTGGCCTGTGGCTCAAGGTCTATCCAAACAACTTGGGCATCTGACCAGTTCTTAATAGGCAAGTTGGTGGCAGTGGATTCTTTTTTTTTTTTAATTTTTTTATTAACATATAATGTATTATTTGCCCCAGGGTACATGTCTGTGAATCATCAGGCTTACACATTTCACAGCATTTGCCATAGCACATACCCTCCCCA
>CM052798.1:14871467-14913179 GCA_028533885.1 Nasua narica | reverse complement strand
TGCATTAATTTTATATCCTGACACTTGATTGAATTCCTGTATGAGTTCTAGCAGTTTTGGAGTGGAGTCTTTTGGGTTTTTCACATAAAGTATCATATCATCTGCAAAGAGTGAGAGTTTGACTTCTTCTCTGCCAATTTGGATGCCTGGTGGCAGTGGATTCTGACCGCCATAGACCTTATTTAGGATATGGGGTGGCTATTCTCTTCACCCAGCTAGATTCCTAAGGTTCTGATGAGCACCTTTGCCATGTGCTAAGATTTCCCGACATGACACAATCTGACACTGGAACTCTGTTTATAGCCGCTGCTGCCCGGTTGTGGGCCCTGTCAATACGGGATTCTCTTGCTCTTCCACACTTGCCGCCCGCAGATGGTGGGTACAAAGATTTGGTACGGCTCGTTCGGGGCGCCATTAGATCAGCGCTCCCTCACCCTGTGTGGGCAGCTAGGAAAGGGAAGGGCACACCTGATGCGTCAGGCAGAATGCTGGCTCCTGGGTTCCTATGGAGATCAGGGCTCTGGGAAAGGACAAATCATCTGGCTCATCCCAGCTTGTGACAGCCCACAGGTGATGATCCAGCAAGAACACATGCCAGCAATTTCAGGAAACAGACTGGTGTGGAGGGTTAAATAAACTTGCCTTCTCCTCCACCGAGGGCCAGGCAATGCTGAACTGTCTCTGGCAGCTGCTCGGGCAGAGCCCACGGCATGAACCTATCACGGTACTGAACGTACCATCACCCTGACCGCCTCCCCCATCCCCAGCCGTAGGAGACTTATCAGCCACTCACTCTCTGACAATGGCAAGGACGTTGTTCCTAGCTGGCCACAGCCACCAACAGCTGTGTCTGGGGCCTCCACAACCGTGTTTCCATCCCTTGCTCAGAGGGATACATAGGTCCTCGCGTCTGGCAGGACTCCACTGCCTGATGGCTCAGGCCTCCACTGGGGGCTTTGTACCATCACTCCAGGCTTCCCTCCCCCTCCGGTGTCTCCCCCAGCATTGCCAACAACTGCTGGAAATCCCCTTAGGAGCCCAGCTGATTCCTACCCCGCTGTTTGTCCCACTCTTCCTGATCTCCATCCGTCCTGGGCAGGCTTATGTTCGATGAGCCCTAGGTCAGGGGATGGAGTTTGGAAAAGCAATCTGGATTGTATCGGAAGACCCTGGGGGCTCACTCCAGGTTTGAGCAAGGAGGTGACAGCAGGTGGGCTCCAGGGGGACTCCCTTCCCCAAAGCAGAAACTGCACAAGGTCTCCCCTCCCCTCAGGTCTTCAGGGACTCCAGCCCAACAAGCAATTTCCCTGGTGCCTGAGCTCAGAGCAGCTTTTCTTTACTTGCAAGGCTGACCTCACCCGGTCTATACAATAGAGTGGGGAGGGCGGGGGGGTAAGGGGAATGGGGGGGTCTTCTGGATGTTTCCGTCTGTGCCCTGATCCTTGAACTTCTCTCCAAATGACGATAAGAGACTGCACGATGCACCAGCACCTCACTGACTGCTGACCCACCGCGTCTGGGTTCCCCGGCGAAGCCCGATTTGTACCCACGACGCATGACTTCGTGGTCTTCGCGGTCTTCGCCTTCATCCTCCTCTTACAGCTCCTGGACCTTGGGGCTCAGGGCTCAGATCCTCCTTCACTTCATTTCTCTCCCTGGTGATGGCTTTAAATATTCTCTACTGTTTTCTAATGCCAACGATTTTCTAAATTATATCTTTGACACAGACCTTTTCAGTTCCGGATTCAAATGGCTCATTGCCTACTTCCGTACTTTCACTCAGCTCAGAATTAACGACCGTACTGAATGCTGTCGCTCTGCCCCAAACCCCTTCCCCCACAGGCTTCCCCCTTCTGGTGGATTGGGCCAAACCCTCTGGAGCCCTCCTGAGGCTTCTCTTCTCTCTCCTGCTCGGCTCTAGCTCCCCGGCGAGTCCTGCTGGCTCCACCTTCGAAGCATGTCCAGAGCCTGGGACCCTAGGCGCCTCCGTGGCCGCTCCTGAGCAGAGCCGCTGGCCCCCCCTGCCCCTGCCCTGGCCCTCTAGTCGGCTCCCCACACGCACGCACGCCTGAGTGGTCCTTTAAAAACGCGAGTCGGGTCCTGCCACTCCCCTGCTCCACACCCTGCAAGGGCTCCCATGTGGCTCAGAATGAGAACCAACGTCCGTCCCGCAGCCTATGAGGTTTCGCATGACCCGGTCCCCCGTTACCTTTCCCACCTGGCCAACTGCCCTGCCCCCCAGTCTGTTCCGGCCTCCCATCTCCTTGCTTTTTCCTTCGGCACGTGGGGCACACTCTCACCCTCTGAGAGGCCTTTGCGTTAGACGTTACCCCCTCCAAGGGACTTTTCCTCTGCTGGCCACACACAACTCCCTTACCTCTTTTGGGTGGTTTGCTGGATGTTTCCTTCTCAGGGAGGCCATCCTGACCTCCCAGTTTAACACTAGAACCCGCCCCACCCAGGTCCAGTTATTTTCCATAGCTGTAACACGGCCTAACGTGCCACTTACTTGCTCTGCTGCCTCAGCTAGAGTGGAAGTTCTACAAGGTCAGGGATCTGTCTTGTTCACGGAGACAGTTCAAGCACCTAGAACAGTGTCCAGCACTTAGTAGGTGCTCAACAAATATGTACTGGGATGCTTGGCTCACTCAGTTGGAAGAGCTGGTGACACTTGATCTTGGGTCATGAGTTCGAGCCCCACGTGGAGTATAAAGATTACTTAAATATATAAACTTAAAAAATACACATGTTGACAATGAGTGCTTGTTGCTAAGTTGGCCTTGCCCTGTGTGCACCCCCAGACCCGAGTGTAAGATCTGGCGAATGGTAGATCCTTGGTAAGTGCCTGTTGGGTGACTCAACAGATAACTGAGCCGACAGATGGATCAGTTAATCAACCTGAGCCTGACTGGGGAAAATGCTGAGTATCTACACAGATCCTTTGGGAGAGATACTTTCCTTTCTCAGGTTTAGTTTGTCCTTGACATCTTTTCGGCCAGTTCTCCATTGTAAACAATCCTGATGCTGAGCGTAGGGACAGTCATTTTCTCTCTCTAGGGATGTTCCGGAGTGGATCTGGGGACAAGAGAGCGACCTCGAAATAATCCGGGGAGCAAGCCACACAGAGAGGTGGACCTCAGGAAAGAGAGTTTCAGGACGGGAACAGAAAGAGGAAGCCAGCAGGAGTCCCTCAAGGTCCCCAGTCCACTTGAACTCGGGAGCCTTCTACCCCTGTGTTACAAGTCCTGCTCCTAGTTCTAAAAACCTGAACCTGGTCCTCGGAGACATCAGAAAGACATCAGAAAAACATCAGAAAAACACACCTGCAGGAAGTGTTGGGACAACTAGAATGAGTTCTGAAGCTGGAGGGAGAATGATGGAGAGAAGAGGGTGGGAGGGATGGGAAGGGGAGGGCGGAGACGGGGAAGGTGGGCAGGACGGGCCATGAAGAAAGGGGAAGAAACGGGCAGCAGGGGCATGAGTGGGGAGCACTGGGAGGGGACGTAATGGGATGGGTCATCACAGTGGCTCACGTGTGCTGAGTTAATGCAATCCACACTCTCACCCTAAGCGGGTAGGCTCTATTTTGTCAGACCCTTTACCGATCAGCACACGGAGATCCAAGAGAAGCCAAGAAATCCAACCAAAGGCACAGAAGTAGTCACAGTAGCAGAGCTGGGATTTGAACCTCCAGTCTGACTCAAGGATCCCATTCTGATTTTTCTAAAGAGCAGTGGGCAGCCATTGAAGGTTATTTAAGTAAAGGACAAATATGATCTCTCATGTATAAAGAGGATGAATGACTCCTCCCTCAGGGGGCTGTTGTGGGGATTATCTTTGTGCACAGAAAGCCCTGGACAAATGGCCTGGAGGAAGGGAAGCATTCCACAAACAGATGAGCCTTCGGAAGCTGCTCAGGCTGAGCCTAAGGGAGCTACACACGGGCCTCTGCTGCCACCGTGTGGCCACTTTGCTGTATGACATGCTGCAGATTCTCACCGGCTAACTGGCCCCGGTTGGTGACAGGTGGCTGCTTTGGGGAGGGAGGAGCTCTGGAAGCAGCTGGTGTCCTGCGGGTGAGCGTCTCTGTCAGTAGAGGTACAGAACCCTGGTGTGGCCTCTGGAGACAAACCAGAGTGAGACATGGTCCTCACCCTAGGGGGGTGGGAGACAACATGGGAGGCGCGCCCATATTTGGGAAACAGCATCCGTACTCAAATCTGTGACCCAGCAGCAGGCTGCCCGACAAAGACTGACCAAGTGGCCGGGTCCCGAAGACACGGCTTCCCGCCCCACGGCTGTCCCTAAGCATGCTATGTGGCCCTGGGAAGTCATCTCCTCAGAGCCTGTTTCTCCAGCTGTAGGATGTGGATTTGGGGCAAAGCCACTCAGCCCTCTTCTTGCTCTCATTTAGTAAGCCTCTTTTCCAGGCCAGCCCAGACTTTTGGCCATGGGGGACGCAGACTAAGATCCAGAAGGGACCCCAAACAATCAGCAAAGTGGGGTTCAGAATCGTTGCAGTCCTGCCAACCGTGGGGTGGCTGGGAGGCCACCGTAGGGCCCTATTGAGACAATGATATGGAAGCTGGTGTGGTCCACGAATTGCAGAGGAGACTCGCTCCTCAAAACGTGGTCCACAGCCCAGCCTCGACCTCACCTGGGAGCTGGTTAGAGGTGCGGAATCTCAGGTCCGGCTCCGAAACCCTGACTCAGAGCAGAGCCTGCAGTTTGACTCGACCCTGGGCTGTTCCTACAGACATTTAAAGTGAGTTGGAGACACGCTGGTCTGGGGCAGTGCTTCCTAACCTTGACCGCATAGTGGCATCACCGAGGCCATGTCCCTGAGCATCTCTAGGTGTGGAACCCAGACACCAGTGGTTTTTCGAAGCTCTCCAGGTGATTCCAATGTGCAGCCATGTCTAGTGCCTGGAAGGGAAATATATTTACTCTTTTTGTGTCAGTGAAACTCAGTGGTTAGTAACTTTCTAGAATGTTCACCAAGAAGGACCCAATGTCTGACACAGGGGCTGGGTAGAACTTGTGCCACAAAGCTACATGATCACAAGAAGCTGGCCTTTACGGAGTCCTTACTCAGTGCCAGGTCCTAGGCTACCTGTTTCACCAGCATGCTGCCATTTAGTCCTCCCGGTCACCAAGATAGGATTATCCCCTTTTATAGATGAAGAAACAAAAAGGGCTACACGAGCAGTGACAGAACTGGCTATCTGAATATTTAACATTTAGGGTGACCCCTGATGGTCTTCAAACTGTGTTCCTTGGAACCCCAGGGGCCTCAGAGGCAGCTGAGGAGCTGGCATGGGGCACGGAAGGGTCTGGGGGGCCTGTGGGTCGTCTCTTTGGCACACTGGGCTTGGCAGACACTCCTTCCGGAGAGAGCATTCCCTTGCCCACCAGCCTGGAGCATCTTGGATCACGTGGTGCTGCCCAGGCTCCCTGACAGATGTGTCCCCCTCCCTGCTGCTCAGGGACCCCCAGAACTAATCCTAATGGCGGAGGGCACGTGGAGGGATTAGTGCCGGGGTAATCGGCACTACATCTGCCAGCCCCTGGGGAGCCAGGGTGAAGCCTGCACCTCGGAGCCCAGGACGCCATTCCTGTCCCCTGGACCATGGGGACTCCAGGAGTGCCTGGCCAACCATGGCCAGGGCTGAGTTGCCCTGTCCTTCCTGAGCCTTCCAGAAGGGGGTGAGTTGGGGCTAACAATCTGGGGGTTGGATGGGGCTGCTTCTGAGGCTGGAAGGGGAGGCAATGCTGGGAGAATGTCCCAATTTTCCCAGGACGGAGGGATCTGGAATTTTCAGTGCTAAAATCATGACAGACCCCGGCAGACCCGCACAGCTGGTCAAGCTGGCAGGTTTTCTGAGCTAGTTCCCCTCGCCTTGGAGGTGGGGCTTCATGGGGGGAGAGGTTGCTTTGCCTTCTCCTCTCCTCACACCCCCAGCCCCTGTCGACTTCTTCCATTTCTGTCCCCTCCTCTTTTCCAGACTCTAGAACCTCTCTTTGCCTTTATTCCTCTGACTCAGTTTTCCACTCACAGGGTCTCTGGCGCTACAGACCAGAATCCTCAAGGAGCTGGAATCTTCCACGTCGTGGAGAGAATGAAGACCCAGGTGAGGCATAGCTCTAGGAAGGCTTGCTTCAAATAGTGGCCTAAATTACTCCGCATCACCTTCATCATCCTCACTAACATTTCGGGGGTTTGCACCGTAGGCCAGGAACAGTTTCAGGTAGTTTACATGTACCAACCCCCCGAATTCTCAAAACCAACCGGAAATCACTCCCCTTCCTTCTCATATCCCCAGGCCTCTGGGGGGAGTGCTCCCAATTCATCCCCATTACCTGCTCGAAGAAGCTTTCCTCCCCCTCCCGCCCAGAGGCTCAGAGACCCGGGAGCTGTCTGCTCACCGTCTGCTTACATTTCCCTCCCAGAGAAATTACCGCACTAGCACCAATTAGTGGACAGCTTTCTAGGGGCTTTGCGTGCATCATCTCATTGGCCCTCATCTAACTTCTATGAGGTGTAGGGATGATGGTCATTCCCATGACGCAGACAAACAAATGGAGACTCAAAGAAGTGAAGTCAATCGTCCAAGGCCAGTAAGGACAGAGCCGGCATCGAGTCTTGCTTCACCTGACCCCAGAGCCCTCGTGTGTGGCCACGCCACCATCCTGCCGGCTCCATGGGGGACAGACGTTGGCCCAAGACTCCGTACCCTCAGGGATAGCACTCTGTCCAACCCACAGCTGACCCTTGGAGACGGTATTCTGGATGAATGGCTGGACAAGGAGGGTCGTACCAGAGCGGGCAGTGAGAAGGAGAATGGAGGGGAGTGTCTCGGGACTGTGGACCAGCTGTGGGAGGGGTGGGATTTGGGGGAGTCAGACTCTTCCTGAACCCTCCCCTTCCCGCATCTTCCAGCTGGGAAGGAAGAGGGAGAGATTCCTAGTGGCTACAGCAAGTTAACATGTCAGTAGCTTAGAGGTCAAACACATAAATCCTGAGACTGGAGACAGGCCTGAGAGGAGACCGGGCCTCAGAGAAGGACTATGGGTCGGGAGGGCAGAGAGCGCAGTCACGTGGTGAGCAGGGGTGGGGTGCCGAGAGCACGGAGCTAGAATCCCACTTGGGCATGTGCTGCCCGTGACGTCGGCGGGTCATTTCAAGTCTCTGAATTTCCTTTTGCACTTGGAAGTGAGATGTCCATCTCCTGGCCCCTGCCCCAGGGGCCTGTTGGGGGAGATCAGGCTGCCCTCCCACCGGGGCTCCATTCCCTGGCCCTGCCCCAGCGGTCTTGTGCTCATGCTCGGAGGAAAGCCCCTCGCAACTTCCCTCCCATACAAAGAATGCCAGAGAGCCCTGTCACCCACTCCTCGTGCCTGAAGCCCCGTCTTGCGTCTGATGTCACCCCTCTGACACCTAGGTGGAAACATCCTAATGCTCTTGGGCTCTTTAATGGCTTCATTTTTAAAAATGGAGGTATAGTTCCTGTGCATTCTAAAGTCACTCTTTTTGGTGCACAGTTCTTTGAATTTTGACAAATGCACATGATCCTGTGACCACAATCAGGGTATAGGACTGTTCCGTCACCTCCCACAGTCCTTTCGGCTCCTCTGTAGTCTACCCCAGCCCTACCCCCAGACGGCCACCGAGCGGTTTTCTGTCCCTAAAGTTCTACCTTTTATAGAATGTTATGAAAATGGAATTATACAGACTGCGGCTTTTTGGGTCTGGCTTATTTCACTTAGCAGAATGTATCTGAGATTCAGTCACGTTACTGCGTGTATCGGTGGTTCATTCCTTGACACTGCTGGGAAATATTCCATTGAAGGGATATTACCAGGGTTTGTCTATCCATTCACCAGTTCAGGGACATTTGAGTTGTTTCCATTCTTTGGAAATTACGAATAAAGAATGGCTTTAGCGGGAACCTCAAATTCTAGAGCTGGAAATCGAATGAAATTTCCAGGTGGAAATGTAAACTCTTTACAAATAGTCCATTCTGCTCCAACAGCTGAAGACACGGAAGCCCAGGGAGGGGAAGGGGCTTGTCTAAGGTTACAATCGACTCAGGAAATGGGGCTGAGATTTGAACCCAAGACTTTCAGCTTTCAGGACAATGTAAAGTTCAAAACGTATTTCCTGAGAATCACCAGTGCCAGGCAGGGTGCCAAGAGCCGTGGGCATAAAGGCCAAGAAGGAAAGATCCGGGGGTGGGAGACACCTGCCCCAAGGAGGGAGCCAGGCAAAGAAGCCAGCAGGGACCAGGGCGGATCACTATTACAAGGCAGGTCGGGGTGTGCACGGAGCAGAGATGAGAGGCCCTCAATTCTGCCTAGGGGAGAATGAGAAGGCTCCCGAGATGTCTGTGGGTTTTAAGGGAAGAACACAAGTTTGTCAGACGGAAAAGGATAGAAAGGGCCTCACAGAGGGGAATGACAGGTACAAAGCCATAGAGCGGGGGATGAGGCATAAAGCAGCAAGGGGGAGGGGAGGAGGAGGAGAGGCAGGAAATGGGCCCGTGGAGTCGGCTGGGGGTCAGATCATAGCAAGCCTCTCCACCAGACTGTTTCCTATAGGACAGTGTCACAGTTCTGGGCTCAACGTTTGAGCCTCCTTCGTCACGGAAGAGCACATGGGATTGGACACAGAGGCAAGGAATCAAAACTCGGTGAGGCCCTAACAGAAGGGAGCCTACAGAGGAGGGGTCGGGGGGTACGGACACCTGGCGTGTTGCGGGGACGGCATATGGGCCAGTGCGGAGTAGGACCGGAGTATGTGATAAATGGTATCGCGGTGACTGATTATCCATACGGAAAAAATAAAATCAGATTCCTTCTTTATACCATAACCCAAAATATTTCTGTGTAAGTCTAGAAATCTACATTTACAATCTCTGTGTATACACACACACACACACACACACAGAACAAACAAAAAAGACAATATTAATGAATTTGATTTGATTGGCAGCAGCCAAAACCAAAAGAAAAAGCCCTTATTTTTATTTATTTATTTAAAAAATATTTTATTCATTTATTTGACAGAAAGAGACAGTGAGAGAGGGAACACAAGCAGGGATCGTGGGAGAGAGAAAAGCAGGCTTCCCACTGAGCAGGGAGCCCAATGCAGGGCTTGATCCCAGGAACCTGGGATCATGACCTAAGCTGAAGGCAGACGCTTAACGACTGAGCCACCCAGAGGCCCCCCAAAAGCCCTTTATTTAACGATAATATCTCCTAGAGCTTACAATGTGTCAAACAAAATGTACTTTACATTTAACTCACTAAATCCTTACTAATTTATGAGGCAAGTACTATTAGCACTTCCATTTTACAGGTGCAGGAACAGAGGCACAGAGAGGGTGAGTGACTCTCTTAAGGTCACACAGCCAGGAAGCGGTTGAACTGAGATTCGAAATTAGACAGTCTGGCCACGGATTCACCATTACACTATTCTGCCTCTCAACAAGTTATCATAAACACAGTATGAAAGGACAAAACACAAGCAAGAGTATCCAGAACTTACAAAGAACTCTAATACATAAAGAAAATTGAATAGGAAAAAAGGGGCCAAGGATCAGAACAGTCTGTTCACAGAAAAGCAAACCCAAATATATACAGTAAACGCAGGAGAAAGCGGTCAACCTTATCGCTGGGAAACACCAACGAGAATCACAGGTGGAGGGAACGTCAACTGGAATGACAACATTGGGGAGCCCGGACAGTGTCCAGTTAAGCTAAAAAGGGCCACACCCTACCACTGAGAAATTTCACCGCCGGGCACAATACTCTCACCTCAAATGCATAAAATAGGCGCTTAAAAAAAAAAGATTTTACTTATTTATTTGAGAGCGAGCACGAGTACGGGGGACAGGCAGAGGGAAAGGGAGAAGCACATTCTCTGCTGAGCAGCGAGCCTGACCCGGGACTCCATCCCAGGACCCCGGGATCATGACCTGAGCCGAAGGCAGACGTTAACTGACTGAGCCCCCCAGGGCGCCCCCAAAGAGTCATGTTTTTTTGAGGCAACCTGGCCCTAGTCTCCACGGTCTAACTAGTACGCTCTGAAGTATATTCATACAGCAGCACACGCCACAGCAGTTAAAGTGAACAATACAGAACTACGGGCATGGAATTGGGAAAAAGGAGGATAATACAGTAGGATACACTTCACATCGAGTTTTAAAACGTGCAGAGTGAGATGCTACATGCTGTTTGCGGGAACACAGAGGAAGCGAACGAGGACATCGCGGTGATGACAAACAGCAAGATCAGAGGGGGCGCTACAGCCAGGAAGAAAGGGAGGACACTGAAGCTGCAGGGGCACAAGGAGGGCATGGGGCGGACAGACCACACACTGAACAAGTAACGGATGTGGTAGTTTTTAAAGGGTAAAGACAGGAGGAAAATACGGTAAAATGTTAAGATCTGACAAACTTGAGCAGCGGGTGCCCTGCCCTTGAACTTGTACTCATTTAGGAACATCAGCTCATAGTAGTCCAACAGCTGTTGTATTAGGGAGTTGGCCTAGTACCACGATGGAGGCTTGTACAAAGGGCCGTGGAGGGGACCTGGATGAGGACGGTTGCGGGAGGCTTCGTGGAGGAGGTGGCATTTCAGCTGGTCTTGGGTATTTTATTAAGTACACGGGAGAGAGACGGCATGCCCAGAGGAGGAAACAGGTTGTGCAAAGGCCCAGAGGTGCGGAGGTACACGCGTGGCCCAGCTGTTGAAGGGGTCATACCAGGAAGGACCTTGTTTTTACAGGTGTGCTATTTCCCCCAAGCTGGGGGCTCCAGTGATGTCTGAGCGAACCTAAGGCATGGTAGGGGTCCCCCTGACCGCCGCGGTGGCTGTAACCTGTGTCCTTCCCCTTCCAGGTGGGCCAGCCGTCCCGTCTGCTGAAAGTGAAAAAGAAGTGGCTCTTCCCGGCTTCCTGCACCTTCTTCTTCCTGCTCTCTGTGGTTATGACTGGGTGCTTCCTGTGGCAGTACCACCTCCCCAAACTGAACACCAGTGAGTGCACCGCAGCCTTGAGTTGCTCCCCACCCCCGTGGGTCCCGTGGGCCGGGAGCTGCCACTCCGGATCTGAAGGTGGAGGGGCGAGGCCACAAGATTTAGACCCAGAAGCTCTGGCCTTCGTTTGGACTCCCACTCTCCCTAGCTGTGCATCTTTGGGCCAGTCGTGTGACCTTTCTGTGTGCTGATGCTCTCATGGACCCCAATGACACTGCGGTTTCCTTAAACTACCTAGTCTGGCTCTAAAACTCAGGATCCCCCAATGAGTGCAAACCAGTCTCTCATCTGGTCTTCAGCCCTCATGGTAGGACCTCCAGGCCCTGAACCCCTTTTAAAGATCCTCCCCCAGCTATATCTAAGACCCTGGGAGGAACAATGAAGTATCCAAGCCATGGACAGACGCTGCCATTTCTTGGAGCCTCTCCATCAGGGGCTGGTCAAGGCTTGGCAAACGAGTCACCACTGCTGGTAATGTCCACCGGGCCTTCTGTTGCTATAGCAACCCCTCTGACCTCCATCCTGCTGGGATCCTGGATCATGCAGAACCCCAGCTCTCTGCTGAGGCTGGGGAGACTGAATCGCTCCGTTTCTGTCGTGTTACAGATGTCCAAGGCTCAGTGAGGTGGCCTGGGCTCCTAAAGTCCCACAGAAATTCTGCAGAAATGCCTCCTTTTTTTTTCCTGCTGGAAAACATTTTTCCTCTCCTGCCCCAACCTGCTCTTTCTAGGGTACATTCCTTTATCAGGGGCTTCTTAGTCCCTCAAGCAAACAGTTCCCAAGTAGGCAGGTCAGCGATGCTTCTCGAACTGTCAAACGACCAATTCAAAGCAGACTGATATGAGTATAAATAGATACAAATGAAATTCAATGAAAAAAAGAGAGAAATTCAATGAAAAAAAAAGACTATAAAACAGAAGCCCAAGTTTTAAGATCAAACACAAAATTACTGCATCAAACTGCTATAGAAGTTTCTAAATGCAGGCTCTCAAATTTTCTCCTTAACTTGTCACACAGAGAGTGACAAATTGGGAAACAGAGAGTTCATGGACGTGCTCGGCTCTGCTGAGCATGGTGGTCTAAGTCCTCTCCCTCGAGTGGGCACCCCTGAGAGGCTGCTAGCAATCGGGATGCCCTGGCCCCACCCCGTATTTACTGAATCAAATCTGCATTTTTTTTTTAAGTAGGCTCCATACCCAAGACGGGTGTGTGTGTGTGTGTGTGTGTGTGTGTGTGTGTGTGTGTGAGAGAGAGAGAGAGAGAGAGAGAACTTAGGATCCTGAGATCAAGGGCTGAACTGAGATCATGAGTTGGACGCTTGACCGAATGAGCCACCCAGGGGCCCATCAAATCTGTATTTTAAGATTCCTGGGTGACCTTCTGTGCATGTGCCTGTTAATGCAGCCCCCCAGGGGTCCCACGCCGAGCAAAGCTCCGGCTTTGGCTGAGCCCTCCCTACCTATGTCAGGGAGTTGCTGAGAGAGCTTCCCTTAGGTTTGTCATTTTTCTGTTTGGGAAAAATCATCGAATGCTAAGAAGCCACCCCCAAACCTACTGGCTTCAAACAAAGTGATTTATTCTTTCTCCTGATTCTGATTGCTGGCGGTTCTGGGGCTGGTCTAACCGGGGCTCTTCCAGGGCAGGGCCAAAATCCTGGTTGTGCACGCTCCCTCTCAAGGCCGCTCTTCCAGGCTGATCCACCAGGGGGCAGTGGTCCCAGAGAACAAACTAATAAGGCCCAATTTTGGATGGGGCTCTGTCAATTCCTTCTGGCAAAGTCAGCCAGATCCAAGAGGTGGGAGGAGCTGGAAGTGTATATGGCCCCTGGGAGCCTCCCGCAGAAGGGCTTCTTCTCAGGTCCGGGGAGTCGCTCAGGTCTAAGTCAGCTGACTACATGGAGGGAGGAAGCTGGCCAAGCAGGAGGCAGTGTGAGGGTTCAAGGGTACGGCTTCTCTGGGCGCTTAGATCCTCCTACTCTACACTGGTTTTCGGGGATGATGGGGAAATCTGGGGCCACTGCGATGATCTCTCAGCCTGAATCCTGTCCCGCCAGGGCCCACACTTCCCCCCCCCCCATAACCCCCACCCTGAGGTTCCCAGGAAGCCATCCACCTGGACCAAAGCAGAATGCGATTTAAAGCTGGTATCCCAGACACACCGCCCTGGTGACAGAAGGCACTGTCCCCTGTGGCTTAGGCCTGAAGCCCAAGTGCGGCCCAAGTCTACTTCTCCACCCAAATACAGAGTCAGAACTAGAGAAGCAGAGACAGACAGACAGACAGACAGACGTGGCTGCGCCTGCCCCAAGGAGCTGGCACTTTTCTAAGTCAGCTGACTACATGGAGGGAGGAAGCTGGCCAAGCAAGAGACAAGGGCCACCAACTGAGAACTGTGGCTCGATTGGCATTTTGAAGGCCAAGCATCATGTGGTGGGCGTGGGACTGTCCCTTCTTCCAGGCAGACTCTGCCTTTTGCCCCTTGCTGCCCATGGCGGGTCACTGTGCCCTGCTGTCTTCTGGGGAGGCTGTTGCCAGCTGGGAGGGCTGGCCCCGAGGCATGGCTCTGGCCTTTGCTGCTACCTTCCCATCTTTTCTCGAATGACCGCTAGACTCCTATCCTGATCTCTGTCCCCTACTCACCATGTGATGATCCCTCTAGGTTCCCTGGGACCAGAGGTGACCTCTGCCCCTGTGAGGATGTGTCCCCGGCACCCGGAGCCTGTGCCCCTGGCCCACCCCCTCCCCGTGTTGAAGGAGGCCCTGGAAAAGGTCAGTGATGATCCAAGAGGGACCTCGGTGTGTGGGCTAGGTCTGGGTGATGAAGGCGAGGGCCACATTCTGGGCACTAGCAGTGGTATTCACTCACTCACTCATTCATTCATTCATTCATTTATTCGTTCAACATACCATTCTTGAGCACCTGCTCTGTGCTAGGCACCAGGGAGACGGCAGGAGGAAGATCCTGTCCCGCTCTAAAGAAGCTACTAGTCTGCAAGTGGCAGAATAGTCAAGACCAGTAACATCCATAACTGAGGGGTGAGAGGGAGGGTAGGGAAAGTCGCGGGAACTATGGGGTACGGAGAATTGGCTCTGGGGTCAGGCCAGGCTTCTGGAGGGAGTAGCGCCTACACTGAAATGTGAACAAGTAGGAGACACCCACATGATACGCGTTGATACGGTAAGGGCGTTTGGGGGGCCGAAGCGCGTGCTCTGTAGAGAGGGGCCAGCTCGTGCATGGGTCCCGGGGCCGCGGAGGGAGGCCAAGGCACACACAGAGAGCTACGGGGCAGTTCAGGCCGCTGGGGCTAGAGGTGGGGGAGGGAGAGAGGGGAGGTGGGGGGAGGAGGACAGAGCTCCAGCCCCAGAGGCCAGGGCCCTATCATTAAGCACACCTACCCTACAGCGTAACGGTTAGCGCTGCGTGGGCAGCACTAGAGGGGGCTGTGCCTGTGGGACCCCACCCCCGGTCACTCACCTCGGGAGGCACTCATGCCAGATGAAACACCACCGACCAGCAGCAGCACGGGGTGGGGACGTGAAACTGTTGTCCGGGACAGTTCAAGGGACCAACGTCCGCACGAGAGAAGGCATGGGCAGCGCAGACAAGACACCATCACTGCCTGCAAATATGTGAAAAGTTTAGTGACGGAGAGGGAGCCAAGGGGCGCTCTGAGGCTCCAGGGTCACAGTCAGGAAATGAAACAAAGCAGCAGTGATCCCCATGGTTGCCCTCCAGTGAGCACCTAGTGTCTGGGGGGGGCCTCTCTATGTGAGAACGGGGGCCTCGGTCTACAGGGGAGGACACCGAGGCACACGGAGGCAAAGCTAGCACCGGGGCGGGAACCCCAGGGGGACAGAGCTCAGCTCCGGATCTGCGAAGTACCCCGGCAGGGCGGTCTGGCCGTGAGTTAGGAGCGAGCGCCGGAGTTCGCCTGGGCTTCGAATCCTGACTCCACGAGCCATTAGCCACTTGGGCAAACCACCTCGGATCTCATGGATCCACTTTTCTCACCTGTACAACAGGGAGAAGTGAGCACTGACTTGTTAGGGGATAAAGTGAGAAAGCCTGGCATGTGCCAGGTACCCCAACAGAGAGAGGGGTTCTCGGCGGCTCTGCATTACTGAGAACAATGTCTTCCCAGTCAACGTTCAAAGAGGGCCTACGCGCCCTCTGTCGTGAATTCTCCAACCTCAGGGGGTCAGAAGGGGCCTCCTGGAGGGCTTCTAGGACATCAGACTAGGGTTCAACTAGAACAGTAGTTCAACCCCTCCCTCCTTTTACATTTTGCTAAAGAAATGTGTTTTTGAACAAAACTCTTACGAGGGAGCCCTACACAGAAAGCACATGTAGTGGAGCCCTTCTGGTTACAAGTGGGTGGGGGTCCCGTGCCGGGGGGTCTGAGAACCGGAGGTCCGGAGGCTCCAGTGACAGTGGGGAGAGGACGGAGGGGAGCCAGCCGGGGCTGCTGGGTGCAGGGCGTGGGGCGGCAGTGGGCCGGGCCTGCAGAACGAGTGCATTCTGAGCCTCCCGCCCTCCTCCCCCAAGGTGGACGGGATCCTGCGTCAGGCGCTCTCTGCCCCGGGCCTGGCGGCCATGTCTGCCGTGGTCATCCACAATGACACCGTGCTCTGGACTGGGAACTTCGGGAAGAAGAATGGCTCCGATCCAACCTCTGGGCCCCCCAATGAGTACACCATGTACCGGTCAGCTGGGTGACCTCCAGAGTCCTCTGGGGGGGGGGCAGGGATGGGAGGACAAGGGAGGCCTAGGAGGTTGGGGGACTCAAGAGAATCATGATTGGGAGTCCAAGCTCCCAGGGCCCTTTGTTAAGTCCTGACAGTTTTATAGATGAGGAGACTGAGGTCCAGAGAGGACCAGAGAGTGCCCAACATTACACCACAAGGATAACAGGCCAGGAAGGAATTCCTTCTGGAGAGCCCTTAGCCCCTAACTTAAAAAAGCTCCTTGTGTCCCATGCCCCGGTCCTTCTATCTGCCACAAAGGGTCTATAACCAGTTCCTGGCCCCTTGGCCCAGGTCCCTGTCAGTCGGCAGCAGTGGTCCAGGTGGAAGAAATATGGGGCCCTCTGCTGCACAGCCAGAGTCTCCCGTCCGAGGTGCTGCCTGTGGGACCCTTCGAGTTGACCATGCGGAGTGAACGTGCTCACTCCCGGAGATCCCGCGAGGATGACAGGGGTTCCGTTCCCACTGCACCTGCTATGGGCCAGCGACTATATTTGCTCTCACTCACTGAACACGTACCTACCTGCCGGGTGTGTTGCCAAGCACTTTACATGCCCAGTCTCAGTCAATCTTTTCTACAACCTATGAAATGGACAATGGATCTCAGAAAGACCTAGTACTTGCCCAAGAGCACTTGGCCAGTGTGAGGCAGAGGTATGATCCCAACTCCCGTTTGTCCCTGAATGGGGACAGATTCACCCGGGCCTGGGTGAAGCCTGGCATGGGGACAGATGCTCAGGAGCGCCCCCTATCCCACTCCCACTGAGGTACGTTCTTAAACATCCCAATGGCAGGTTTACAGAGGTGGGTGAATTTCCTTTGGAGACACTGGGGAAGGGTGGACTCAGTGCTTTCCTGGAACGCTGGAAAGCTGGGGTGCAGGGGTGCAGGGTGGAGGTGGGCTGTAGGGTCGACTGCATGTCCTCTGCACCCTTGTGACCTTGACACTGTCCAGGATCTCCAGCGTCTCCAAGATCTTTCCAGTCCTCATGCTGTACCGGCTGTGGGAGGAGGGCATCGTGGCCTCCCTAGACGACCCTCTGGAGAGCTATGCCAGCACCTTCGCCATTAACAACCCGCTGGGCGTGGCATCAGCCCCTGCACAGAGCCTGATGGACGGGCTGGAGGAGGTGGGCCCAGCCCCAAAGCCTTCGCCGGTCACCCTCCGAAGGATGGCCAGCCAGCTCTCAGGTGAGCTGCTCTGAACTTTTCCACCTCAACCCAAACCAGCCTGTCCAAACCACCGACTCCCCGGGCACCCACTCCCTGTGCCAGGCCTGAGCAATGGAAGCACCTGAGTATCTACAAATGGGGAAGGGCTGAAAAACTAGGACAGGGCTATACAATCAAATAAGATGCAGCCCCAGAAAAAAGGGGTAACAATATTCTTTATGTACCGAGACGAAATAAGAGACAATGTTAATTTAAGTGGGGAAAAAACCTCAAACAACATATGTCACGTGCTACCATATGAATGGATAAAATAATATACACGTATAGTGCATATGGGTGTGCAAGAAAGTATAATGTACATATTACATGACACACTTATATAAACTATGTGAATATACACATACCTGCCATTCCATCATTTCAAAAGGCCTAAGATCTCAGTCGATGGACGTGGCTGGTTATCGTTTCTGAGCCCCGATGGCACACCCAAGGCTCAGCGAGAGGATGGAGCCTCCCCAAGTAGCTCATGCAGTACAGATCAGTCTTCTCCTTCTCTCTCTTTTTAAAGATTTTATTAGAACACACAAAGCAGGGGGAGGGGCAGAAGGAGTGGGAGAAGCAGACTCCCTGCTGAGCAGGGAGCCCGACCCGGGGCTCCGTCCCAGGACCCTGAGATCATGACCTGAGCCGAAGGCAGAGGCTTAACCGATTGAGCCGCCCAGGTGCCCCGGGATCAGTCTTCTTTTTTTTTTAGATTTTAATTATTTATTTGATACAGAGAAAGAGATCACAAGTAGGCAGAGAGGCAGGCAGAGAGAGAGGAGGAAGCAGGCTCCCTGCTGAGCAGAGAGCCTGATGTGGGGCTTGATCCCAGGACTCTGAGATCATGACCTGAGCTGAAGGCAGCAGCTTAACCCACTGAGCCACCCAGGCGCCCCACACTTTTTTTTTTTAAGATTTTATTTATTTATTTGACACAGAGACACAGCAAGAGAGGGAACACAAGCAAGGGGCATGGGAGAGGGAGAACAGGCTTTTGGCTGAGCAGGGAGCCTGATGTTGGGCTCGATCCCAGGACTCTGAGATCATGACCTGAGCTGAAGGCAGCAGCTTAACCAACTGAGCCACCCAGGCGCCCCCCGGGATCAGTCTTCTTGAGGGAGAGTGGCCCAGCGGTGAAGGGCACGAGCATTGAAATTCCAGCTCTGCCCTCTCCCAGCTGTGTGATGTTCGGCAAGTCATTTAACTTCTCTGAGCCCTATTTTTCTCCTCCATAAAATGAGCGTGGTTTACATTATTACTGGCGATTAAATGAGCTAATGAGTGTAAAACACTTAGCAGAGCACCTGGCACACAGCAGGTGCTTGTCAATGTAGCTTCGGTTATTGTAGCCAGGGTTGGACCTAGGTTTAGCGGGGCCTCATGTGGATATAATCCTGGCGGCCCTCTTTAAGGAAACATTACAAATTCAAAATTAGATACAGGCTTCGGAAGGAGCCATGCAGGTGAGGAGCCTGGAAACTTAGACTCTTGTTAAATCCACCAGGGGTTAGAACTCTGACTAGGGCTCCCTCTAGGGGTGTGTTGTGGCTTCTTCTTTATCCACACCCAGGGAACCCAGGACCCCCCGCTTGGTTAGTTTTAAAAGATCCCACATGTCAAAATGAATGAATGAATGAATGAATGAATGAATGAATGAATGAATGAATGAATGAAATAAAATATAAAATAAAATAAAATAAAATAAAATAAAATAAAATAAAATAAAATAAAATAAAAATCCCACATGTCTTCTCCTACAGCCCCAAGGGGCCAGCTGAACCAACGGCTGCCTGTATAACTCTGTTCCAGGCTCTCAATGTCTTCTGTGATTGAATCTCAGTATAATCTGGAACTCTCTCCCATTCTTGGAGCTTTTCATCCCTTTGCCAAGTTAAGCCTTCCAACACCTCACCTCAACACAACACCACTGCAGGTGCTTCAGCCCATTTAAAGATAAGCCAGGAGAGGCTCAGAGAGGTAAAGTACATGGTTTGTGGCCACACAGCAAGAAATGTCAGAGTCAAGGGGCGCCTGGGTGGCTCAGACGTTGAGCGCCTTGATTGATTTCAGCTCAGGTCATGATCTCAGAGTTGTGGAATCGAGCCCCATGCTTGGCTCTGCTATGGGCATGGAACCTGCTTAAGATTCTCTCTTTCCTTTCCCTCTGCCCTTCCCTCCTCTTAAAAAAAAAAAAGAAAGAAAGAAAGAAAGAAAAAGAAAAGAAGTGTCAGAGTCTGAACTCAAACCCAGGACTCAAGACTCCATCTCGCAGTTGCTTAAACCAAAAGCCTTTGAGTCACCCGGATACCTCCAACCCCCACACTCTCCACCTCTCCTCCAGTAGCAAATTCTGTTGGCTCCCCCCTCAAAATATATCCAGAATCCAACCACTCCTCACCATCTCCGCTGCCAGCACCCGAGTCCGAGCCACCATCAATTAAACATGGATTTTTCTTTTTTTTTATTTTTAATGTTTTTAAACATGGATTTTTCAAGTCTCCTTACAAGTTTCCTTGCTTCTGCCACTGCTTGCCGCCCCTGCAAACGTCTGTTTTCAAACAGCAACCAGAGCAATCCTGATAAAATATATGTCAGATCACATCACTCCACTGCTCAAAACCCTGCAGTGGTCAAATCCCCCTCAGAGAAAAAGCCAGTCCTTCCAGCGGTCCTCCAGCACCCTATGGCATATCTCTGTATCTCTCACCCCCGAAGTCCTCCTTTTCTCACTCCTCTCCAGCTACACTGGCTGTTCCTCACTGGTCCTCAAACATGCCAAGGCATTCCTGCCTCAGGGCCTTTGCACTAGCTGTTCCCTCGGTGGGAGACATTCTTTCCTCACACTGCTTTGTGGCTCCCCTCCACCTCCTCCAGCTCTCACCTGCTCAAGGGTCACCTTCTCTCTGAGGCCTTCCTCTGATCACCTTGGATAAAAGAACAATCCCTCCCTTCTTACGTACAATTATTTTTCTCCACATGATGAGTATCTATCACTTGTCCCCTCCACTAGAATGGAAATTCCATGTGGACAGGGACTTTCTTTTGTTCACTACTGAACCCCCAGGTTCTTGAAACAGTCCTTTCCTTGAACAGCCCTTGAAACAAAAGGGATGCTTGAAAACTACTTAGTGAAAGGATGGAAAGAATCCCAGTCCTTTGACCCTTCCCATACTTGTTGCATCCAATAAATAGAAACTTCCAAGTGGATAGAGGAGCTAGTTCCACAAAACCTGTTCGGGTACTGACCCATGAATTTTGTGGAATCAAACCTCTATGGTGGATGATGACAATTATTTTTTGAACAGTTACTATGACCAGGCCCCATGGTAATCATTTTATCTCAACTAATCTTCACATGAGCCCAACGATATTTCCTTCGTGTTACAGATGAGGGGACTGGGACTCAGAGAGGTTAAGTGACTTGCCCAATAAAACACAGGCAGCATTAGAGTCCATGCTAGATTTCTTCTTCTTCTTTTTTTTTTTTTAAGTGATTTTGTGGTCCTTATCTCTCAATTCATGGAAGGTGGGGGAGGAAGGGCACCCAGGGGTCCACTATCCCACGCTCAGCTGGCCCAGCAGGTCTGATCTCTGCTCCTCCGCAGGGCTGCCTAGAAGGCTCCGCTCCACTTCGCTGCTGTGGAAGGGCAGCACCCAGGAGGCCCTGAGCCTGCTCAAGGATGATGTACTGGTGGCAGACCCCGGGACCAGGTGAGGAGTGCGTCTGATGCCCCACCCACAATAGGAACCGCCCGAGGTGACACACCCCTCCTAGGAGAGAGCCAGTGTCACCTTGTCCTAAATAGCTGGAGCCAGGGGAGACTTCGGGGATCCCTGAAGGCACCCCCTATTTCACAGCTGGGAGGACAAGCCCAGACAGGGGGCACAACAAGGCATGGAGATGCTGGGTTCCTTGTGAACCCTGTATTCTGTCGAGTCATCAACTCAGCTTTTATCGAGCATCTACCCAACTGAGATAGAGCACCTGGCTATTGAGATACGACAGGGAACAAATAGCACGAGGCTGCTCCTCCTGAAGTGCACATTGTTCTGACTGAACACTGGACATTTTCATCAGTGAGCAGATAAACAAGAGAAATAGTCTTTGCCAAGTGCCATAATGGAAATAAATGGGATGCTGATGAGACAGGGAGTGGCTAGCTGGGGTGGCCACTGAACAAACCCCCCCTTGGGAGCAGTAGGGTTTGGAAGAAGGGAGGGGTGGAATCTTGGCTCCTATTTGTTATCCGTGAGTTACAGGCTCCCTCTCATTTTTGCCCCACAGTCATCTAAGACTCTAGTTTTCCATTCGATAAAATAAATCATACTAAAGTATAAAGAACCAATAAGATTTGTTTTACCACTTTCCCAGGTGCATTGCTGAGTCCAACTCTTCCCCAAGCTGCCGTGTGCCCCTAGGCAAGTCTCTGCCCCTCTCTGGGCTTTAGTCTTCCCAGATGTAGGTTCGTGACTTGTATTCAATGACCTCCGGAGTCTCTGCTGAGTCTGACCATCTGCGATGTAGTGACGCTGGTTCCTGCTCAACCCCACCCAGTCCAACAATGGTCCGAGCAGGTGGTGTGGAGCTCTTTAGGGCCTGGAGATATTCCTCCCAGGCCACATCCCAGTTTCCACCCTTCCTCTTCCAGGTGCCATTACAGCACGCTGGCCTTCTCTCTTCTGGCCCACGTCCTGGCAGCGCACACTGCTGAGGGTGATTACCAACGCTGGATCGCGGAGAACGTGCTGGAGCCGCTGGAGATGGCAGACACCGGCTTCGACCTCACGCCCCTCGTGCGCGCCCGCCTGGCGGTCGGCTTCTACGGTAGCGGGCGGCCCGCGCCGCTCTACGACCTGGGCTGGTACCGGCCCTCGGGCCAGATGTACTCCACTCCCGCCGACCTGGCCAAGCTGGCCATGGTGCTCCTGGGCAGCGGGCCCCAGCGGCTCCTGCGGCCCGACGCGGCCAAGACCCTGCTGGCGCCGCTGCTGGCCTGCTCGGGCGCCTACTTCGCCAACGAGACGGGCACCCCGTGGGAGTTCCACGCGCAGCGGGGCTACCGCGTGGTGCGCAAGGACGGCGACCTGGATGGCTACGCCGCCACCTTCTCCCTGGTGCCGCCGCTGCGCCTGGGCCTCGTGCTGCTGCTGGCCGGGCCGCGGCCCCCCGGGCGCGACCTGGTGGCGCAGGCCTACGACGTGCTCCTGCCTGCAGTGGAGACGGCCCTGCGCGAGGCCGCGCCCCGCCCTGCCCCGCCGCCCAGCGCGCGCCCCTTCGCGGGCTACTTCACCTTCGCCAACCAGACCTTCTACGAGGTGAGCCCCGGGCCGACGGGCGAGCTGCGCCTGCGCCAGTTTGGGCCGCGCGTAGAGGCGCTCGTGCCCCCCGCCTTCCGCACGCTGGCGCTGCGCCACGTGCGCGGCCGCGTCTTCCAGCTGCACGTGGCGCGCGAGTTCCCGTGCGCGCTGCCGCTCGGCGATGCCTGGCTCTCCCTGGAGGCGCAGCACGGACAGCTGGTCAACTTCTACCCTTTGGACCGCCGCGGGCTGTCCCCCGGCTTCGACGTGCCGGGCCTCAACACCTACCGGGTGCTGAGGCTGCAGCGCAAGCCCGTATTCCAGACGCAGTGACGCGCGGCTCTGGCCCCCCGGAGCCTCCCCCATCCTCACCTCCGGGCTTTGGGCTCTAGGTTTGAGCGGCGGAGATGGCTCTTCGAGAAGCCGAGTAGCTGGCAAAGCGGCATAGGCGCTGCGGTTCCAAGTGCGGTCCGTGGACCACAGCCGCTTTTTGAACTGTTCGTTATACAGGCGGTGGAAGAGTTAAATACAGACATTTAGAGTAAGCACTTAGAAACTTTCACAGCAAGTTGACCGAGTACTTTCTTTAAAAGATTGACTTGAGAGGGCTCCTGGGTGGCTCAGTTGGTTGAGCAACTGCCTTCGGCTCAGGTCATGATCCTTGAGTTTCTGGATCGAGTCCCACATCGGGCTCCCAGCTCCATGGGGAGTCTGCTTCTTCCTCTAACCTTTTCTCCTCTCATGCTCTCTTTCACTTTATTTGTCTCTCAAATAAATAAATAAAATCTTTGAGAAAAAGAAAGACTGATTTGAGAGAGAGAGAGGGCGCGAGCGCAGGGGGAGGGGCAGAAGGAGAAGGAGAATCTCAAGCTGACTCTATGCTTAGCCGGAGGGGAGGTGGGACTCGATCTCAGGACCTGAGCCAAAATCAAGAGTGGGCTGCTTAACGGACGGAGCCTCCCTCGTACCCAGAGTACACTTGTGTCTGTTGAATATAAGACAAAACATGGGCTTGTATTTTGTCTTTTAAAAATCAACCCTACTGAGTTTTAATTTATATAATTTATATAAATTTATATAAAATGAGATGGACACAGAAGCTATGATTTTTTAAAAAGATTTTATTTATTTATTTGGCAGAGAGAGATCACAAGTAGGCAGAGAGGCAAACAGAGAGAGAGGAGGAAGCAAGCTCCCTGCTGAGCAGGGGGCCCCATATGGGGCTCGATCTCAGGAGCCTGAGATCATGACCCGAGCTGAAGGCAGAGGCTTTAACCCACTGAGCCACCCAGGCGCCCCACAGAAGCTATGATTTTGACAAATATTTATGCCCACTCTAATAAAGATATGGACAATTTCCATTATCCCCAAACTTCTTCTGCTGTCAGTCTCCCCCCTGCACCTAGCCCTAGACAACCGTTGACCTATTTTTATCACAATGGATTAGTTTTGCCTGTTCTAGAATTTCATAGAAATGGAATCATACAGTGTAGTATTTTGTGTATGGCTTCCCACCACCACCCCCCCAGCAGGATGTTTTTGAGGTCCACGCATGTCTTTGTGTGTATCAATAGTTTGTACCTTTTTATTGCTGAGTAGCATTCCATTGTATGGGTGTATCACATTCACTTATCCATTCACCTGTTGATGGACATTTGGGTTGTTTCCAGATTTGGGCTATTAGGAAAAAGCATTCCTGTATAAGTCATTTTGTGAATCCATGCTTTCATTTCTCTCAGTCTTTTCAACTTTAGGCATGCTAGCAGTTATGAATTCCTATCTCACTGTGATTTTAATTGTATTGTATTTCTCATATTGTAAAAGTTCTCTATATACTCCGGAAACAAGTGCTTTGTCAGATTGGTATTACATACATTTTCCCTCAGTCTTTGGTTTGCCTTTCTAGTTCCTCTATTAATGAGAGAAGCTGGTGAAGAGCTGAAGTTTTAAAATTTCGATGGGTCTTATGCCTGTTGGATCTAATACAAAACTTAGGCTTGTCTTTTGCATGTCCTTTTAAAAATTAAAATTTCTATTTTGAGGCAATTATAGATTCACATGCAGTTCCAGGACATAACCAATGTACCTTTCATCCAGTTTCCTCCAGTGGAAACATCTTGCAAAACTATAGTACAATAGCATAAGCACGTAATTGAGGTTGATCGAGTCAAGAGAGCATTTTCCTCAGGGCAAGAATCCCTCTTGTTGCCCTTTTCTGGCTGTGCCCACTTGCTTACCAAACCCACCCCCCTCCTCAACTCCTAGCAGCCATCAGTCTGGCTTCCATTTCTGTAATTTTGCCATTTCAAGAATATTATAGGTATGGAATCATGCAGTGTGTAATTTGGGAGGATTTTTTTTTTTTTTCCCCTCAGCCTAATTCTCTGGAGATTTGTTCAAGTTGTTGCAGGTATCAACAGCTTTTTTCTTTTTGTGGTAGAGTAATGGTTGCATGGTATGGATGGGCCACAGTCTATTTAACCGTTCGTTTGATGAAAGACATCTGGCTTGTTTCCAATTTTAGGCTGTTACGGATAAGGCTGCTATGAACCTTTGTTTACAGGTAACTGTGTGAACATAAGTTTTTACTTCTCTGGGATGAATGCCCAGGAGTGCCACCGATGAGTTGAATGGGAGTTGTTTGCTTTTGTTCTGTTTTTGTTTTTAAGAATGTTGTCAAACTGTTTTTCAGAGTGGGTGTACCATTTTATATTCCGGTCAGCATTATAGTAGTGATCCAGTTTTCTGCATTTACGTGTGTGTGTGTGTGTGTGTGTGTGTGTGTATTTTAGTTTCCCCATATTTGTGCCAGCATTTGGTATTGTCACTATCATTATTTTTGTGATTCTAATTTCTTTTTTTTTTAAGATTTTATTTATTTATTTGACAGAGAGAGAGGGAGAGGGAGAGAAAGAGACAGAGATCACAAGGAGGCAGAGAGGCAGGCAGAGAGAGAGGGGGAAGCAGGCTCCCTGCTGAGCAGAGAGCCCGATGCAGGGCTGGATCCGAGGACCCCGAGATCATGACCTGAGCCAAAGGCAGGGGCATTAACCCACTGAGCCACCCAGGCGCCCCTGTAATTCTAATTTCTTAATAATGAATGAGGTTGAATTTCTTTTCAGGTGCTTTTTTGCCATCCGTATATCCTCTTCAGTAAAATGTCTCCATATCTTTTGCCCACTTCCTGATCACCCTTTTTAAGAAATTGTTGATTTTTGAGGGTTCTTTATACATTCTAGATACCTGTCCCTGGTTTGCAAATATGTGCTAGTCCGCAGCTTGTCTTTTCATCCTCTTAGCAGGTGTGTGGTGGTGTCTCATTGTGGACACAGCTTTGGCCCCTGGGTCGTTGCCATCGTGTCTTCTTTGTTCCTTTCTGGCTTTACCCCACTTCCTTGGCCAAACCCTGGGCTCCCTAATGTGTGTCTACCCCCGACTGCTCCCCCGACCCCAGCCTCATGCGTCCAACGGCCTACTTGATGCTTAGGAGGCATCTCTACCTCGTGTCCAAAACGGGACTCTCAGTCTCACCCCAGACCAGCTCCTCGGTAGTCTGCCCCTCTCAGTTAGGGGCAGCTCTGTCTTGGCTGTGGCTCAGGCCGGACCCCTGGACCCCCATTTTCTCTCACATCCATTCCACCCACAAGTTGCGCTGGCTTACCTTCACACTGTGTCCAGAATCCAATCCCTTCTCACCGCCTCTGCTCTTCCTGTCTTTTCCGAGCCATCATCCTCTCCCTCCCAGGGTTATTATGGCAATTCCCTGTCTCCCCACTTCCAAACCCGCCCCCTGTGATGGTTAGTTTTCTGTGTCAACGCGACCCGGGAAAATACTCGGTTTTTCAACACTCATCTAGGTGTTGCGGCGGAGGCATTTTGTAGGTGCGGTTAACATCGACAATCAGTAGACTTTAAGTAAAGGAGAGGACCATCGGTAATCTGGGTGGGCCTCATCCAATCAGTGAAAGGTCTGAGAAGCATAACCGAGGTTCTCAAGGAGGAAGGTTTCTGCCTCTGGATGAGGCATCGGCTCCTGCCCGAGAGTTTCCAGCCTGCCAGCCTCCCTGCAGACTTTGGATTTGCCAGCCAAGTCATGTAAGCCGGTTCCTCGAAATCAATCTCTTCATATATATCCTCGTGGTTCTGTTTCTCTGGAGGACCCCTGACGAATACACCCCCAGACCTCGTTCAACAGAGCACTCAGACCGATCCTTTTAAAAGTCACATCGTGGCCCTCGTGTTCTCAAACACTCGCAGGGCTTTCATCTCATTCAAAGAAGAGCCGAAGTCTTTATCATGGCCTGCAGAGGACCCCGGCTCTTCTCACTCTTGTTCTTCCTGCCTCAGCCTCCCTGGCCTCCTCGCGGCTCCTTGAACATCCCAGGTGTCTGTGGCCTTTGCTCCTGCTGTCCACTCTGCCCCTAAGTTCTTTCTCCAGCAAGTCACTCACTGGTCCCTTCCCTTCGATGTTTACTGGCCTTACCTTCTCAGCGAGGCCTTCCCTCCACCCCGTTCTTGCAAACTGATGATTTTTTTTTTTTAATCCATGTCTGTACCTGCGTAACTGCCACCTAGATCAAGGTGTGGAACGTTTCCAGCCCTTCCTGTGGTTCCCTGCTCCACTTCCTGGAAATAACCACTCGTGAATTCTACCACCATTGATTGATTTGGCTGTTCTTGATCTTTTTAAAAATGAAATCTTGGATGGGGCGCCTGGGTGGTTCAGTGGGTTAAGCGTCTGACTTCGGCTCAGGTTGTGATCTCAGAGTCCTGGGATCGGGTCCTGAGTTGGGCTTCTTGCTCGGCCCTTGCCCCTACTCCTGTTCTCTCTCTCTCTCAAATAAATAACATTTTTTTAAAAAAGAGAAATCTCAGACTTTGCACTCTTTTGTGCCTACTCCTCTATTTTAAAATTACAGCACAGCCACCCTGCCCTGAGAATTCCCCAGACCACTAATTTTTCTCATGGTTTCATCTCTACCAAACATATTTGTATTCAGTTGTTTAAGCGCCTATCTGCCCTTACCAGGATAAGAGCTCCACGCAGACAAAACCTTTAGTCTGTTTTGTTCACCGCTGTATTCCCAGCGCCTGGTGAACCAACCATCAGTTGTAGGCAGTCAATACGTGTTTGCTCAGGAAATAATGAGTCTCCATTTTCTGGATGATAACATTAAGGCTCAGAGAGGTGAAACAACTTCCCCACGTCACACAGCATTAGTGGCAGAGACAGGATTTGAACTGTCCTCTGCCTGAACCCAAAGATTATGCTCTTGACCTGCGGCCTCAGTCCCTCCATGAATGAGAATCTGAACACTCCTATTCATAGGTCTTTATGGGAGGAATGTGTCTGGGGCACGAGGGTATTGATCCATTCGGAATATTTTCTGAGTGCCTACTGTGTGCCAGGCAGTACACTAGCACCAGGGACATCTGTATGTTTGGACCTGTATTTCAGTGTGTGTGCTTGTGTTGACTGTAGTGGACACACACACATGTGTTCCTGTCTGGAGTGCTTGACCCTATGCGTGTTCGCAGGTGTGTGTCTCCTTTTGTGTACGTGAGTATAACTCAGCGCCCAAGTGTGTAGGGATATGAGCTAGCACAGTTTTGGGTCAGACCACCTGGGTTCGAATCCTGGCTCCTGTCCTTACTAGCGGGGTAACCGTGGGTAATCTTCAAAGTGCTGTACTTCAGTTTTCTTATCTATCAAATAGGGACAATGTCGGTTGTGCACTTTCTGGCATGCTTTAGGGGATTGCTGCTCAAGGGGGCGACAGGTCTGCCGTCTGCCCCAGAACTGCTGGTCTCTGGTCTATGACAAGACAGGCACAGAAACTTCAGAAATATTTGTGGGGTCGTGATATTGCCGCCGCGCCCCCGTGTGAGATCAGGGACTGGTCTCGTGGAATGGGGTACAAACCAGTTTGGGTGTTGAGTTCGCAGTCAGACCATATACTGATCCACAAAAGACTGGAAATTAAAAACCAAACCAAACAAAGCCCCTCAAAAACACACCTAGTCTTTCACCGCAGAGAGTTTGAGAAGCAGGGGTTTAAAGGATTAAGCAGGACGCTACACGTAGAGTACTCGGAACCGCTCCTGGCACAGAGGAAGGATTCCGAGGGTTCCCTGAGGTCATGCCGTGGGGGTGGGTGTTGTGTATACTTGCAGCGTATGCGGCGTATGGGGTGAGTCTGAATAGAAGCCTGCGGCTATGGGCGTGCGTGTCCGAACGCTGGGTGTGGGCCTGTTTGCAGCTGATGGCAAAAATGGGCGCGTATAAACACATGGGTGCCTCTGGGTGAGATGGGGTCTTATGCACGTGGGTGAGTATGTAGGGGCGGGGTCTGGGCAAAGGGGTTGGGGCAGGCTTCAGCACATTTCTTAGGACCCTCCATCACCGGGTCGGGGTGGGGAGCGGCCATGGCAGCAGCAGCCGTAGAAATAGAGTCTCAAGCTTTACCGTTGTGCCATCCAGGGGACAGCAGGGATGGAAGGGTCAGCAGGGGAAGGGGGGGTTGCTGCTGGCCCGGGACTCCGTGTGCTGAGTCATCAGGGATTCTCGGGCAGGGCTGGTCCGGGCGGACACTTTAGTCTGATGGGATTGGTGGGGATTGGGGGAGGGGGTGGGGGTGGACTCTTGCTACAGTCCCACCTGGTGCTGGGGGAGGGGGTTCCGTGGCTATGATGCCAAACCTAGTGAGAGTCTACGGAGGAAAGCCCCTTCGCTGTTTCTCTTTTCTCCTTGGCGACATCTTTTGTCACAGGGATCTCTCTGTCCCTGTGAAATGACTGAGACTATGGATGCCCATTTAGGGCCGGGAGGGGCAAAGAGATGTTGCAGCTACTCCCTGGATGGGGAAGAAGAGGGTTGAGAGGAACATGGGTTTGGTGAGGGAGCTGGGGGGTGGGGAGGAGACCTGGGTCAGCGTCCTTAAGCTGGAGCAGGCCCCCCCCCCGCGAGATTGGGCCGGATCTCGGAATGGGCAGGAGAGTCTAGGGGGAGCCCGGGATGGACCAGGGGCTGGGGTAGGTAGAACTAGGAAGGGGATCCCGACTTCTCAGAGGCACTGGGCTAGGACAGATAGAAGCTGCCAGAGGCCCCAGGCTGTTGAAGGAGGGTCTTACGTTTGCATGCGGGGCTCTAACTGTGCCCACAGGTGCTGTGTGACCCAGTTGGCCTCACTGCGGGTTCTCAGAATCTCCTCCACCCAGTACCCCTAAGCCCCTGATAGGAGCTGGCAGCCCACAGTCTGTAAGTACAAACTGGTATAAAGAATCATTTATTATTGTTTAATATGGTAGTCCTGTTTGTATTTGCGTTACCTACACGGTGATTCATGAAATGCCTCCATGTTGACCTCATACCTTTGCATCTGCTGTTCCCTCTACAAGGAATGCTTTATTCTTAGCTTCCGGGAGAACTCCTAGGCATGTTGTAAAATGACCTGAGTACTCATTGGTTTCCTCCACTGACGGGGGACTTCCGTAAGTGAAGGCACGTGTGTAAATCACTGCAGCATTCCTGACACCAGCCTCACGTCTGGCACTCTATGGGTGCCCAGTTCACGTGTAGTGAGGTGAGAAGCTCTCCAGGGCGGGCTGCAAATGTGGGTCATTTCTGTGTCCCCCATAGAATCTCATACGGCACCTTTTGTGTAGCCGGAATACAGTAAGTACTTTTTGAATGCATGATTATTGAAGGAATGAATCAAAAGACAGCCTCCTAGATCCCATTCTCTCTGACTTGCTACCCCACCTTGTTCCCAGCCCTGGCTTCAGACTCAGTCCTGCTCTGCCTCTAACCCCCAGAGTGTTACCCAAGAGCTGATTTACTTCTCCAAATCGGCTCCCAGGGACACTGGTCCCATGAGATGCTCTCTCTAGAATGGCAAATGCTGCAAATGATAACACTTTTTTTTTTTAAGATTTATTTATTTATTTTAGGGAGAGAGAGCGAGCGAGCAGGAGGAGGGGCAGAGGCAGAAGGAGAGGGAGAGAATCTCCAGCAGACCCTGCAGTGAGCGCAGAGTCTGACATACGGCTCGATCTCATGACCCTGAGATCAGGACCTGAGCCCAAACCAAGAGTCAGACCCTTAACCGACTGAGCCAGCCAGGTGGCCCAATTACACCTTTTTGGACATGTCGTTTTAGCATATTTAAGACTCTGCAATATCCTGAAGTAAGGAAATCCGTCAGCTGATCCAAGTCCAGAATTCGCTTAATGTATTTGACCGTGAACCCTCTCTGAATCCCTCCAGGCTTTTTTTTTTTAAGCAGAACTTCCACTGACATTTATTTGACAAATGTTTATGGAGACTCTACTATGGGTCAGTCATTGTCCTGCAGAGCATATGACAGACACGGATCTTGCTTTCTGCCCAGAAAAATACCAAGAGCTGACATCTGTGAGTGCGAAGGACCCGCCACGCTCCGTCTCATTTACTCCTCACTTATCCTCTGGGTGTTAGGTATTATTGGCCCATTGTACAGACATGAAAATGAGGCTCAGAGCAGTTAGACGACCTCTCCAAGGACGCAGGACTAACAGATGGCAGAGTTGTGATTCCAGGGCTAGGGCCCCAGACAGCAGAGCTCGAAATCCCACACATGAGTGAGTATTCTTAGTATTGCTCTGATTCCCTGATTCCTCACCCGACCCCAGCTCTGGCCAAATCCTGCCCCACCGCCAATCCCAGTCCTGGCCTTGGCTCCCTTCTTAGCCCTGGAAAACTCCTAGTCATGCTTCAGGACCCCGTTGAGATCCTCTAGGAGGACTCATTTGTTCCCTGGGGAACCTCAGTGGAATAAAAAAGAAACTACCACAAACCATGAGTCCAGGCGATAATTTTTACAATTCACATTTATTTTGGAAAAAAAAGGGGGGGTCTGCTAAAAATACTCCTACAAAGGCATTGGACTAACAGGGTCAAGGTTGCTCATGGACACAGCTGGTGAGATTTCCTTGGTCACAGCAGTGGGGGTCTGCAAGAGCCAGGTCTGACCCACAGCCCTCAGAACCCCAGCCGCATGACTTCCCAACCCCCCAGCATTGTCGGGAAAACCCATGTTCGTGACCGAAGGAAACGGGGTTCTGCGAAACCCTGCCAGGCCCCCTGGCCTCCAGTCAGGAGCTCTGGCCTGCATGGCGCAGGCTCGAGTGGACACCTGGGATGAGGAGGGGGGAGTCCAGGTGCTCGCTTCCACTGCCCTTGGCTCTGACGGTGACTCCAGGAGGCCAAGGTCACAGAAAACGTGCCCTGAACAGAGTGCCTCCTGGGGATCTGGGATTTGATTGGCAAAGGGTCTGGCGGGAAGTGGGGGCCCCTGGTGGCGACAGAGGGCAGCGTTTGTGAGGGCAGGTACTGGGGTCAGAGACCGCCGGCTGACTGTGTGACCTGGGAAGGCCACCGCACCCGTCTGTGAGTCTCCTAGTCCGTGGAGTGGGAATTCTACTTGTACCTGTCTCGCAGAGCCATGTGAAGGTGAAGCAACACAATGTGTATAAAAAGTTAAGCGCATTTCCTGGCAGATTGTTGGCACTCAAGACATAGCAGCTATGATTAGGATTTGGGGCTGGGCAGGAACCACCAGTAATTACTCTTCTCTGGAGTCCAAAGAGGTGTGCTCTGCCCATCCTCATGCCCCCCCTCATTGGAGTCCCTGTCCACAGAAGGGAGCACAGCCAGATGGACCACAGTTCTGACCAGTCCAGAGGCACCTCCCTGGCCTCCCAGATCCCATAGGCAGTGGCCTCATTGGCCTTCATTGGCTGAAGGGGTCTTGGAACCAGGCAGGCGCTGTGTGGCCATGGACGCTGCATCCCAAGGGTCCATGGGAAGGCACCTGGCTCTGGGGTTTGTAGCAAGACCCTATGGTTGCCCAGGGTCAAGACTCTGGCGCCGAACAGGAAGGTGGTGGGCTTGGGGTAGTTTCCCCAGCAAATCCCTTGTCCTGCACCTTCCGCTCCAAATAAGTCCCTTCCGAAATGGAGCCCACTGGGTTCCCCACTTGGCTTCGGGGCTAGACTCGTGGTCGTGCCCACCAGCTCGTAGGCACTGCAGGCCACGTGCGGGCTTTGCTCAGCTGGGGTACCGGCCCCACTGGCCCCTGGGAGGGCCAGGTGTGGGCATTTCTGCCACTTTCCCAGGACAGAAGTTCAGGATCACACTCAAAAGGAAGGGTCCTGGGCCTTTGCGAGGGTCTCTCTGACTCCAAGAACGGAGCTTTGCTAGTATTTGATTTTAGCTGTTTTTCTCACTGTCTTTCATTCTCTTTGTGACCCCTGAGGCTTAGGGACCCGTGTTGGGCCATGGGACTTGAAGTTTTAAGAACTATCAGTCTCGAATCACGTGGTGATGGAATCTGAAAAACGTGAAATCCTTCCGCTAGAATTACAGGGCTTGCAATCTTAAAATCTTGGAGTCTTTCCTCCTTGGAATCTTAGACTGGACCCTTGCAGCCTCAGCGGGAGCCCCAGCATGCGTGTCCTGGCTCTGACCTCCTCCCTCTCCCGTCCCCCTCCTCCAGCAGGGGCTGTGAGGCCCTGAGTAGAGGCAGGGTCCTTCCCTCGCTCTTCTCCCTCCCCGGAAATCCACGTCTGGGTCTGGGCAGCAGAGCTCGAGGGGGGCAGCATATAGGACGCTCCAGGCCCAGCTGGAAAAGCTACCCTGATTTTGCCTGGCCCACCTGGCCAGGTATTGAGTGAACAGGCCTGGATTGTAGCCTTGGGAGCCATGGGGTCTCCATGGGGTGGCTCTGGGTGGGCTGGTGGGCCCCTGTGAAGTATTAAGTTCCCATTTCTTCTTGCTGTATCAGCTTTCCCATGGCAGCCTTCATGCTGTGAAGCTAAACTCAGAGAGAGCGGGGTCTGGGGGTCTTTCTAACTTTCCTGAAAGCTTAGCTCAGTCTGAACACATTCCGGAGGGCCAGCCCAGCCCCCCACCCCCCGTGGGTCCTAATCTGCGTCTGAGTTCGGGCATCTTATCTGGCGATGTCTTGCTTTTTGCAAATCCCTGTCTACGCCAAACCCTCCCTCCTGGCGGACATCGGGGCACAGGTTCTTGTGGGAGAAGTGAAGAGATTTCCGCACCTGGAAGAATCTCTTGGAGCAGTTTGTTAAAAGTAGACGCCCTGGGGGCTGGCCTCGGGGATTCGGACTCAGGGGTCCTGGTGCAGCCCAGGAATCCGAAGGTGAACGAATAACACCGGTTATAGGGGGGCCTGGTATATGGACCCGCAATTAGTGCCATGTCTGGGGCGCCACGCTCCTGAGGTGAGTGTCTCACAGCAGCGTCCCTGAGCCTTCCTGTGTCACACAGCAGAGGCCAGGTCACCATCTTTGGTTTCCCTGAAGAGGAAACCCGCCAGCTCCAAGGCCACTCTTCAGGCTAAGTGTTAGGGCAGGAGCCGTTTCACGGGAGGCCGGGTCAAGGCCAGCAAGCGGTCGAGGCATGCGCAGTGTGGCACCCTAGCCTCCCTCAGGGTTGCCCCAGCCTAACACACTATTGTACAGTAGGACCCCAGACAGGCCCTTCCACCGTGTCTCGGTCACCTCAGCAGGGCCGGGCCTCCCAGAGCAGAGATGGGCACTCCCCCCACCCAAGCCCTAGCCCCTGCTCACCCCTGCACCCCACTCTGGGCCCCCAGGTCTCTGTCCTGACCGCCGGCCGCCTTCCCAAGCCACCGCCACCGTCCACACCCACTCAACTCCGGTCATGCCCGGCAGCTCGCAGCGAGGCCCGGCGGAAATGGGGGTCGAACGCAGCTGAATTAAGAATCAGGGAATACAACTCCAACCCCGCTGTTGCAAGCAGCTGAAGTGACTCTTCGGATTATCTGCCTCAGTGAGTGAGGGTGGAGAGTGAAGCGGCAGGGCTTGGGTTCTCCTGGAGTAAATGAGGGCTTTTCCAGGGAGCTCTTCCTCCAGGAGGAGAGGGGGAGCTCTGAGGCATCCCAGCCCCATCTGATGGCTGGACTGACTCTTCTTCCTAGGACTCACTGCCCCACTGCTCCTTCTGTTGCTGCTCTCCTGCCCAAGAGCTGGCTGTGGCTAGACAGGCATCAATTTCAAGCTACCTTACCCCCCTCTTCAATCAACCCCCACTTCCCACCACTCCTGTGGCTCATCCAGACATGACTCCTCATGGTCGGACCATTCAGGCCTCCATATCTTTGGTTACATTGTACCTCCCACCTGGAACGACCTCTTTCAGCTTCTGTCATTTTCGAGACAGCCTCCTCCATGAAGCCCTCCCCGACAACCCCAGCCCACTTGAGCTCTCTCTTTGATTACCAGCCAGCCTCAGATGCCGTGTGCTGTATGTCCTCTGATTGGGTGTGGGGGAGTAGGCCTTGGGAACAGATGAACACAGCCCTGCTCTGCCCCTTCCTGGCTGTGCAATCCTGAGCAGGCCACTTCCCCTCTCTGAGCCTCAGTTTCCCTCTGGCCCATGGGAGGAAATAGTTCCTCCTCACAGGACTGTGACATACCAAGTGTTTTGCATGCCTGGTGCACCCAGTCCAATCCTCTCATTTCACAGATGGGAGGTTGAGGCTGTGAGGACACATGGCTCGCCCCGATCCATTATCTCAAGTTAGTGACAGGAGCTAGACTGACACTCTGGGGTCAGGATGCACCTTCCCTAGCATCACGGGGCATCCTGTCCTTTGAATGCATTTGCAATCTTTCCTCTGGCAAGAATCTTCCAGCCTTTAGTACAGGCTGGGAACCACAGGAGCCCAGGAAAGAGCCAGGAGTGGCTGAGGACCCAGCACTGGGGTGGGTGGTGGTCTGGGCCCTGGGTCCTTCCTGTGCTTTAGCCGGGCAGAGGACGGGCTGGCTGGGCTTGAGTGCAGGACCTCCCAGTCTCCTGGGATGAGTCCCCGATCAGAGACGGTGCCAGGCTAGTGGCCGCACACGAGGGGGTGGCAGAGAGCTCCCTGAGAGGTGGCAGCATGGGGGCCAAGCATAAATGACGGGGAAAGGCCAGCGGGTGCTATCCGAGAAGGAGGCACCGCTGGTTAGTAAACAGCACCGTGCTGGTCCCTTACGTGTCCCCGATGCCCTTGCCACCCAGCCCCTACTCCGAGGCCTTTTGGTCTAGCACTAAGACCATCTTCTCTTCTGAGTGATCAGGTGATAGAAATTTTGAACATCATTCCCCAGGAAGCAGCCTGCTGATCAACAATAACCCCATCTGGGGGGCTTTGGGGGCAGGAGGACTACCAGCCTGGCCCTCCACAAATCTGCCTGTCACACCCTCTGAGAGCAGCTGGTCCCCATTTCCATGGTGCCCTGGCCCGTGTTTACGAGGCAGCTTTCTTTCCTCCAGTACCAACTGTGTGCAGAGCAGCCGGAAACCCCTCTGACACTGGTGGGCAGGTGGGGGCTGGCACTCGGGGAGGTTGAGCCAGGAAAGGATTAGTAACCAGGCAGCGGGAGGCTCAGAGCTGTGTGCCCAGGCGAGTGGGCAGCAGGGCCTGCCCCTCCCTGCGGAGCGGCAAGCGAGAGGTGGTGGGGGGAGCTGCCCCAGCAGCAGGGAGAGGCGGGCATCCACCCGCACCCGAGACGGTCCCCGTGATCTCTGTCCCCCTGCAGTCTGGGTGGCACCCGCACCCCGAGAAGCATGCACGTGAGGGCCCGGGCCTGCGGAGGACTCGGCCCTGAGGCGTGGATGGGCAAACGAGCTGGCTAGGAGACAGCAGCCTAGAAGGTTGGGACAGGAAGCCATCTGACGGCAAGCACCGAGTGCCAGCCCCCTGTGGGGCCCCAGAGTGGTGGGGGGTGGGCTGGGGAGATGGAGTTAATCTAAAGAGCATCAGGGCAGCTCCCTCCAGAAGGTGACCTTGTGTGCTAGGACAGCTGCCACCCGTGCTGGGCGGCTTTGGGGCACAAAGGGCGGCTGGCTGGGCCAAGGCTGGCCAGTTCGTGGGCAGCCAGCCAATGCCTTCCCTGTGGCTCCCTCTGCTGTTGCCCCCCAGGGGCCCCTGCTCCCCTCTTAATCCCTTCCTTCCCTTTGCGTCTTGGGTTCTGGAGAACAGGTGAGTGACAGACGACAGGCTGGTTCGGGCTGCCCACCCCCTCCCCCCGGCCACTTGCGGCCAGGATCCTTCCCATCGGTCAGTCTCCCATGGACAAAGGGGGAGGGTCCTGAGCTGGGAGCCTCTGCCTCCCCCTCCCCACCTGGACTTGACATCCACAGCCATCCCCCTCCCGGCCTCCTCCTCCCACACAAAAATTCCCGATGACATGTGAGTAGGGGCGCATTTACAGAGATTAGCGTTGACCAGGGTAAGGTGATCTTACCTGCGGCTTTGACTGGGGGGGGGGGGTGCCCATGGGTACTCCGGGACCCTCACACTACCACTATCACAGCTCACGTAACACCCTGACCCCCTTCCTCGGGCCCAGGAGGGCCGAGGGCACCCCTGTCGACTCCCTGCCCCTGAGGCCTCCCATAGAGGCTTGCCCTAATTTGCAGGGCCTCGAACGCTGAATTCTGAGCCACTTTCAACTTGCTTCTTTTGCTGCCTGTGCTTTTGCCAAGCCAGAGCCAGAGAGGTGTCCTCCAAGCGTTCTCTCAGCCCTGGGCCTTCTAGAACTCCGAGGAAGGAAGGGTCCCTTAGAAGAACATCGTGGGTCACTTGACATGTCCCAGGGCGCCAGGGTCTCTCTTGGAACTTACAGAGCACAGGGATCATTTTATAACTAAAATGTTTATTTCCATTCAATTCACTAACCGATTGTTTTGCTCGGGTGCCTGCGTTTGCTCACAGGAGGGAGTTTGTGGCCAGACCCCACGGCTGATGGTTCTCCCCCCGCCCGGCTAAGACCTCCAGACCCGGGCAAAGGGGGTCGGAGAGAAACCATACACTTTCCCCCGAGGGGAGGAAAGCAGCGTCTGCACACGTCTCTGAGGGTGACACTCTGGAGGGCTGGGATATCACAGTGAATGATCAAGGGCCCGGCTTAGGCTCCCAGAGGCGGAACTGGGTTCTGGCCATCTGAGGGCCGTCGGGAACCTCAAAGGGGCCTATTTGCCTGGGAAGCACTGGGCAGACTGGGGCAGGAGGGTGGAGCCATGGACAAGGTGTGTGGTTCTGCAGCCCTAGGGCCCGCTTCCTTCTCTATCTGGTGCTTTCAAAAGCAGTTGTGGGTGGGGGGCTCCTCCACCCCGGCCCCTCATCCTCCCAAGCCTCACTCAGTCTCCGGATGGCCCAGATGGCCCCGTGGCAGTTGGCTTTGGTGAGGCCTGGCAGCGGGGGGGGAGGGGGGGGGAAGCTCTCTGCAGGGGGAGGAGGGAAGAGTGTCAATGAAAACCATATAAAAAATCCAGAAATGTGCATATAAAATCTCGCCCTTGGTGTATTGCCTAAGTCAGTAAGCAGAAAGCACCTTCTTGGAGAAGGATCAAGTCCTCAAAATGTAGGAAATGTCAAAGTGTCACTTCATTGTCATAAAAAAAAACCCCAACAAACAAACCCCCCAAACCAAATCCACCCCTGACCAAAATACCCCCGAGTCCACGAATTGCTGTAAACAAACCCAAAAGCAGGAGCAGTCCTTCTCAGTGGCAGTCGTAGCTGATGACGGTCACCGCAGCCACAGGCCTCCAGGCGGGGGCTGCCTGCACCACCTGTACGCGACAGGGACCTGGCGTGGCAGTCTTGGGGGGCCGGTCATCCTCAGGAAGGCTGGCTTTTCTAGGGTCCCCACGGTCTCCCCGACCAGGGAGGACAAAAGCCCCCTTTCAGCCCCGTGAGCCGATCGGAGAAACAAGTCTTTTTCCTCGGAGTTTCTGAAATACTCTCCAAAGGCAGAAAAATTCTGTTTGCTCAGCGGCAGTGGGAACGGTTCCCGTGGCGGCTCCCCCGTCTGCCTGGCCTGTGGCTGTCGAGTGAGGCCCGGAAGAGCAGCCCAGGACGGGAAAGAAGGGTGGTCCCTGTCTCTCCCTTCACATTGGTTTTCCTGAAGGTGTTTCTTGGCTCTGGCCAGGTCGCCTTCCCAGAGGGAGTTGGAGAGAAACTGCTTTTAGTCTCCGATTGGGACTAATCGCGTGGATCTCCCAAGCCCTTTTTTTTTTTTTAAATTTTTCCCTAAGAACAGGATCGCTTTCCTTTTGAGAATCCTCTTTAAAAAATATTCCTTATATTTCCCGCCCCCTCCCAGGATCTGTTTTCTTTTGTCCCCGTTCCCTTTTTTCCATCATCTGAGTTGCACATATTCCTGGTGACGGCTCGTGGCTGGAGCGCTGCTCGGTTCTTCCTGCTGCCCGTGGCCTCCTGGCAGGCGGCTGAGCCCGCGGTGGACGGTGGACGTGGACGGAGAACCGGGGGGCCGGCGTGTGGGGCGGAGGGGGCGGGGCCTGGAGGAAGAGGTGAGCCGAGGCGGGCGGACGTCAAACCTCCACAGATTGGATCTGGTTCATCTGCGCCCGCATCACCTGGATACTGTTCAGGATTTTTTTCTGGTGGCCAGCCAAGGTGACCCCAACCCGGAGAATGTCCCTATGGGGGAGAAGCATGGGTGTTAGGGAAATGTGGGGGTGGGGGGACCCTTGGGCCAGGCGGAGAGCTGTCTGGGCTTCTCCAGGGCTTTGCTGCTGAAGAGGGCGAGGGAAGGGGTGAGTGGGTGGATCCCCGGTGTTGGACTGACCAGTGGGGATGGAAGGAGCTGCGGACTGGGAGTCAGGACACTACTCGGGTGCACGGGGTCTCCTTTGCTCCAGAGAAGGGGAAGGGAACTTGCATTTGCGAAGTACCCACTCACTTCATATCCCTTTCATCTTCCTAACCACCTCTGGTTTACGGAAGACAACTGGGGCGCGGGAGGTTCTGATTCGCCCTCGGCCACAGGCAGACGTGGGGGTTGATCTGAACGCGACTCCTCGGCCTCCAGATCCCCTTGCTTGGTGGGATGGCTGGGGAGGGGTACTGGTAACGGTGGGCGGAGGTAGCCGGGCACTTACTCCATCATCATCTGTGACACGACATCGAAGGAGGTGAAGCCGGCGTTGGCGAAGCTCTCCTTGTATTGTCCCATCTTGATGGCCTCCAGCCACTCGTCCACCGTGTTAAAGCTGGTGTAGTCGGGGACGGTGCGGTCCAGCAGCGGCAGGTTGATTCTGGGGGCGAGGGTGGGCGACAGATGGTTAGAGCAGGTGCTGGGGGGCGGTGAGCGTGGGAGCCGCTGCGGGCTTTGTACCTGCACACGTGTATCCATTTGCGGGGACAAAGGTGAGTGTGTACGTATGTATTTCTGCATTGGAGTGGGTGTGTGTTTGCACTTACGTCGATGAGCACGTGTGTGTGTGAGTATGAGAGTGTGTGTGCGCGCAGGACTCAACACTGAGGCCCCCTGGAAAGTTCAAGGCTGCCTCTGAAGGGGCTGCTGGGAGGCCGGCCCACAGTGGTAAGTGAGATGCTTCTCCAAGCCTCTGATGGTCAGGAGGAGGGAGCCCAGCCGGACTAAGTGTGCTAATTAGTCGCTGCTTCCTCCTTCCTCCTCCATCCTTCTTTCTCTGCCCTGGGTGTGCTCTAGAAAGCGGTGGATTGCACCTCCAAAGTCTAGACGAGTCTGGCGGTGCTCATGGGAGCAGGCCGGGACTGAAATGATCCTCACGGGGCTCAAAGCTCAGAGGGATTTTATCTGGAGTGACTGGTGGGGTCATGGTGGGGAGCGACAGGTAGAGGCACACGCAAACTACGGGCCACAAAAACTTGGCAGGTGAAGGACTTGGGCCCAAAGAGTCTCCGGACAAAGCCAGCCCTGGATCCTAAGGACTCCCGGCTGGACACCCTGCAGAAACTCTGATAGGATGCCAAAGAGAAAGGGTGTGCAGGGCCAGGAGGGACAGGGGTCTGGGATAGCCACCCAAGTAAGGCGGTGGTGGCCCCAGGTCTGACGGAGCATATGCCCGGGGGAGGCTGGAGCTAACACTCGTCCAGCGGAGTCTGGGATGGTGACCGAGTGGGTCTGTGTGCATGTTTGTGTGTAGTATGTGCTTCTGAGCATGGAGGGAGGGTAGGCGTGAGGGCCTGCGAATGGGCACGTGGCCACGTGTGTGAGAGTGTGGGGGGGGAGCATAAGCATGAGTTTTTGTGCCTAATGGTGTGTAGGACTATGTTTGTGTAAGGACGCCTGTGTGTGTGTGTGTGTGTGTGTGCCCACGCATGCACCCGCATGGCGGTGTTGGGGAGGACGCAGATGTAAGTTAGAGGGTCCAGGTTTGAGGACAAAGGGAGCTAGAAAGGAAACCCGGTGACCAGTCAATCTGTTTACCAACCAAGATCTCGGTAATTTTTCTTAAATGCTGTCCTCTCTGATCATGCTTTAAAAAGTGCTTCCTTCACCATCTCTACCACTTCCTTCTCCTCTTCTGTGTCCGGGGCTCCTCCTCCTCCCAAGGCAGGACGAATGCCAAGGAACGCTCGTGCTGGCCTTCCCTGACCCCAAGCTGCCGAGCAGAGCTCCTGCCTGAAGCAGGGGGAGCTCGGGAGGGGCTGGAGATCTGGAGAGAGGAAGCGCCTGCTGGGGACGGGGGGCAGAGATGTACGGGGCGGAGGGGTGGGGCCAGACCAGAGCCGTACCCAGAGGAGAGGGGTGCCATGGCTTTGAGGCTGTTGGGGTTTCGGATCATCTTGTCCAGCGTGTTGACGATCTGGCCGAACTTGGGCCGGTGGTTGCGGTCCTTCTGCCAGCAGTCCAGCATGAGCTGGTGCAGGGCGCTGGGGCAGTCCATGGGGGGCGGCAGCCGGTAGTCCTGCTCAATGGCATTAATTACCTGGGGACGACACAGGGCCAGAGTGGGGTGGGGGCGGGTGCCATAAAGAGCGTCTGCCTCTCACCCGACCTATCTTTCCCCTCCCCCTCAGTAGTGCGGGGCAGACCTATTTGGTTGCCATGGCAACCGCCTCCGCCTCCTGGATGTGGCCCCAGGGATGCGCCTCCCCTGGGTTCCCACCATCTGTGGCCTCAGTCTGACCTGGGGGCTGCGTGGCTGCCCCCTCTCCCAATCTCGGGAAAGCCGGCACCCCGAGATAACTTTCGTCTCGGGGTCTACCAGGCTGACCCTCCTGTGGGCCACATTTTCCCTCCCTAGGACCCCTCTCTCTGGCCCTTCACCCCAGGGTGACAACAACTCTTGTTCTCAGTGCCATATACCGCTCCCGGTGAGAGATGTCTCCCGGGTCAGGCCCCACGGTCAGGCTCCTCTGTCAGGAAAAGGAGCTCAAACGCCTCTCTCTGACCTGTCCCACCACCAGGCCCAGACTCACCCTCCCCAGCTGGACTGGGGGCCACCCTCCTGCTCCAGAAGCTCTACAGCATTTGACACCTGCCTTCTCCAGTTCAGCCCCTGATTCTAAAGTTCCTGACAACAACAACCGGTTCCTGGAATAATCGTCTTGCCCAC
>CM052798.1:14857697-14871367 GCA_028533885.1 Nasua narica | reverse complement strand
TCCTACTCTTGACCCCTGGAGAGGCCAGGATCCTGTGCAGACACTCGAATCAGCCAGCATTGGGCCGGGTCTGGCCCCCTTGGCAACTTACGTCCTGGTTGGTCATGTCCCAGTAGGGTCGCTCCCCGTAGGACATCACCTCCCACATGACGATACCATAGCTCCACACGTCACTGGCTGAGGTGAACTTCCGGTACTGGATGGCTTCTGGGGCCGTCCAGCGGATGGGGATCTTCCCACCCTGGGGAGCAGAATGAGGAGGGTTAACGGGTGGGAGACGGACCCATCTGGCCTCTGCTCTCAGTACTTCTCCTCGCCCTACGCCCTGTGCCGTGCCAATCCTATGAAGCGCCTCCTTCTTTCTCGAACTCGCCATGCTGCTTCGGGCCTGGGGAATTTGCACATACCGTTCCCCCCTGCGTGGAATGCCTTTTCTCACTCTGCCATCTGGAAACCTCTTCTCATCCTTTAAGTGTTTCTGAAAATCTTTCCCTAAGTCCCAAAAAGTTGCCTGCTCTTTTTAATCTCTCACCTGTGGCCTATATCCCTCCATCAAGGAGGCATTTCTCCTACGGGGCAGTACTCAAATCATTTGCCTGCATGCTTGGCTCTTCTTGTCCTCTATCTGAGCTCTTCGGGCAGGGGCTGGGCCTTATTCCTTTCTGTTTGAAACTCTTCATCAGGAGAGAGTCCGGAACTTGGCATCAAGGGTCTCCAAGATCGGCCCCGCCTGCCTCTCCCGCCACTGCCTTCCCGCTTACAGTCTGTGTTCTGGTCCCGTCTTGCCTTGCGACCATGGCACCTGACGACCTTTCAGCTCAGATACCACCCCCCTCAGCAAGCCTTCCTTGGCCTCCCCAGACAGGTGTCCTGACTCATAGCTGTTATTCCATGCTTCTCTGCACATCTGTGTCCCCGCACAGCCTGTGAGCTCCAAGGGGGCAGAGACTGTGGTTTGTGTCTCTGTGTTTCCAGGCCCCAGCCTGGTGCATAGCGTGGGCAGGAGTCAGTGAGGACATATTGTAGGGAGAGAGGAACATCTAAGCCCTCCTGCCTGGCACCATGCCCCCCTCCGCCCCCCGGCTCTCTGCTTCCGTCTTACCAGCGCGCTGGTGTAGGTGGGGTCTGACGTATCGTCCTCCAGAAAGCGTGAGAGCCCGAAGTCTGACACCTTGCACACCAGGTTGCTGTTGACGAGGATGTTGCGAGCGGCCAGGTCGCGGTGGACGTAGTTCATGTCGGCCAGGTACTTCATGCCGGCTGCGATGCCCCGCAGCATGCCCACCAGCTGGATAACTGTGAACTGCCCATCGTTTTGCTTTGGGAGAAGTGGAGGAAACACACAGTGCATGGAAGGGCATGAACCAGAGCTCTGGGTCATCCACGCCATGGGAAACCAGAGGACCCTGCCACCCTGGCCTCACGCTCCCTGTGGAATGATTCGGGTGCTGGTGGGGGTGCAGGCTTGGAGAGGCCCATGAGAGGCCAGTTTCAGGGTGGAGGAAAGAACACGGGCTTCAGAGTAGACACAGCTGGTCTGACTCTGGCTCTGCCCTTTGCTGGCCGTGCAACCTTGGACCAGTCACCTGACTTCTTGAGTCTGTTTCCCTATCTGGGTGTTAAATGGGGATAAGTTAAACCCACCTCCCAGGGCTGTCTGAGTTAAATGATCACATACTAGATGCTCAATAAGTGTTTGCTAAATGGCAGCTAGTCTAGCAACATGCTTCTGTGCTCTTCGTCCAGGTTGACTGTGATCTCCTTGTGGGGGGGTCTGGAAACTTTCTTCTCTTGACCTTGTACTCCAGACTCCATCCCCCAGAACATATAGCTTTGGAGAAATCCAAAATCTGGTGAAAACCCTAGACCAGGGTTCAAGAGACCTGGTTCCAGTCCTGGTTCTCACCTTGACCCTCTAGGTAAGTCTGGGCAAACTCTACCTGTCCTTGAGCCTCACTTTTCTCTTGTGAAAGAGAAGGCTGGCTAAGAGCACAGACAGCAACAGATTTCAGTTGTATGCCAACTCTGACTGGTTGTGGTTTCCTAGAATGAAAAGGATTCCAAGATGGCTTCCTGGTTTAGTGGGACAGAGTTCTGGAATTGATTAGCAATGCCTGCCATGGGTAAGGGAATGGAAAGAGGCAGCATGTAAGCCATTCCTGACTTAGATCTTTCCCAAGACCCCATCAAACTTTTATGCCATGAAGCTATGTCCACTGCTCCTTTTCCTCCCTGTCCACGGGCCCCTGGCACTCTTGGTTTCTCTTACCCGGAGGAAGGAGTCCAGGGAGCCATTCTCCATGAACTCAGTGATGATCATCACAGGTGTGCTCTTGGTGACAACACCCTCCAGGTGGATGACGTTGGGGTGGTCGAACTGGCCCATGATGGAGGCCTCGCTCAGGAAGTCCCGGCGCTGCTTCTCAGTATAGCCCGACTTGAGCGTCTTGATGGCTACAAAGATCTCTCTCTTGCCCGGTAGTTTTAGGTGGCCACTGCATACCTCACCAAACTCCCCTGGGACACACACCAAGAGAGGCAGGATGTCACTTTCCAGGTGGAAGTGCCACCTCCCACTCCTTGTAACCTCCACTCCTGGGTCCTGAAGGGGCTTTTTCTCCCCAGTGGTCAACTTATCCTCTTAGACAAAGAACCCCTTTGTAGAACGTGGGGGCCCAGAAAGGTCCTAGCCACCACTGGGAGTAAGCGTAAGCTCTTCACAGCTGTCCCATGGATTTGGCTGGGCATGGGGCAAAGCTGTAGGGGAGCCTGGGGAGATGGAGAGAGGGACCTGGATGAATGGTGGGAAGGACGAAGCACTAGACTGAGTCCAGAGAATGGGGTTCTAGACCTAGGTCAATCTCTCTTTATATGATATGTAAGCTCCTTCCCAGCCCTGTGCCTCAGTTTCCTCATATGTCGATGAGGGGATTTTACTGATGACCTTTGAGGACTTTTCTATCTTCAGTATTGTAAACCTTCAGGTCTTGGAGGATCTTCTGAGGTTCCTGCCCCACGTCCTACCCTCTGCCCCATGAGTACTCCCCACTCATGGCTGAGGCCATGGTACCTGGGAGAGCACCAGACACACCTACCTGCTCCAATCACCTGCTCAATTTTGACACAGGAGATGTCAATTTCCTTGGCAAACTCCCGCACTGCCTCATTGGGGTCCTCATAGGTGAAAGGGTCGATGTAGATCTTCATGCCTGGGGTCACTGGGGGATAAGACCAGCCTTGGTCACATGCACAGACTCAAGATGTGGACAGATGGAAAGGCTAGCACCAGTCCCTCTGTGGAGGGAAATATACACCCATGTGGCCCCATAAGAACTGAGCAGCCCTTTGCAGGTCACTTGGCCTCTCTGGGCCTCAGCGAGCAGATGGGCATAGAGCTGAGCAGAAGGCTGAGAACAGAGAGCTTAGCAGGAGAACAAATAGGTTCTAGCTCTTGTCCCAACTCTCACTGATTAGTAATGTCTTCCTAAAGGAGCTAAAGGACTGTCAGGATTGATTAGCAATGTCTGTTATGGGTGTGGGCATAAAAGGATAGATAGGTTTGTCACTCTTGTGTTAGAGAATCAGGGGGTGCAAAGTAAAGAAAGAGGAAGTCAATAAGGAAGAGAGATTTGGAACAAAAATACAGAAATAGAAGGCAATAGCCCATGTTCTTTTGTGTCTGCTAACAAGACCTCCCTGTCTTTTTAGGCCTAATTTAAGCATCCTCTTCCTTTAGGAAACTTCTTGGCTGTCCCAGCTCTCCCAGGCAGGCACCAGAGCCTGGAGAGGCTGCCCATTCACCAGGGTCTGAGGACCCATGGTTTCTGGGTCCACTTCCCAGGTCCCTCATTAGCTAGGTCTTAACTCTTTCTAGATCTCAAATTCCCTGGTGATCAACGTGAGGCTGGACTTGGAGCATATTAATTTGACTCTTGATCTGATGTACTTTCCTATTAGATACAGAAATTAAGAGTATAACTTGGATGTCCAACACCTAATTCTCACCCTAGCACTTGAGCCAGCAAAACACTTGGAAGGAACTTCTCCCAACTTCTCCCTCCGAGGTAACTGATCTGCAGCCCAGGCCTCCCTCTGGCTTCCCCAGCTCCTGACCCACGTTCTCTTATGGCTCCGGGAGCCATGACTTTGCAGGCAATAGCTCTAGGAGTAGGGAACTGGAGTTCCTGGACCATGTAAGGCTTGACCGGTTGCTGAGTGGGGCTACCAACCCTGCTCAGCTGTGTCCTTAGACATGTTAGTCGACCACTCTGTTTCAGACATTCCAAGAATCTAAAGTTGGAACCTTTGACATATGTGTTGGCAAACTGGCCCACTGACCATTTCATAAATAAAGTTTTATTGGAACACAGCTGCCTGCATTCCTTTGCCTGTGGCTGCTTTCACACTCCAGCGATTGCATTGAATAGATACAATAGAGACCGTAGGGCTATCAAAACTGAAAATATTTACTCTCTGGTCCTTTACAGAAAAGTCTGCCAACTGCTCTTCTGCTACAGTAGCTTTATTTTGCATTATTTGTGTGGGTGGTTGTCTAGCCCTTCATTATATTCCTTTATTTAAAAGATTTTATTTTTAAGTAACCTCCACCCCCAACGTGGGGCTCAAACAAAGCTCTCCATGCAATATACACTCAATGTCTACAGAGCTGAGCGGAATCCAGGCGACTGAGACAAAAGAAGGACCGCAGCTACTACGGACCGAGCGCTTGTGCCCAACCCCGGGTCAGGCTCTTAGTATGCGTTATCTCATCTGCACCCAACAACTCTTGGAGGAAGGGAATAGTTATTCTCTTTTCATGCGTGGGGAAACTGCAGCCTCAGAAAGTCTAAGTGATCTGCCCAAGGCCACACAGCGAGCGAATGGCACAGCTGGGACTTGAACCCAGGCCTGTCACACTTGAGCCAAGGGCCATACCGTTAATCACCAGGCTCATGGCCTCCTGCATGCAGTCCACCTAGATCTGGCCCAGCCTTCTGGACTGTTCAGCCATGACTCTTTCCCCAGTCAGCACTCCTCAGAGCGGGGACATCGGTCCCCGGGAGATGCTCCTTTTCTGGCTCAAGCCCAGGGCTCTGTGGCTCTTGGTGACTGACTTTGAGCCTCCCTCCAACAGGACTGGGGGAAACCCTTTGTGTCAGGCCAGCTGCAGAGGCAGGATAGGAATGTGTCAGCCCCGGGCGCCCTGGGAGCTAAGGAGAAGCGCAGCAGGGGCTCAAAGCTGACTCGGGCACTGCCAACGGATCAGATGCCATCCCCAAGCCTCGGCCGGGAGGGCTCTCCATTGCTTGCAAGATTAAGGCAAGTGCCTTCACCTGGCATTATTCACCTGGCAACAAGCCCTCCGTGTTGGGCCCATCTATAGCTCCCTGCCCCTCTAGATGCCACCAAAAAGAATTATTCGCCCAGAGGTCCCAGCCACACCTTATAATTTCTTGCCTCTGTGCTTTGTTCATGGGGTTACCTCCACCTGCAATACCCTTCTCTTCCTCTCTGTGTCCAGATCAAATGCCGCCTCCTCTGTAAAGCCTGCCTGGATCCTTCCAGTGGAGATCCATGCTCTCTCTTTAGGCTCTGAAGCCCTGTCTCTGGAGCCACTTGACGTCTGTATGGCTCTCGTACCTTGTATTAAGTCTCCCATACACGTGCCCACAGCCTCCTGCCTCCCCTTTCTGGAACACTCTGTCGTTGTCTATGCGGACTTGCTTTCCCCCAACTCCCTCAGGGGGACAGAGGCCGCGTCTGTCTAGTTCACACTAAATCCTAGAACCTGGCACATAGAGGGTGCTCATGAAATGCTTATTGAAAGAGTAATATTGCTTATTGGAATGTCTTCTTTTTCTCTCTCCGCCCGTTTGGGGTCATGGATGCCTTTGAGAATGTGAAAGAAGCTATGAATCCGCTCCTTGGAAAGTTCTTCATGTGCGTGTCACACTCCCAGATTCAGCATGTAATTTTGGAATGTCCATGGGCCCTTGAAGCTCTCGGGGTCTGTGAACCCCGTTATGAGCCCTTGCTCTAGAATGTTTTCTCCGGAGTACACATGTGAAGGTGGTATTTAGTAGATGCTTAATAAACACTAGATGTATGGCTCTGAGCTGTGCCCGCTGCTGTGACCCTCCGCTTTCATCTCACCGTCAATATCACAATTCAGTGTGGGTCTGCCGGGTACCAGGCCCCTGTCCTAGGTACTTTATGGGTATCTACCCCATTAACCCTCCTGACAACTCTACCTGGTAAAGGCTACTATTAGGCTGAGCCTTATGAAATTGTTAGTACTTGAATGCTTCTGACCTACAACACAGGCGATTTCATTTGGCCCAACCTAATACTATCCTCATTGTTTGGAGGAGCGCACTGCGGGATAAGAAAGGTTAGATGAGCTGTCCAAGGCGACATGGACAGAGCTGATAAGTGGCAGACGGGGGGGTCTGAATCCAGCTCGTGTGGCTGTGAGTCTACACTTCCAACTGCCAGGCTACGGTTTTCTTCTAGATGCTTCCCCACCCTGTGTCCTGGAACAGAAGGGGAGTTCCTTGCGACCGAGCCTCGCTCAAGGCCCAGCTCCCAGGATGGGATTTTGCTGCATTGAAGCTGGGTGAGGATCTCCGCAGTCGGAGTCTCCAGAAAATATTGGGCTGTTGTTTGGATGACTTACGACTGTCAGGGCCACTACCTGCTGCCCTGAACCCAGGGGGGGACATTCAGGACGAAGGAGGGAGGAGGAACCAGACATTCAGAGATCTGGTTTGAGTTCTGGATCTGCCGTTAATAATAATCACAAATAAGCTGCTTTATGAGTTTGAATCGAGGATCAACCACAGTCTTGATACCGCTGTGTGCCCTTGGGCAAATTACTTAACCTCTCTGTGCTTCACTTTTTTTCATATCTACAGTGGAGCCAATAAACAGCACCTACCTCATAAGGGGACTGCAAGGTTAAATGAGAACTTTTCAAAGGGCTTAGTATAGTAGTCGGGGGATAGAGAACACTGAATAGTTGTTACCTGCTATAGAGAAGAGTTGGGTATTATTAAATATTATTAGGAAGCACTTTCATATCCATTAATTCATTTAATCTTCACAATTCTGCGAAAGAAGCATCATTCTTGCTACTTCCCACGTAAAGACGCCAAGGTTCAGAGAGGCTCGATGACTTCCCCAAGGTCACAGAGCTGGCCAGTGCTGGAGCAGGGATGAGAAACCAGGTTGGTTCCTCTGGGCCCCATCCAGGGACCACAGACCTTGGTCCTCACTCAGCACCTGCTGCACGATGGCACATGTGAGCCAGGGAGGGTGACTTCAACTTAGTCATATGCATCTCCGGGCCTCGGCTTCCTCCTGGGTCCTGGCCACACAGGGTCGCTGGTGGGTGTGGGACCACAGGGCTGGCCCCGTGCTTCGAAAAAACCAAAGCCCTTTTTTAGATGCAGGGAGTAGGAGCCTGAGCTTTAGAATGTGTTCATCCATGAACAAATCCTGGGCTCTATTTTAAAAATAAATCCCTGCTGTCCCCTGTTTCCTTGTTAGTGACTCATACGCTCAGCAGTAACATTCCCACATGGCCCAGGTGACAGAGTGTGTGAGCCCACCTTATTCCAGCGTAGGCAACATGGCATGGCAAGCAGTGTGGACCTCAGCTCTGGCCTTGAGCTGCTGTGTGACCTCTCTGGGCCTTGGTTCCCTTGTACTCAATTATATTACGAGGATAATTTTAAGGATTAAGTGAGTAAATGCACGTAAAGCATTTAAACAGGCCTGGGCACACAGAACATACTCGGTGCAGTCAGCCTCTATCTATAACCATGATTTCATTACTTGGGGAATAGGAGGGTGTGATGTAATTTATGACTTTTACTTTTAGCATACAGGTGATTTTTTTTTTTTTTTTAAAATTTCGGTGTAGTTAAATTGTTCTGCCTTTTTCTTGTGAGCCTGCCATTGCTTTCAGGCTTAGAATATCAGTGAAATAGTTACCTAAATTGTCTTCTGGAAATTTTAGTGGTTTAATGATTTTTTACATTTATATCTAAAATGATTTTTTAAGCTCAGGAACTTTTTACTTCAAATTGACTGCTAACCCAGAGGCTTGATATCTAGAACTCCTCGACTCTGCTCTTTCCTGTACATCCCACATCTAATCCTGCAGCAAATCTAGTATTTTCAGAACGTGCCAGAATCCAGAATCTTCCCTGGATGATGCCAATAGTCACCTCACGGGTCTCCCTGCTTCTGTCCTGCCTGGGGCCCTACAGCCCCTTTACTCCACTCTCTCCACAGCAGACAGAGAAGTCCTGTCAAAACGGTAACTCAGACCATGTCAGTCTTTGGTTCAGACCCTTCTAGAGGTTCCCCATTCTGCGCAGAATAAAAACAGAGGCCCTGCAATGGCTGACAAGGATCTGCATGCTGGGGCCCCTCCTGCCTGCCCCTCCTGTCTCCCCACTCCGCTCCAGTCACACGAGCCTCCTGGCTGTTCCTGAAACCTGCCAGGTACACTCTAACCTCAGGGCCTTTGCACTGGTGCTTCCTTCTGCCTGGGAGGCTCTTCTCTCAGGTCTGTCCACGCAGCTCACTCCCTCAGCTCGCTCGCGTCTCTGCTCAACTGAAACCCTCTCAGTGAGGCCAACCCCAGCCGCCCTATCTGAATAGGCAATTCCTTTGACCTGACCTTGCAATTCTCAACCCATCACCCTGTGCTACTTTGCCTTTTGCTGTAGCGCTTTCATCTTCCAGCAGGCCATGTGCTTTTCTCATTGGCTACCTGTGTTTCTTTTGTTCCCCGTCCCTCCCATCAGAATCTAAGTTCTGTGAGGCTGGGGATATGTGGTTTGCTTACTTGTGTATCCCCAGCTACCTAAAACAGAGCCTGGCATACAGAGCAGGTCACAAAGACTGTGTGACATGCGAAGGGCTATGCCGATGGCCTTCCTTACCCCGTGGTATCTCAGAAGCCCTAGGGTACCCCACCGAGTACAGTTTGAGAAGCTATATTGGACCCCTGTGGAACTCCTGCCTGTTTTGTGAGTGTAAGTGAACGCGAAGGTTCTCCCCGCCCCCCTGCCTCCCAGCCGGCCCCATGTCGGTTCTGCCAGGGTGAAATTGAGAGGAATCTATGTTCTGCTTCTATCTCTGCCAGGCCCCTTGAGAGGGGCTGTCTGCTCTGGGTGGGCGGCTTCTGTGCCCCCAGCCCTGGCCTGAGATGGGATGGGACACTGGGAGAAACGGGGGCACTGGGTGGGGGGCAGAGAGGGGTCACCAGGGAGGAGAGACAGTGCCCGCCACCTCCCGGGCCAGAGCCTGGGGTCCTCAGCATCTCGCGCAACTCATGGATTTATCGTGTAAACAGTGATCTAGTGTCTGCTGGGTGCCGGGCCGCACGCTGGCGTTCGGGGGCGCTGGTGAGTGTCAGCGTCTCGGGTGCTCCCACCATAATGTTGGGGAGACAAGGACGCAGCCATCATGATGCAGCCAGGTAAGGGGGTGCTGTGCAAGCGCGAATGGGGCCCCAAAGCCAGGATGGGGCGGGGGTCAGGGTAGGCTGCTCAGAGCGGTTGGTATATGTGGCAGCTGCAGGAACAGAGAGTCACCCGGGTAAAGAGAGGCAGGCGATGCTCCAGGCAGAGGGGACGGCAGGTGCAGGGGCCGAGAGGGGAGAGTGAGCTTGGCCCGTTCCGGGAACAGCTCGACATTCAGTCCGGCTGCAGCAAGGCGGGAGGCAGTGGCAGGAGGCTGGAGAGGTTGCTGGGGAACCGACTAACAAAGGGCCCAAGGTGCCGGCCCCGCTGGGGCGTACGTACTGTGGCCACTGGTGTAGTGTTGCAGCTTATCCGTGTACTCTGAGTCAGCACGCTCGAACCCCCGTCTTCTGGAACAAGAGCAAAGGGCTGGAGCCACCTGGAAGCCCCCGGGGAGCTGGGAGCCACAGTAGGTGATAGGGAGAGGGAGGGCAGGCCCTCAAAAACCACACCCCTGCCAGAGGGCTCCCTGCCTGCCCCTGGCCTAGCAGCCTCACCCTTCCTGGCCACTCCCCACCCCCCAACACTTCCCACCTCCTCTCCCACCTCCAATCCAGACTCACCATTTCCCCAACCCCTCTCTAGCCAAGCCCCTTTCAAAATCATCTCCCATGGCCCCAGAAATCCCAGGACTCCTGTCCATCTGACCTTATGCCCCTGTCTGTTCTAAAGTGAGGATCTAAGGAAGAACAGCATTCCTTCGTGCTGAAGTGTTAGTGTCTCTACGGGCCACTTCCGTGAACAGTGGGCTTGTCAAGGCAACTTGAGCCCAAAGGGGTGGACTGTAGCTAATGGTGGCCATTTAGGTAGGAGGCCTGCCCAGGCCTCTCCCTGGCCCTGGGAATGATGGGAATATCCCTTTGGCTCACAGACACCGTTCAGAAATGGTTGACTAGATGGACAGCCAGGCCTGGACAGGGCTGGGGACACCCACCCACCTGTTGCACACGATGGCAATGACGACCACAGCAATGAGGAAGACCAGGCCAGCCGCTGAGGAGCCGATGATGAGCGGCAGCTTCTCCTGGATGCTTGTCTGGTACTCGGCTGGGGGAGAAGGCACGTGGAGCACTGTCAGCCTGGCTCTGGGAGTCCCAATGGCCCCCCCGCCCCTGCTAGGCCTCCTGGGACCCCCAGACTCCATTCCTGCTCCCGAGAGAGCGCCTGTCCCCTGCCCAGATGGAGCAGGAGCCCGAACTCACTCCCAGGTAACCTTGGACAAGTCCGTGGGCTGTGCAAACCCTCAGTTTCTCATCTGCAAAAGGGGCATAATACCTCAAAGTCGATATGAAAATCAACAATAGTAAGAAGCTGACATACAGAGAGGCAGCCGTAAGCCCAGCCTCTGAGGCCAGACTCCTCGGGTTTGAGTCCCGGCAGTGCCTTCCTGTCTGGGACCTCTGGTAAAGTGGCTTACCTCTCTGTGGCTTAGTTTCCTCATCTGTAGAGTGGGAAGAATGGTCCCCATCTCAGAGGGCTGCTGTGTAAAGTACTCAGGACAGGTGGCAGGATAGTAACCACTCAGTAAATATGAACTATTATTGTTATTGAGTGTTTTATTTTTTGGTCACTGTGCTAAGTATGTTATGTATCTTGTTTGGTTCTCTGAATCCTCCTATGATTCAGTGGCTATGATCACCCCAGGTACAGATGAGGGCACTGAGGCTTAGCGATGCCATGGCTGGCTTGGGGTCACCCAGTTAGAAAGTGGCCAAAGCCAGCAGGTAGACCCAGGTCTGTGTCTGGGCTTAAAAGAGATAATTCATAAAATGCACTCAGTGTTGGCCCGGCTCCTGGAAACCACTCAGCACATTTTCAATGCCATCAACCCCATCATCGTTTTTAATGTTGTTATTATTATTACTTCTTGTTTGCTTCCACGAGCAGACAAGAGCTTGTTGAAGTCAGGGACTGGGTAAATTCTGGGTCCTTAGCACCAGCACGCATTTGCTGAGTTAACAAAGAAAGGATCTTGAGACAGTCCCCCAAGCCCCAGGTCAGTGACACCCATCCAACATGCAAGGATGAAGATGAAGATGCTGGTCACCAGGGGGTCGGGCTTTACAGAGGAGATGCCATGAGTGTCCTGGCAGGGACGCTGGCGGCTTAGGGAGGATGTTTGTGATAAGATGAGGACTCACGTGTCTCGGAGCCTCTGAGATGTTTAGTTAGGCAAAGGCCAAGGCCTACGACCAGTGGTTAAAGCAGATGCTAAGAGGGGATGCCGGAGTTTGGTCATAAGTAAAGCTACCTTGGAGCTTGGCTGGTTGGTGAAAGGGCTACCAGACTCATAGGAACAACAACTGTGACCTTAACTCTGTGTGAGACCTTGTGCCAACTGTGGGCCAGGTTCTAGATGTTCAGCCCCCATCTTTACATGAGTTTGATGATGATGATGATAATGAGATGATAATGATAATGAGATGATAATGTCACCATCCCTATTAGAGATGAGAAAACGGAGACTCAGAGCTGCTCAGGGCCACAGAGTTAGGGCTGAATCTGCACTGTAATTTCTCTGTCTGGCATCGGAGCCTGTTCTCTTAACTTGGCTGTTCCTCAAAGATTATTCGAGCAGGAAGGGTCCTTAGAGACCATGGGGTCCCAGACCGGGAAGAGACACAGCACATGGGCCGCTGCCTCCCCTTCTCTTGCCCAGGGCAGACATCACTAATCCATCCCAGCACTTCTTCCTGCAGAACTTCACAACTGGAGTAGCGCACGGATAAACTAAGCGCGCTCTCGAGGACTGAACAGGACGCTTTCATTTTGTAGGTGAGAAAAATCTGGGCCAGGGTAGGGAAGTGACTCGCTCTGAGTGTCTCTGTAAGTTAAGGCTGAGCTCCTGACAGTCGGCGAGAGGAAGCCGCCTGGGTGACAGGACGGCAATGCGGTGGGGCAGGGGCGGGGGGGGGGGGAGGTGGTTCCACGTGCTTTCTAGCCACAGACACGGGGCCTCTCTGGGTGCCTCATTCCCGACCAGCAGGGAAGGGCTGACATCTAGAAGAGGGGGCACCTTTTCTAATTTGTACAGAGGCACTTGGAAGGAATGGGGGCCTTCTGGTTTAAGCTGTTGGTGGAGCCAGGGGCCTCCTCTTGCCCTCTGGATGTCGCTCACCTTCTGTCATGGTCTGGAAGTACATCTTGCCGCTGTAGCGCCCGTAGCCCGCCACGGTGCGTGCCCGCACCTGGAAGACATAGATGGCGCCGGCTTTGAGGCCCTGCACAGTGACCGTGTTGGTGGGGCTTTTTATGGCTGTGGCGTTGTACTCACTGAGCTCCTGCCGAGGAACAGAGAAGACCGTTAGCAAGCCTGTTGCCCACAGCGGGCCCAGAGCCCACTCTTGCCACTTGAGGCAGCCCTGGCCACTGGATAAACATCTGTGGTTCCCGATTCTTCACTCCCTTCCTGTCCCAGAGTTCCATGCCCATTCTTTTTGCATGTGACTTCCCAGGACCTCCCACAAAAGAAGGCAGAATATATTTCTCTGCCTCATGGATGCCGAATTTATCCATGTGTCTCGCTTTGGCCCTCGGAATTTTCTAGAGAACATGATGCAAGTGGAAGCTTTACTTGTGTTTGCTGAGTTGGCTTGGCCTCTTGTGCTCCTGCCTTTGGCCATGATGGGGCTGAACACAGGTAAGAGCTGGTTCCAGAATGAGAAACATGTAGGGAAGAACTTGACCTAGCTCCTAGGCCACCTCAGTTGACCCACAGACTCCAATCAACGAGCAAGAAAGTAGGTGCTTGGAAGCCATTGTATTTTGGGGACTGTTTATCTTGCAGCATCATCCTTGGTGATAGCTGACTAGTACACACATGCCAAGTGGCCACTGCGTGCAGACCCTGAGGTCTAGGCTGTGAGTTCCTGCAGACAGCAGAAAGAGGGCCTATCTTACCCACTTCTTACCACTCCCTGCCCCATGCCTTGATAGGTTATGTGGAAGGACCCCTGTTTGGCTACAGCACACTTGAGTGCAGCAAGAATTAAGGGCCAGATGGGGGAAATGAGGCTCAAGGTCATGTATGAGTGCATGGCTGCTTTGGGACTCAAAACCAGGCTCCTACATGGAGCTACCTCTAATGTCCAAAGCTTGAGTACCTGAGACCTAATGTTCCCTCCTTTGAGAGCT
>CM052798.1:14828373-14857197 GCA_028533885.1 Nasua narica | reverse complement strand
CTGCTGCTGCAAAGCGCACTCCGCCCAGCTCCCGCTGACTCACATCGCCCACCGCCACCCAGCCCGCCTTGGCTCCGGGAGCTCAGCTGTTGGTGGGGCAGGTCCCACACAGCCATGGGGGTCTGCGCTCGGTGGGCTTAGCTGGCAGGCTTGGGTTACAGGCAGCTCGCCCGGGCTCTGATCCCATAAGCCCCGTAACCCTGGGCGTGGCAAGGAGGCGGCATTTGCTGGGAAGATGATCAAGGCGGGTCCGTGGGGGCCAAGCAGGGCTGGCCTTTCTCCTGGAATCCGGGGGGATTAATGGAGGAGAAAAGGCAACAGCTGGATGTTCTCCCATCCCTCCTGCCGTCCACCGCCCACCCTGGGGTATCAGGTTTCCCTGGAAGTTGGTCTGCAGGGAATTCTGGCATTTTCAATTACCAGCCGGGCACGCCGGCAGGGGGCTGGGGTCAGCGGTGCCCCGTGACCCCTGCAAGGAGATGGCGCCCCAGGGAGCAAGTACAAAAGAGGCTTGTGGCTGAGAGGGGAAGGGGAGGCCGGCTTGGCTGGAGCAGGTAGTCAGGGGCCCTGCTGCCCCCAGTGAGCCCTGGGGGAATGTCCAGTCCCTTCAATAGCTGAGACTTGGGGAGGTAGCCTTCCGCATGTGCCTCCGTTTCCCCCTCTGGGCATGGAGGGGTTGAGTGAGGAGGTCTCTCCGGGCCTTCTGGGACTAGGAGCCTTGGATGGGCAGGAAGCCAGGGTGCCCGTGACCCTGGCCACCTCTAGAGGGTGTGGGTTTGTGCTCTTCTCAGCTCTGTCTCCGCAGCCCCGAGCTCCAAGGCAGGATGGAGACCCCCGAGGGCACTCGGCCTTTACCCTTTCACCAGTCAGAAAACCCCAGGAGCTTAGAGGAGGAGGGAGAAGTCGCCGGGCATTGGCAGTGTGAGCCCCCGACCCCAAACCCCAGTCTCAGATCCTGCTGCCTCTGTGACAACTTCACTGCTGTCGACAGCCTGCTGTGACCTCCCGCCGCCCCCTGAACAGCACCCAGACGCTCCACATTGCCTCCGGGCCCGCCTGCCCGCCACCCAACGCCTCTGTGCACGTGCCCTTCCTCTCCCAAGTGCCGTGCCCACCGGCCACCTTTCTGTTCCCGATCACACCAAGGTCATCATTCTCTGCTCAGGGCCTTGACCCCACGGTCTTTCTGCCCGGACGCCCCTCCCCACAGATCTCCATGCCCCCTCCCCCCGGGGACAGCCCTCCCTGACCACCCACCCCCTCCCGTCACCTGCCAGCCCACAGCGGCTTTCTTTGCTTTGCAGTATTAATTAACAGGGACCTCATCTTCCTTGTTCAATCCCTCATCCCTGGTGCCTGGCAGTGTGGCAGTGTGTGGCTCGGAGTAAGCACTTATCCGTATCACTGGAGGAAGGAAGGAGAGAAAGAAGGGCAGGCTCTTTCCTTCTCCAGCACCTTTGGGAACCTGGCTGAGTCACTGACCTTGGGGGCTCAAATGTGGAGCAGGTTCAGGCAGGAGCTGGGGGAAGGCAGGGCAGCTCGTATAATGGGCACTAGCCATTCGCTCTCCCCCAGACCCCGAGCCCACCTGCGATGTGACCTGCCTCGGAGGCCTGGAGCCTTCGCCGACCAGTTGGCCCATGCTACCGCCACACTGCGTCCCAACCGCACTCGTGTGCTCCAGGATCTACCCTACGAGCACGTTCCCCTCGACAAGACTCCTGGAATTTCCGGTTGATAACAGGGTTGCTGTTTTGACTGTTAACAATACAGTAAACTCCTGATAATCCAGCTGCAATTCTGGGTGACCTAATCATAACTGTCACAACAGAATTTCCACAAATAAAACGCTTCCAGAAAATGGGCCTTGATTCTTTCTGATTGGACGAAACATTTGTGCTGTGGGTGGAAAAAAGGAAAAGCTGAGAACTGGTGTCAAGGTGGCACTTTGCTACAAAAAAAAGGAGTTCTGTGGCCAAGAAAGGTAGAGAAACAGAGATCTAGACCCCTTGCTTGTGAGACCCACCCTGTATACTCTTTTGCTCAAGGCTCTGAGAAGTCCTGCAGGGGAGAGACCCAGTTAACCTGGCAGTTGAGGTCTCATTTGGCTTTAGAAACCCTTTATCACATAATAATTATTAATGTCTTTTGGAAGTAGCAGTTTGTGGAACATATTTTTTTGGGGGGGGAACCCAAAGCAACAAAAATCAGGTCTGGGAGATACTGTCTTTTCCCTTGAACCTGAGAAAAGTTCTTGTCTCGGGTGGCCGTTCATCCGCTTGTTCATTCTTCCCTTGATTCACCTTAGATTGAATAGCATCTGGGGGCTACACAATCAGATGGAGTGAGGTTAATCACGTCCATTTCACAGACGAGGGAAGCAAGAGTCAGGTCAAGCCTCCTGCCTGAGGCGGGATCGGGACCCAGGCCTGCCTGACTCCACAGCCTGGGTTGGTTCATTCTTCCTGATTACTTGGCCTGAGCCATGTGCATGAGCAGAGCAGGTGAAGGCCAGGCTCTGGGCTTGGTACTACGGACATACATCCAATGGCCCATCTGACTGTGGGATGCTGGATGGCCTTGATCTTATCTGTGGCTGCTGGATGGAACCCAGTCCTACCCCAGCACCTGGACTAGCAACGTGGTAAGAGCCTGAGCTGCAAATCAGGTAGCCCAGGCAGCATATTTCGCCCCTCGGTGCCTCAGTTTCTCCTCTATAGAATGGGGACAGAGCATGGAGGTTGGGAGGTTAAATGAAAACCTGCATGTCAGATGCTTAGCACAGGCCTCCGTCCAGAGTCAGGGGCTGGGAGACGTCTGCCATATGGAGCTGTCTGAGCCACTCAGAATCTTTTGAATCTTTTTTTTTTTTTAATTTTACTTATTTATCTTAAGTAATCTCTACATCCAATGGGGGGCTTGAACCCACGACCCTGAGATCAAGAGTTGCACTCTGAGCCAGCCAGGCGTCCCTGGGCTGGTCCGACCCATAAGCAGCACCGTGAGTAGCCGAGCGGGGGCGATGGTGGGAGGGAGGACACACAGCATCCAGGGTTCAGATCCCAGCTCCCTTATGCCCCAGTGACCACGTGACCTCAGGCAAGTTACTTTCCTCTCTGGTTTTCTCACCTGTAACGTGGGATGTGGCAGACACAACTTACTGCCTGCCCAAATATCCATTCTTTCTTTCTCAAATTAACAAAAGCTTGGTTCTTAGCTAGGCACACTAGGCCCAAATAAAAGACTACGTTTCCCGCAAACTCTCCGGTAGCTACAAGTGGCCATGCGACAATAGAATGACCAATGAGATATAAAGCTATTGTAACATGTGGGACTTCTAGGAAATCTCTCTTAAAGGGAAGGACCTTCTCACTCTCCTTCTTCCATCCTGCTGCCTGGGACAGGGATGTGATAGCTGGACCTCTCCTAGCCATTCTGGTCCATAAGGACAAGAAGCTATGTACTGCGGAGCCCGGATCCCTGATGATTCCCTGGAGGTGCCCAAACTCCCATCTTCTGACATCCTTGACATATAAGAAAGGCTTCCGTTCTGTCTAAGCCACTGTGGTTGACTGGTTGTATTATCGATCGCTCCCTTGCATCTTCACTCTTTGCCCTATAACTTGTGTCATCCGTGCCCCAGCTCTGGGCTTAGCCATGTGACTTGCCCTGGCCAATGGGATATTGGCAAACAAGATCTGAGCAGAGGCTCCACAAGCCCTTGCGTGTATCTGCTGGTTGCCCTGGTTCCCTGTGATTGCCACGAGAACACGCCTAGGCTGACCGGCTGAAGAAGAGATACGCAGAACACAGTTGTCCTAGCGGTCCCAGCCGGGCCCATCCTGACCATCCGACAGCAGCCAACCCCAGACATGCAATAAAGCCCTGAAAATACCCAAAGGCCTGCTGAGTGACCCAGAGCCGACGGGAGTGCAAACCCATGAATGCATCCCTCACCAGGTCCCGCCCGGCCAATCCGGAGACCTGTGTGCTAGAAACATTCTTGCTTTTCTGCTGTCAGAGTTATGGCTGATATTCCAACAGCATTCTTGTGGCAGCCGCTATCTGTTATCTTTCTTCCTGTTCTATGCAGCCAAAGTCAATCTTAGCTGAGACTCCAGGCCAGTAGTGCCTTCCCTGCAGAAAGCTGGGAGGGATCAAAGAGGCCGATACATGCGGAGGGCTTGGCCTGGGAGAGAAGTGCCCTCTTCCTCTCCCTTCATTTTTCTCGGCCTGGGTCTCACCAGGGGCTCTCCTGGACCATCTCCTTCTGATCCTCTTGGCCTCCACAGAGAGAAGTAGGTGAGTACACAGTCCTGCGAGTTCTAGAGACTGAGCCACTGTATGCCTGCTCCCCAGGAGGGCGGGAGGATCAGAGGAGAACATGCTGGCGGAAGGGGCTTTGGAAAGTTGAAAGTCTTTCCGTGGGAAAGCCATGCGGAGTAGAGGCCTGGATGGGGGCTGTGATGCCAGGCCAGGGCATTGGAGATTAGCTCTGCCATGACATGTGTAATTTAGGACAGCCACTTAGGAACCTCTCTGGGCCTCAGTTTACCTCTCTATAAAAAAGGGGTTTGCACTCCAGGGCCCCTGACAATGCTGATGTGCTTTAATTTGGCTTATGTTACCTTCTACAGGAGGCAGAATAATGACCTCCCTCCCAAGATGTCCACATTCTGAAGCCAGAATCTGTGAATATGGTACCTTACACAGCACAAGGGCTTTGCAGATGTGATTAAGGTTATGGTGCTCGAGATGGGGAGATTATCCTGGATGATCCAGGTCGACCGAATGTAATCTGCTGAGTCCTTAAAGGAGGAGAAACCTTCTCAGCCCAGGGTCAGAGAACCAGAGGGTCAGAGCGTGAAGAGGGCTTGAACCCACGTTGGAGCTTCTGCGATTCGGGAGCCAGGTGCAAGGACTGGAAAGAGGGCCCTGAGGGCCAAGGGCAGTGGCCAGTCGGCAAGGACAGGGACAGCTCGCTCCTACCATCCTGCAGCACCGAGTTCTGCCGACACCTGAACGAGCAAGGAAACGGATCCTCCCTTAGAGCCGTCAGAAGGGAAGGCCACCCTGCCAACAGCGTGATTCGGGCCCGTGAGATCCAGCCTAGGCTTCTGCCCCTACGGAGCCGGGAGGCAGGAACCGTGGCTCGTGCTAAGTTGCTAAGTCTGTAGCATTTGATTACAGCAGCAAGAGGAAACGAAGACACCTTCTGGTTTCGCTTGAGGCCTGGATGCCGTGTCTCACCCACAGACTACGGGTTGGGTGCTCTGTCTGCATTCTCGCTGATCCTGTCACCCTCGGCACAGCGGGAAGGACAGATCGATGCCCGTTCCAGAGGCGAGGACCCCGAGGCTGGGAGAAGCGAAGCCTCCCAAGCAGCCTGGTCACACAGGGAAGACAGGCCCGTGCTGGATGAGGGCTGAGCCCAGCACTGATGACGCCTTTGTGCCCACATGCCCCACGAGGATGGGACAGCAGGGGAACTTCCTAACTTGTCCGTCTCCTGTTCAGTACGGGTGATGCCAAAGACCGCCTTTGCCAGCGGGGGCTGCGGTGCACGCGGGCCCCGGCTCACAGCATGTCCCACCTCTGCAGAAGGCCAGAGTCCGGCCAGCACAGGGCTCCAAGAATGCGGTGCTAGAACTATTTGGGCTCTGCCACTGCCTGCCTGGTGCCTGGGGACAAATCGCTTAACCCTTGATGCCTCATCTTCCTTCCTCGTGAGACAGGATGATAGGACCCACCCCATAGTGTTGTCATGAAGACTCATGGTCAAGGACTGGGGATATTGTCCAGCACGTAGGAAACGCCCGCTACGTGGGAGCCATTGTTAGGATTCGGGGAATACAGAACGGTCTCCGCTTTCTGACCGCCTGCGTGTACCAGGCGGCCCGGGAGGCACCTTGAGACATGAGCTCAGAGCCTCCCAGCAGTCCCGCGGGGAGGGGTGGGGACGCTCACGAGGAGACGCATTCGGACGTGGGCTAAGTGACTTGCCTAAGGCTGTGTGCCAGTGAGCGGTCAGGCTTGATTCAAAGCCAGGTTTGTTTGCCAGATTCCCAAACCCGGACCCTCCCCAGAGCTGCGGGAACTGGGCAGAGGTGCGGCTGCCCGAGCTTGCTCCGGGTGAGACCGCGTCCGGCGCAGCCCTGGAGGGCGGCCAAGAGGACTGGACGCGGCCCTGAAGACGAGCCCCACGTTACTGAAATGCCGCACGCGCCCCCCGTCTGCATGGCTGTCTCTGCCTTGTATTTTCGATCTCGGCTTAAATGCCACCTCCTCGGAGAGGCTCTCTTCTGATGCCCGCCTGAGGCTCGCCCTCCTCCTTCCCATCCCCTGTGTTGTCTGCTTGGTTTGCGTCAAGGACCGGAGACTCTGGACAGTAGACTGAACCCTGGGTCTGCCCCTTCCCAGCTGAGTGAGCCGGGCACGTGCTTGACCTCTCCCCATGCCTGTTTCCTCCTCTGTCCAGTGGGGCTGTGCGGCCCAGTCTAGCCTCCTTTCTCCAGGCGCCCCGAGAGGATGCAGGAATAGGGTGTGGAAAGGCATTCTGGAATGGCGGAGTGTGGTTCAGAGGTGGCCTGATGCCTTTATGAAGTCAGAAGACAGCTCTGGCCCCGGTGAATGCCAAGGGAGTGTAGCAAGGCCCAGTCACTTGCCCAAAAGGAATACTTTTTCCTTTTAAGGCAAAGAGCTAGATATTTATATATTGAATTTTAGGGTCTGATTAAAACCGACCACTGAATGCATTTGTCTGGAAATCAAGTCCCCAGCCTTGCTTTCCAGCCTGTCGTACCTCTCTACACCCCACCTCACTCCACGCTTCTCTGAGCCCTTCTGCAAATGTTCACTGAGCATTCGCTGTGGTGCGCCCCTGGCCAGGTGCCGGGAAAACCGTGGTAAGTAAGGAAAAGCAGACCCATTGTGCACCACCACATGCCGATGGCGGGGGAGGCAGACGGGAACGACAGGATCAAAGACATAAGGCTAAAATCCCAACCAGGGAGGCTTGAGGGCCATGGTGCTGGGGGGGGGGTGTGACCAAGTGAGCTAAGGTTTGAAAAAAGGGTGAGGAGAAAAGCAATCCAGGCAGAGGGGCCATGTGTGAAGGCACCTTGTGCTCAGGAAGAACAGAAAGAACTCTCCCTCCAGCCTGCCTCTTGCACTTCCCTCCCCTGGGACACCTTTCTCCCTACATGATTCCATCTCTGTTTCTTACAAGTGTCTCCATTCTCCAAAGTCAAGCTCAAATGCCTCTTCTTCCAGGAAGCCTTCCAAGATTTGCCCTTCTCCCATTCCCCAGGAAGCAATGATCTCTTCTGCTTGTGATCTCTCTCCCCTCCCTTCTAACGCCTTGGGCCCTCATTCGTGCCATCTGGTATGTAGACGCTGTGTCCATGTCTCATCTTCCCAACCAGGGCATAAATTGTCACGGGCAGGAACTGTGTTTTCTCCAGTGTAGACTTGTAGTACTGTAGTGCTGGGTTTAAATCCTAGTTGAGAACACTGAGTCGTGGCCCCACCTCTCTGGGCCTCGTTTCCTCCACTGGCAAAGGGGGATAAGGTGGTGAGGGCCTGGTGTGGCTGCACGGTCCGCAGCTGGGCTCTGACCTTCTGAGAAAGAGTTAGCTTGTCATGGGGCTTGAAACAAAGAGGAGGGATAAAGGGTAGTTATGATCCAGGAAGCCTCAGGGCTTGGAGGGCATACAGGGGCTTAGACCCGAGTTTCTCAAATCTGTCCGATGGTAAGAAACACTCGAACCCCTCGTTAAACATGCAGATTCCCAGGGCCGGCTCCTGGAATTCTGATTCCACAGGTCTGGGGTGTGGTCCAGGAACCCATGTTCTGGAGAAGCTCTCATAGAGTTCTGATGCACAATGTGGTGGAAAAATTGAGGCTCGGAGGGAAGCAGTGATTTCCACGAGTATGATGGTTGGATCGGTTTTCTCGGTTTCACCTCTTGGAAGAGGATTATGTACCCACACCCCTTGCCAAGTCACTCTGCAGGGTTAATTTGCTGTGGGTGACTGCGCCACATGCATTGGCGAGACGTGTTTGTGTGGCACGGTTTGGTGCATCCGCTGGCGCTCCCAGCATTCACCATGACAGAAACAAGCCTGGGTGGTGGCTGGTCCAAGGGAAATGGGGGACACATGGAACAGACTGCTGCCAACCCACATTCTGGAGTCCTGCCCAGCTCGGGGAGCCTTGTTGCAGATTAGCTAAACCTTAGCTGCCCCACGGTGAGGAAATAAATATTTATTGTTGTGAACTCCTAAGGTTTGGGGTGGTTTTGTTATGCAGCATTATCGTAGCAATAGCTGACTGATACACTGAGGTTCCACAGCAAATGAATGGCAACGTCGGGATTCAAACTCAGGTCTGAATCCAGTGCTTGTTTCTCACTGCTTCTGTCTTTCAATCCTGAGGGCCCTCCTCCCCACCCCTGCACCTTCCTTTCTGGAAGCCCCTCACTTCCACTCCACCCCAACTCTGTTCCCTGGGATGGGAACATCCCCAGCTCCAGAAAGGAAGGGTCCAGCTCAAGCAGCCCACACTCTACCTCCTGCTGAGGGCTTCTTGAGGAGATAGTTCCACCCTCAGGCCTCCTGCATGGGTGCAGAGGAGGTCCCTAGAGCCAGAGAAAGAACTCCCACCCCTCCGCCCCCCGCAGCCTGAGGGGGAGGGGGGAGTAGGGAGCCTGGGCTTCCCTACCTCAGGGCCTTGGCAAGCCGGAGAGCCTCCCAGCTGAGGCTTCGTAATCTGTTAGGTGTCTCTGCCAACAGCTGTGGGCTTCTGAGGGTTCTCCCAGATTGCCTGCCTTGAGTCAACTCCCTCCGGACCCCACTCTGAGCGGGGCCTTAAACATACCCACGACCCTGCAAGAACAGCAGGCGCACGCTCACAACTATGTCCTCTCGGCCACAGCAATACCGCAAACACTCACGAACAAAACCACACTCTTTCTTGTACACAAACACACGGATAGGCAGGGCCGCATTCAGACACGTGAATTCACGCTCAAACACACCCCGTTCCAAGCCCCTCGGCTTCAGACACACCCATGCTCACGAAAGCATGTATAAACAAGAAGCCACACGGCCACAGAACATGCGATCCCAATTATAAACACGTGGGCACCCAGACACATACAGTGACACACCCACACATTCTTTACAAATACGCTCACTCACACGCACCATCAGACCCGTAGTCACACTCGAGCTTCCTTGAACACACCCTGGATTGTGGCCAAGCACTGGAACCTGGTAGACCTAGTTAATTCCTGTCCTTTACCCTTGCTGCTTTGTGACTCAACTTTTCTGAGCATCATCTGTAAAATGGGGGCATGGATACCTCCTACTTAAGGAGGCCAGGGATTTGCGGTGAGGTCATGTATAGACAGTGCCCCTCAACCAGGTGAAGCTGGTTCGCCCCGCTCCTTCCATGCCCTTGTTCCTGCGCTTTCTCACTCTCAAAAGACATTTCCTTCTATCACTCCCTTAAACATTTATTGGTCCTTTAAACTGCAGGCCAAATTCTGCCTCCTTCAGGAAGCCTTCCTAGACCTCCATCTCTGGATTCCCTGAGCACCATCTGACATCTGAAAAATAAGGTGGGAAGCCCACTCACCTCCTCTCCTGGAGCCTGGCCTCCCTTGGCTTTCCTTGGACAGGGCCCAGACTATGCTCACAGCAGGGGCTTGGCGAGGGTTGTTGAGTGAGTAACTGAGGGGCACACTCACAGTTTTTAATCCATAGGTACCATGAGGTCCTTGAAAATCTCATGTGGCCCTTGGTTGGGGGATGAGGCTGGGAAGCGTCCCAGGGGACCAGGAGACCCAGGGGACAGTGCTCTCGTCGGAGAGAAGGGGCCAGAATCCTAAGAGGAGTGGATTGAAGAGGGAATGACTTGGTAGTAGTGAGACTGCAACGTTTGGCAACTTTTTTTGCTACGACGGAAGCAGGGCAGAAGGTAGAGGGTGACATGGGGTCCCAGAAAGGATGAGGAAAGGTGAGCTGAGGGAGAAAAGCTTGCTGGAGCTGGACTGGGGTGGGCTGAAGGCTCCCAGAAGGTGCCCGTGGAAACTGCTGGATATCTACTGACCGTCTCCCCACCACCCACTGGGAGAGGATCACATGGCCCAGCCTCCTTTGTGGCTTGGTGAGGCCGCGTGACCAGGTTCTTTCTGGGGGGACCGTGTGCAGAAGGGATGGGTTCCACTCCTGCGTCCCCAGGTCCTCTCTTCCCACCCTTCCTGCAGACAGACACACCTGTGTCTCAGCTTCCGCCACACACACACATACAGGCGGGGAGTGGGGGGTGGCTGACGCCAACGGAAGAACCTTGGTCCCCGAATCTCCAAGGGGATCTGACCCACCCACGGGCCCGGACTGCTCACCCCTGGGCTCCTCCACGAGAAAGCCTTCAAAGCACACGTTCACCAAACGACAGCAATTGCCATAACCACACGGCAAAGGAGAGGTAACGCGTCCTCTCCCAGGGGAGCACGGCCTTTGAGAAGCGGAAGCTTCTCGGGTTCGGCACGGAGGGACGGAGGCCCTGACACTTGGGTTCACGGCCCTGCTTCCCCGAAGCGGGCGCCTCAAGTGCTTACCTGCCTGGTTGGTGGTGATGTTCACGGAGGCGAACTGAGGTGAGAAGGGGCTCTGGTCGGTGACGCCGTTCACGGCCTGGATCTCGAAGGTGTACTGCGTGTGGGCCAGCAGGTCGCTGATGTAAATGCGCGGCTCAGTCAGGCCCAGCTGGCGCGGCGCATACTGCACGTTGTCCCCACAGCGAGTGCAGGCGCCCCGGCCCGAGCCACAGCTCTTGCAGATGATGTTGTAGACCAGGTCCTCACGGCCCCCGGAGTCGCGGGGCGGGGTCCACTCCAGCATGAGGGAGGTCTCGTTGACGCTGGAGATCACCGCCTGGGGCGCGGAGGGGATGGCTGAGGGTGGGGGAGGTGTCGGTCAGTGGGGGCTGTGAAGGTCCGTTCCCGAGAGACGGCTCTCTGCCTGCTGCCCAGGCCCCTGAAGGCCTCCTTCAAATCCCTTCTCCCCTCCATGACCCTGAGAGATGCTTCTAGAATATAACTCTCGTCTTCTTGCACATCTGCTTAATGCTCTCCCGCTGAACTCCAGCCTCCTCGGTGTGTGTTACGAGGGCTGGTCTTTGTGTGTTGGGGATCAGACCCACCCGAGATCTCTTTCCCCTTCTTCCCTCTAACAGAACCCAATTGTATTCAGGGGGGCAAGATGTCCAGCTAAAAGACGAATTTCCTAGCCTCTGATGAGGAAGGGCTAGCCACTGACACACTGCAGAAGTTGTAGGTCAGGACTTTTTCTTAAAAGGAGACTGCCGTAAAATGTCCTTTTATCCCTTTCCTTCTTCCTCTGTCTAGAATGTGTGTGATGGCTGGAGCTTCAGCAGCAATGCTGGACTATGAAGTGACCCAAAGGATAGGAATGACACACGGAGGATGGCAGCCAAGAAAGAGTGAGCCAGGTCCCAGAGAACTCCATGGATTTGCCACAATTTCCCAGGATTGCCTATCTTCGGGGTTCTGCTATGTGAGAGAATAAAGTCCTATGGTTTAAGCCACCGGGATCAGCTCTCTGGTGCCTGCAGCTGATTCCCATTCCTGTCTATACAGGGGTGGTACGATTGCCCTCCTCGTCACTCCTTTCTTCGAGAACTTTGGCCTGAGATTCAGGCGGCTGCTGTCAGGTTAGAACACTGGGCAGCCTTTTCTGTCACAAACACCACCTGTGTTGGTTCTCCTTCTGCCAAGCCTCCTACTCTCCATCCCTTTGTGGATCGAGACCTGGACTTCATCCTCCATGTGACTGACAGGAGGAGACACGGAGCTGGAGGCCAGCTCCACCACCCTAGGATGGTCCTTTTCCAATCAGTTTTTCATTTCCCCTCCCACCAGGTGACTGGCCGCTTCCCGCACAGGAGAGGCTGCCTGGAACCAGGCCGCTGCCCACCCCTTGCTCCAGGCTTTCCACAGGAGGGACCCGGGAAGCAGGGGGGCCTCGTGCTCCAGGGGCCCCAAGCGTACTTGTACACGGCATGTCGAGGGGGTCCAGGTCAGCTCGGTAGTAGCCATTCCGGCACACACAGTTGGTCGCTCCCTCTGAGGTGGTCCGGCTGTTGATGGGACAGTGCGTGCAGGCCTCGTCCCCTTGGTTGGCCTTGAAGGTTCCCGATGGGCAACCTGGGAGAGAAGACAAGGAGAGTCTGGGGAATCCAGGTGAGGACTCGGGGGCCACAAGGCATGGGGAGACCGCGTAGTCTCTCAAAGGGGGTGCACGGCATCACGGAGGGGCCATGAAGGGCAACTGTTGGGAACCCCATCTCCTAAGGCTCCTGGGGGTCTCCAGGCTCCAACAGGGTGGTCCTGTCTGTGGCCAGAAGGTTCCAGGCTACCTGGTTTCTCATCTCTGAAGCTGTCTATGGCTTCAGCAGGGGCCCCTAGCAATCCCTCTTCACCTTTCCCAGGCTGGCTGTCACATTGCTTCTAGGGTCAATTCTAACTTATTCTGAAGACTCTGAAGAGATCTGGGGCAGGACCCAGGGTCCAGTCTTGCTCACTGATGGCTGGCTGAGTCCTCATTCTTGTAACTAGACTCCTGGCTTCCAGAGGATCCCGATGATTACGTTACAGCAGAAAAGAACACTGTCTTTGGAAGTAGACAGACCTGGGTTTGAGTCCCAGCTTGGCCTTGTGCTAGCCGTGGGGCCGTAGACAAGCCGTCTGAACCACGCCGAGACTCAGTTTCCTTATTTGTAAAATTATGATCCTAAGACCCACTGATGAAGGCCTTGGGGGGAATTTGGGCCCATGTGTAAGGCACATGGCAGGAGGTCTTGGACAATATCGAGTGCCCTATGCACAGTAGCTGTTTTTACAGTGGGTATTGGGTCCATTTATGTCACCAAAGGGAGCCTGCAGTACCAGGGACAGCCTGAGGGGGGAAGTGTTTGCACTTGATGGGGCATTCGGCAATCTGGGCTCTTCCAGGGACTTTGGCCTTCTTCCCTGCTCTGGGGGGATGCTCAGGATGTGGGTTCAGGCCCTGCCGCTCAGGGCTTAGGTTCTATAAGCAATGACCAGACCTTTGTACAAACCCACACTACCCTAGCCCTGGGCGGGGCATCAGGAGACCCGGGGTCCAGGCCCTGCCCTTTTCCGGGCCTCAGTTTCTTCTGCTGCTTCGTGGGGTTCATCATCCCAGCTCTGCTGTGGAGCCTGGGAAGGGGAGATCATGTAAGGGGTAAGTGAGAAAGCGGACAGGGAAGAGCTTTGCAACGGACAAGTTTCCTGTGGGGGTCAAAGGCGGCTAAGGCGCGTACAGGCTCACCTGGATCACATTCCTGGCCGTGTGCCGTGTCACCTCTGGCAAGCAACTCCACCCCTCAGAGCGTCCTCTCCTCACATGTAAATGGCTAACATCAATTTCCCTAAATCATTTTTCCAGTCCCGGTCTTTAAGCTTATCCCCCACATTCCGATCTTAGCCAACTGCCCTCCCCTCGGCCCTTCTACCTGCTCCAGCCTCAGAGGCCCCTGCCCTCCTTGGTGCTTACTTTACTCGAGTTCAGAAAGCTTTACTGCCCTGCCACAGTTATTCACTGGGGGGTCCCCTGGCCATGCTCTTGGCTCAGGATGGGACCTACGTCTGATTCACAGCTCCTTCCCTGTGCCCAGCTCAGAGCCTGGCACTCAGCAGACGCGCCGTACGTCTTGAAGCTGCCCGCTAAGGTGGGAAAGGCTTGGGCTTTGGGGATCACGCGAACAGAAAGGCAGTGAAGACTGGTGGTGAGTGTGCCAGCGGCTTGGCAAATTCTTGCTCTGCCTGCGTCAGCGTATGACCTCGGGCCGGTTGCTAGAAGCTATTTCCCGATCTGCAAAATGGGGCCAATAGTATTTACCTCCAGCTGTTGCAAAGATTATGTTGGTTAAACTTAGGCAAAAATGCCTAGGACAGTTCCTGGCACTACTGAACTGTATCTGGTTCAAATACCAATCTGCTGGGTGACCTCAGACAAGTAGTGCAACCTCTCTGGGCTGAATTTGTCTCACTGGGATGACAGCAGCTACCCCATAAAGTGGCCATGAGGACTCCATGCAATGGACGGTGTCTGGCGGGGGACGGGGAGAGGCTATAGTTATAATCTCAGGGCTTCCTGGATAAAACAAGTACTCAGCACTTGTACGTCCCGGACGATTCCCCCTGGGGCACTAGAAAACACCCTAGGGACCTAGTTTACCTACATTTTGGAGCGGCTTCCAGAAGGCGGCAGCCAACTTAACAAAGACACTGGCTGATGCCACCCTTACCAGGCCCCGCGGGGGATCTCAGGTCCAGCTCCAGTCCCGTCCTTAAGGAGCTGCAGGCAAGAGCAGGGTCAGGACTAACCACCCAGGCTCTCGTGACTCCAAGGAGGATGGCGACAAGTGCTCTGGGGGCTTCTTAAGGCTTCCACTGCACAGATGGGGAAACCAGGGCTTCCGAGTGTAAATATGAAACAGCCAACATTTACTGAGCTCGTATGAAATCCTGGCACCGTTCTAAGGACTTGACCCCTAGTTACTCATCCAGTTACCCAGCCCTGTGATGGAGGGAAGGTTATCGCTCCCATTTTCAGATGGGGACGCGAAGGCACAGAGATGGAAGTCATTTGCTAAGATGTGAGCTTCCAGCGGCTCGGTCTCGGGGGTCCTGACTCTAGAGGGTTCCCTAACCACCGCACTACACGGCCTTGTGCAACCCTCGTTCTTATCAATGGTCCACGAGTGCTGGACGGGGACTGGCAACTCTAGATCTGGGGGCCCGCCCAGGGATCTCGCCACTTTGCTGCACTGGTTTAGGGGGTCCTGAGTGCTCCTGCTGTCCGTCTCCTCACTTCCCTCTCAGGCACCAAAGCTTCCCTGCTGGCCGGCGGAAGAGGCAGCCCGCCATCTTGCACAATCAAGGCTGTAGCTCTGGCTCGAGTTAAGCAGATGATCTCTCTGAGCCTCAGTTTGCTCTCCTGTAGAATGGAGGTACAGGGCTCCTGTGGGGATCTAGGATCATCCTCATAGATGCCAAAAGGCTTTGGTCCTAAGATCAGGCCCCTCCTGGCTCTCTTTCAGGCAAGAGCCTGCCCAGATTAGCACATCTCATCCATCTGCTGGCAATTCCCTGGCCCGGCTAGTGGGTGGCTGTCCACTCTGCCCTCCGTGCCGTGCCAGCCCCTCCATCTGGGCCGCCTTCCTGGCTGTCGTCCCTGTCACCATGTCCTGGTCCCATCTCGGACTCCCCAGGCTGCGTCCTCCAGAAGCCTTCCCTCAGTAGGTGTATTGCCGGCCACCCCCACCCTCTCCCCGGGCATCGGTGCTTTCTGGATTTACCAGCACATTGCTTCGCAAAAACCACTCTTTCTCCTGGGAAGGTGAGATGACTGTCCATCCAGTCACCAGGAACCCCCGATGCCTCCTCCCTACTCTCACCCCCTGCTGCCAATTACCAGGTCTCCCTGCCTCCCCCACCCCCCAGCTGTGCCCATTCTGGCTCTTCTCCGCTGCTGTTCTACCCCTGCGGTCATCCAGAAAGCTCTTCCTACCGAATCCTTAGCCTCTCGTGACCATCTGGTCTCCTCCCACCCATCCCCCTGCCCAGTCAGCTTTCCAAAGCACACAGCTTTCTGTGTCACTTAAAAACCCACAATGGCACACAGTGGAATATTATTTGGCCATAAAAAGGAATAAAGTACGGCTACACGCCACGACATGGATGAACCCCGAGGACACTGTGCTTATGAAAGAAGCCAGACACAAAAAGGCTACATAGTGTTGAGCTTCCGTTTATAGAAAAGTATCCAGAAGAGCCACCTATAGAGACAGGAGTAGGTTCGTGGTTGCCAAGGACCCGGGAGAGCAGAGAATGGGCAGTGAGGGCTAATGGGTAACAGGGTTTCTTTTTGAGGTGATGAACGTGTTCGAAAATTGTGGTGATTGTTGCACAATTCTGGGCATACGCTAAAAATCACCGAATTGTACAACTTAAATTGTACAACTTAAATCATCGAATTGTACAACGAATTTTACAGAACGTAAATGATGTCACACAACAGCTGTTAAAAAAACAAACAAACCCGCAACAGCTCCCCAAACGCCTCAGGGGCCTCCAGAACCCCAGGGCGGGCACCTGTCCCCCCTCCCTGTGCCCCCCACGCCCAGCCTCGTGCCTGCTGCTCCACACCGTCGACTACGTACGGTGGCCGCCCTGGGTCCGGCTCCTCTGTCCGTCCTGCCCTCACTCCTGTTGTCATCCAACTCCTACACCCCTTTAAGACTCGGCGCAGGGACCACCTCTTCCAGGAAGCCTTCCCTAAGCCACCATCCAGGTGCCTATTTTACTTACTTGTGAATCTGTAAGTGCCTGGCTGTACGTTCCAGTCCCAGCAGGATGCAGGGTACCAGTGGGGGGTGGGCGGGTGAAGGGATGAGCTGGAGGAGTGTCGGGCTCCACCACCTTGTGGGACGTTTGAGGAAACGGAGGCACAGAGAGGAGCAGACACACACGGCTCTTTGGCAGCAGAGGCCGATTCTGATCCCAGGTGTCCTGTGCGACCGTGGGGTGCAAGGGGCCTCAGCTCCGGCCAGCTGCCTCTTCGCCCCCAGAGAGGTCTGGAACAGCTGCCTGCCCTCAGCACCCAGGGCCCCAGGGGCTGCGCTGCTCTGATTTCCCAGCGGGGAGGGCATGCGGTCCTGCCAACGTCTGGGTTTCAGGCGCAGAACTGGGAAGGAAACAGACCTGGGAGCTGCCCCTCTGGCAGGTGCCTTCTCTGAGCCTCGGTCCCCTCCTCTGGAAAGGGGGCTGATGACACCGGTCAGAGTCTCTGAGGGGGTCTCCCTGCCCCACTTTGGCCTCCTCTCCAATCCCCCACGGTTGCTGGGAAGCTCTGATTAGAATGAATGAGACTCACCACACTCTGCTAATTTTAAACTCACCCAGGGCTCCCCGCCGCCCTGAGAACTACCCCACACGCAGCTCTGGTCTCTTCGAGGCCCGCCAGACTGGCTCTGTGGTCTTCCTGTCGCTGCTGGACACTCCCCCTGCTCAACCGTGCTCCAGCCCCTTGGTGGGCAAGAGCGCTGTCCCTGCTTCCCGCGGCTGTCTTCTCCCATCAGGGCTCTGCTTACACATCACCTCCTAGAGAGGCCCTCTCTGGCCACCCTGGCCAGAGGGATTCTCTCATGGCACTCTGTCTCAGGCTCTGTTTCCTTCATTGCCCCTCATCACGAGCTGTAATTATATTAGAAAGCTTATAAATGCGTGTGCTGTCTTTCCCCTGCCTTGGGAAGGGCCTTCAAAGGGGAAGAGGAACCAGGCTGGTCTGGATCTCATGGGTTCCCTCACTCCTGGCAGACCGGCGGGCACCTGGTAGGTGCTCAATACACACATCTGTTGGATGGATGAAAATGCCCCTGATGGGTGTCCCAAGAAAATGTGTGGCCAGCGAATGCCACGTCCAATGCCACCATTGCCACGTCAGTTTCATCGGGCCGCGTAGCTGCTCAGATCCTGTTTTACCTGTCGTCCTCGCTCCCCATGGGTCATCCCAGGAGACTGTCCACTATGCTGACAACGCATCTTACTTTTCAGACTGGAAGTCCCGTGTCCCAGAAGTGGCCTCAGTCTCTGGTCTCCAGTACAAGTCTCTGGCCCTATCTGTCACCCCTTTCCCATTTGCAGTTCCCTAGATGCCCTGGCCACGCGTGCATGCACGTGCGCGCGCACACACACACACACACACACACACACACACAGGTCCCTTTGCCTGATTGCCCTTCTCCCCATCAAGCCACCCCCTGGGATGGGGTCTGACACGGATGCCCCCAGGAGGCCCGCCTTCACCGGCTACAGCAGACGCCTCTGACCGCCGCTTGGTACCCCCGACACATGCTCTGGGCAGTGGGGTGCTGGTCCACAGCTGTCTGCGGCAGGGGGAGGGGGAAAGCCCTGATTTGTTCTATTTGCCGATTTCTGTGGCGTCAAGGCTCCCACCAGGGCAAATTTCAAGCCGCCCATCTGACCTAACTGACCATTGAGCTGGGAAGAAATGAGCACAGTCGGCTCTTGTCAGCCAAGCCGGCGCCAACGGGCTTCACCCTACCACGGACCTAACCCTTCCGTGCTGCCCGCTGGTGGGGGAAGCCCGCTGGGGGAGGGGCTGGGCCTTTCATCCCCACCTCCTAGCCCTTAGTGCAAGGCGTGGCACGCGGGAGGTGCTCAGTCAGCTCGGTTTGCTAAATGAAGGCAGGTCCGTCTCCCCAAGTGGATAGTGAGGGCCTCAAGGGCCGGGGCTGGGGTCCGATGGGCTGGTCCCACCCTGCACACGGAACATGCAGCAGGCACTGTGTCAAGGTCAGCTGTTACTGCCAGTCCAGCAGGCAGGGACAATCCGAATTCCCACTGGTCACGTGCTCTCCTGGTGCTGAGCCCAGTGCAGGTGACGTGCACGGATTCTCTCATGAAGTCCACGTGACCATCCGCCAAAGTGGTACCATTACCAGCCCCCCCATCTTACAGACGAGGAAACTGACGCCTCGAGGGGGGCAAAACGACTGTGCCAAGGTCACATTGCTACTAAATGACAGAGCTGAGGCTTGACCCCAGGGGCTTTGTGATTCCGAAGACCTCGTTCCCAGGTACTCCTGGACGTAGAAATTTTTGAGTGGCTTGAGCGACAGCACTGGAGACCATGTCGTCAGGCCTACGAGGAGACGGGGCTTGCCACGTCACTCAGCAAGACAGGGGCAAAGCCTGACCCCCAAACACAGGCCTTGGGACCGAAGCGGCCAGCCAGCATCCGCCTTCTGCAGACGCTCTGAGTCCTTGGCCAGGCAACCCAAGGCAGGGATGGCAGCCGGCTGGGAGAGGGAGGGAGGATTATGGGGAAACAGATTTTCTCCCCACCTGCCCCCTGGGCTCCGGGGATAGGTGATAATTGACCGAGTGAGGCCCGAGTCAGGCCAAGGCAGGGCTCCATCTGGACCTGGCACAGCGGGGCCGCTAATTGGCACTGGGCGACCCTTGTAGCCTCCTTGGCAGGCCTGCCACAATGCTCCTCACTCTCTTCCCAGAGATGCGGCTTTAATCACCAAACCGCTGAGGGCACCGCGGAGTCCAGTGCTCTCTCAGGCCCCGTGTGCCAGGCCTTGGTGGGCGAGGAAGGAGCTTCTCTGGCTTCCTGGGCATCCTGCGGAGCAGAGGGCTCTGTCCGGGCAGAGGCGGGCTCGCCAGCCAGCTTCTGGGAACCTGAGCAGGAGGTCCAACGGAAGCGGACCCAGGTGTAGACCGCGGAGCTGGCCGCCAGGGCTGAATCTTGGGCCTGCCTCTCGATAACAGTGTGATGGGGGCCAAGGCCCCCCGCTCTCAGTTCCCTCGTCTGTGTAACGGGGAGAGGGATCACAGCGACCCTCTCTTTGGTGGGAAGATTGCGGGAGTTAATCTGGAGAAAGTACGTGCGTCAGCACCTGCCTAGGTGACACTGAACACGACACGAGCGTCCGCTGTACTATCTCCATTGACATGGAGACAAAGCCCAGGCCCTGGCCGTAAGAGGCCACGACTGAGCAGGGGGCCGGCACACCTTTCTCAAACCAGGCCTGACTGCTGGCCACTGGGAGCGGAGGGAGCGGGCTCCGGACTCAACTGTGCCTGGTTCGACGTACAGCTGGCTCACTTGCCAGCCTCGGGATCTCCAGGATGTTCTGGGTTTGGGCTGAGAGGAGTTTGAGAGGACGGAGGAGAGTCCTGGGCCCAGAGAGGGGAGGCTGCCCCTGTGCTCTCTTTGCTCTGTGAGCCCGGGCCCCTTCCTGGCCACTCCGGGTATGGCTGGACTGTCTCTATGGCCTCTGCCACCTGTGGGACTCTGGCCACAGACAGGCTCAAGCATCCAACCCTGAGCCCTATGTTCTCCTCGAGCTGTGGATAAACTGATTCGTTTATTTTCAGGACCTTGCGCTGTGAGTATGTCTGAGCTGAGCGAGAGGTGCTGGGGGGCCTTCCTCATGCAAAGTGGCTTTTGCAATTCTCCTGCTTCCTGCTTCTGCTGCTGAGGTTAAACCCGTGGAGTCAGGTGCCCTGGTCAGAGCCGGGCGGGGCGCCTGATCCTCTGTGCCATGGGCACAGCCCTGCTGGAAGCAGGGGGCAAGCTTCTGGGCTGGGAGGAGCTCCTGGTCACTGTGTACCTGCCACGAGCCTGGCTGGTGCTGGGCCAGCAGCTTCCCTCGCTCAGAACTTCACTGAGACAGTGCCAGTCCTCACCGTCTCCCCGTGTGGTAGGAGGCGTTGTCCCCATTTGAGAGATGAGGAAACTGAGGCTCATAGAGAGGAATGCCTTGTCCAAAGTCACTCAGAGCCTGTGCTCCCACAGTCTATGTTCTTTCTAACTCCTGCCCCTGAAGCCTTCAGTGTTCTAACCTGGGGAAGAGTGCTCCACCCTGCCCTTGCACGGTTCTCCCTCGCTCCTCCCCTGAGAAGGGGGGCCCTGCCTGCCCAGGTTAAGTCCAGGGAGTGCCTCAGGCTCATTCCCCTGCTGTGGTAGCTCCTGCTAGGACCACCCAGGGGATGTCAGTCATCCCGCCACCCCCTACTTCCTCCACATGCCCAGGCTACCCCTGCCTGCCCCTGATGGGTCCCAGGCTCTGTGGATCCTCGCCAGCAGCTGGCAGAACTACAGAAGTCAGAAGGCAGCGGCAGGAACTGTGTTAACACGTCTCCCCTTTGCCTGAGGGGGGATCCCAGGGTCTCCCAAAGCCAGTCTCCACAATGGCCATCTGTGGTACTCCCTCCTCGGCTCAAAGACCCTTCAGTGGCTCCCTCGTGCCTGTGGCAAACCCAGTCTTCCTCGGCCTCCCCTCTACGGCCCCCCCTTGCCAGCCTCAGCCCTCGGCACCTCTGAGCTGCAGCCTGGGCCGGGCCGCAGGAGAAGCTTCCAGCCCCCCCACCAGCTGTGTTCCATCTCCCGTCTCGGGGCCTTTGCTCGGGCAGTTCCCTCTGCCCCAGCGCCAGCCTGGCTCACTCCTTTTTTATCCTTCCAATCTCGGCTCCACCTAAATCACCTTTTGACCTTCTCCTGGGATGCCATCCCCGACCCGCTTTGGAGCCTCTTGCCCGTGTTCCCGAAGCACCTGCGCTTCGCCTCTCCCTCTGCGTGATTACACGGGTCTGAATGTCTGCCTCCTGCACTTGGCTGTGAGCCCAGGGACAGCAGGTACGGGCGATGTCTAGAACCTCCCAGCCCCGGCAGCTGAGACGTGACGGGCAGAAGGCCTTAGGATGTGTGTGTTGATTGACGCTCAGAGATACGGGGTCTTAGGCTGAAGGTTACTCAGCAGGTGTGTGGACTGGAGACTTGGTTCTGGGCCTCTGGAGCCCCCAGAACTCCTCCCTGTGCCCCCGGGAATGGGGCCATCCCACCCTCACCCTTCTTGGCACTTGGCTTATACCTGTCTCTACCTCCCACCTTGCCCTTCGCATCTGCCAGCCTTGAGCATCATAGGGCAGCCACCAGGCCTGCCGGGTTCACTGCCTGGCAGGGCCGGCACAGGGTGGGCCCTCTGGGACACTTCCTTGAGTGACAGGCTACAAGGCCTGTAGGTGCCTCAGCCCCAAGGCCAGAGGAACCAGAACTTTCATCACCATTGGGTCTTTGGATGTCTACGCCCCAGCTGTATTTGTGTGGGGGGGGGAGCAGGGTGGAGCTCACCGTTTCCTGGGCAGCTAGCCCTGAACCCCACAACCCACATAGGCAGGTTTCACGCCTGGTGCGTCCAGCTCCTGGGTCCTAGTTTAGGCCCGGGGCCCGGGGCCGGCTCTGGCCTGCCTCCCTTCGCGTCGTCCCCACGCAGGGGCTGAGAGCTCCCGCACGCCCCGCAGGCACCCCCATTCCTCCAATTTCCTCCCAATTAATCAAGCTCTGAACTTTTTAATTATCTGCCTGCAGGGTGACTCCCCACTCTGGTGAAGCAATTAAGGACATTTTCAAGTGCTGAGTGGCTGCCGGGAGGCGGCTTTGACCAGGCCCTGACGGAGGAGGTGAGCGGAGGGAGTGGCTGGTGACAGGAAGAGTGGACAGGAATGCCCTTGGGCTACGGGGCTGCTGGGAGGCTGTGCTGGGGTCCTCGCCAGGGCCATTGCAGGAATCTGGGGCCACACTGTCCAGGGCCACCCGCCATGTTCTGTACTTTGAACCTGGCTTCGTAGATCCCACCCAGCAACTGCGCGCCAAGCCCTGGGTTAGACACTTTACGGTCTCCCTGCAGCCTCACCTTGACCCTGGGAGTCGGAAATAGAATTTTCTCTGGTCTACAGAGGAAGAAACGGAGGTTCAATAACATTTCAGAGATGCAGCTGGGATTCGAAGGCAGCTCTTCATGTGTTGTCTCTTGGAGATGGGTATGGCCTGTCAGAGTGCCCAGGGCCACTGAGGAAGGGGGCTGGGATCTGCTGAAGAACATGGGCTCTCCACATGCAGGGGTGGGGGGGTGCCGGTGGCAAAGGGTGCCGCAGGCGGAGGGGGCAGCCTGCGCAGGCGCACGGAGGCGTGAGCCGGCATGGTGTGTGTATGGGGAGCTACAGAGAGTTCAGCGTCACTGAAGCATGAAGTTTGAGGCTAGGGAGGCACGTGGGGTCTGGGTCACCGGAATTCAGGAGAACCTTCACGATCTTCTGGTCCAAGCTCCTCATTTTATGTCTAGAGAATACACAACCCAGAGGGCAGCGGTGACTTGCCTCGAGTCACACGGCCAGTTAGTGACTGATGGAGCCTGGGCTGCGGCCCAGGGATTCCGACGCCCAGGTTGGAAGGGAAGCTAGGGGGGCAGAGGAGTGGAGGCCGTCAGATCTCTGGTTTCCTGCCTCCCACCCCTGCCTGCTTAGCTCTCCACCTGCCTCTGGCTGCAATCTGTTCTCAACATAGCAGCCGGAGGGATCCTGCAGAACAGGAATCAGTTGCGTGGTGCTCCTCTGCTCAAAGGTCTTTAACAGCTCCCACAGCAGAGTAAAACCCAACAGCCTACAAAGCCCACTTTACCTCTCTGCTTAAACTTATCCACGGTATTTTATTCTTTGTGATGTAACTGCATCCCCCTCCCCTCTCTGAACTCACCTCCTGCTTCCCCTCTTGTCTACTCCACTCCGGCCCTCTGGCTACCCTGGAGCCCATCAGGCTTCCTCTCACCTCAGGGCCTTTGCACGTGCTGTTTCCGCTGCCTGCTTCAAGTCCTAGCTCAGCTACTTCTTCACTGTGTCCCTCTCTGAGCCTCACATCCCTCATCTATAATTGGGGTTAATGCTGCACCCCCCGCCTTCCTCCCCAGGCTAGCACGGCATCCTGACGACAAAGCAGGGAACACACAGAGCTCCACAGAGGCCCTCCTTCCTGCTCTGGGCTATTACTGCAAGAGGGTTTGTAAAGGACCTCCCTGGGTCGACATGCTGGAGCCTCCCAGCCTGCAATCCTCGGGACTCACAGATGCTGGGAAAGCAAGTGTTAAATAATAATCACGATGTGCCGGAGGGGAAGCCGGATGTGTTGGAAAGCTTGACACATCTGGCAGGGCCAGCCCCAGTCCCCCGGCACATCTGGCTGCTGTATTGACAGGTGTTGCTGTGGGTCACTGAGGAAGGGCCTGGCGGGCCCAGTCCGGGTGCCACGAGGTGGGGGGTGATGGCCGGATGGAGCCGGGGAGCATCTCCCACGCTGCCCACGGGCCATCGCCCTCTTACTGTTCCCCCTTCAGGCCACCCGCGGTACTTTGGTGACTGTGCTCGAAGAGGTCAACTTAGGACCCAGAACCTACTCTGCCAGATTCTAAAACCCTTGCAAGGTGTTGTCTGAGCCAGCCTCCCCTGCCGGGGCTCAGGGAGCTGGGAAAGGCCCCTCCCCTCTTCAGCTGGGGGGGGTGGATTTTCGGGGTCACCTCATGTAGCACATCCCCTTTCTATGGGATCCAGAAATATGGTCATCAGCTCCACCTGAGGGAGCCCCCTGGGCAGAGATGGGCCTCCTCCCTCCTCCCTCCTGCCCCAAGAAAGCCATGGTCATTAATAAAGGACACAATTAGCTGTCAGTGGAGAACATGTCTGGAATTTTTTACCTGCTCTGTGTGCTCGGTTAAGGCAACAAAGGCCCGGACCCCCCGGGGAAGCAGCTACCACACACCTTTCGGGGGGCCCCTTCGCCTGGGCCCAGGGCAGGAGGGGCCTGTGACTTTTTCAGTGTGGGCTCCACAGGCCTGGGCTTGGGTGGGACAGTTTTTTCCAGGCTCATGGAGAAAGTGACACAGTGAGAGAGATTTCCTGCCAGAAGCCATTCCCCCCCCTTTTTTTTTTAACCCAATAGACGATACAATTCAATACAGCCTTCTCCCCCTTTCTGGGCCGACCTCGAGTCTTTGGGGCTAGAATGAGTTTGGAGAAAAGCGAGTTCAGTCTCTCATTTCACACCTCATTTTACAGCTGGGGAAACAGAGACCCAGGGAGGGGAAGTGACCTTGTTTGCGGCCCAGGGAAATAAATGCGCTTCTCTTTAACGCAATTTGGATTTGTGGCCAAAGTCCGAAGGAATGCTTCCAAAGACCCTTCCGGTCACTCTCCACACGCCGCCAAGTCCTGGCGGGGCTGAAGCTGGGATGGAACAGCGGGGAATGAGGAGGACGGGGGGCCCTGCCTTCGTGGAGCTGAGGGTCTAGGACAGTGATGGAGGGAGGGAGGGACTGGACAAATACAAACACTGTCCATGGATCGTGATGGCCACGATGGGGACCGCCAAGGGCTGAGGCAGGTATATGGGGGGGGGGGGTCACCTTAGGGAGTGTGGCCTGAGTGGTGGCATGTAAGAAGTCCCCAGGAGAAGCACATTTGGCCGAGCAGGAGCAATATTTGCAAAGGTAGGACAAGCATGGTGCCTCAGTTTCTCATTCTATGAAATGGGGGAATGGGGGAAGAGCTGGACATTATTGGGGACTTGATGCCCACTTGGCTTGGGCACCTCTGTCTTAACAATGCCATGAGGTAAGGATTTGTCACCCCCTATTCTGCAGATGAGAAATGGAGGCTCAGAACAATGAAGGGCTTTCCCAGGGCATATGGATAGCAAGCTCAGGAGCCTGGGCCTCTAATACCTTCCTCTCTCTCTCCCTGACCTTCTGGGTGCTTTCCAGAACCACCACCTTCCCCAGGAACCCAAAGTTGATCTGCTTGAACCCTGGTGGCCTGTGACTTCAATGCTAATGAAAATCCCACTCAAGAGGTCCTGGCATTTGTTGCCTTGAGGAAAAGGGCTTAGCAACAGGGGGTGGGGGAGCTTACCCACATTCACACTGAGGCTCTTGGGTTGGGGGCCTGCAATCGCTCTCCCTCCTAGGGGTACAGAAACCGTCACCTCCTCCTGTTGGCTTCTGGGGAGCAGGAGTGGGCCTTAGCTAACCCAAGCCATAAATCAAATGCACAAGATGTGGCTTGGCAGCCATCCCAGTGAAAAAGATCTGGGGGTTTGAGTTGACCACAAGCCAAAAGCTGCTGAAAAAAGCCAATGTGGTCTTAGCCTGTAAGAGTAGAAGTAGAGTGACAGTCCAGCATCCCCCCTGTTGCTCAGGCAGGGTCAGCCTTGAGTTCCACATTTTATGGAGGCCCTGTGAGTGACAGCGCGCAGGCTTCCTGTTTGTTTTCATCTGCAGCCATCTCTGGCTTGTGCTGGAGGTGCTTGGAGTGGGGTCCCTGGTATGAACTCCCCCAGGCAGCATTTTCTAGGCCCACAGCAGAATTCCAGAGCCCTGCCTGCCCTGGAACATTCTCTGGTCTGGATCCCTGGGAAGGATGAGTCCTCTCCCGAATCTGGCTCAGCCTCGGCCTCCGTGTTCTAGCTCTTCTGGACGCTGGAGATTTGCCATCATGTGTGATGATTCACTAGGGCCCGCCCTTGATTTGAGGATGGCTTTACTCAATTAAAAAAAAAAGCCCAACAAGTTTTCCCTAAGTAATGACTTTGTGTGCAGCTTGGCACAGAGTGGAATAAGACACGAGTCTTGAAGTCCACTTCAAGAAGGGGAAGGAGAATGGATATGATCAGCTCGGGGTATCGAAGAAGATTTTTTGAGGGGGAGAGCATTTGAACTGGGTATTGAAGGATGAGCAGGAGTCCATCAGGGCCGGAAAAAATGAAGGACATTTCAGGCAGATGAATAGTGTGTGCAAACGTATGGAGGAGTGAAGGGCAGGGTAGGGTGACTGAGCACAGGATGTGCGGGGAGAAAGGTGGGATACAAGGCAAGGAAGGTGATCTGGGGGTACACCACAATGGGTTTTGCGTGCTCAGTGATGGAGTCTGGGGTTTCATTTTCTAAGAGCCAGGAAGCCAGTGGTGGTCTTGGGCTAGAGTCCAGATGGCCACCCCAGGGCCCTCAGCACTTTCCCCCCAGCAGCCTCCTAGGCCCTCGCCAACTCATGCCTCAGCCCAGCTCCGGCCTCTGCCTGCCTACCCTCCAGTCGTGACTCTCTTTCCCTGTATCCCCTCCTTGTTTTCCCCTTTTCTTCCCTCCTCCAGCTCTCAAGTCCTCCCTGTGTTGTCACCAGTCCCACCTCGTCCATCTAAAAATGGACCATGAAATGAATGGAGTTACGGACGATTACTGACCATGGCAGCACCATCTGTCTTGAGGACCTACTGTGTGCCAGGTGGAGGGCTCCATGCAAGTTATTAGGGTGCCATTCGTCCCAGCAGTCAGGGGCACGGGCTCTAGAGTCCGGGTCCATCTGGCCTCGAACCCTGGCTCTCCCTACTGACCTTAGACAAATTACTCAACTTCTCTTTGTGCCTCTGTTTCCCCATCTGGAAAATGGGTCTACCAACAGGACTTAACTGGTGAAGATGCAGAGTTAACACCATAGAGTGTGTTAGTGTTCTCCAATGATTCTTCTTATTTATTTTTCATTTTTTAAAGTAATCTTTGTGCTCAACCCCAAGATCAAGAGTGGCATGCTCCACTGACTAAGCCAGCCAGGCGCCCCACCAACAATTCTTAGAGTAATTCTATAGAGTAATTCTCAGAGTAACTATAAAGTAAGTACTACGGATAGTCGCATTTATAGAAATAAGTAAAGTTCAGGAAGGACACGTAACTCAGGCAGTGTCAGGACTGGGAGGAGAGCAGTGGAGGGCTACATCTGAGGCCAAAGGCAGATCTTAACTACTCTATCTTATGGCCTCATGTCTTGTAGGCTCAGGCCTGGACTGGGCCTGGGGACCCAAAGCTCTACAGGCTCCCAGCCTGGTGGGGAAGGTGCCTAAGTAAACAGGCAGTTTCCACACAGTGTGATTAGTGCCAAGGGATGCTTGGGGGGAGAAAGGGCTGGGCTGGGGAGCCCTGAGGAGGGGACCTTCCCATTGATTTTCCTGGAGGTGACCACATGACAACTGTCCTGCAAGACAAAGAAGGACAAGGCAAAAGGATGCAAGGAAGGGCATACCGGGCAGAGGAGCATTCTGTCCAAAAGCGTGGCGACGAGACCCTGCGCAGCAAGACTGAAGCCCTGCAGTGGGAACCCGGAGTCTGGGCGTGCAGCGGTGCGGGGCACAGGGCTGGACAGGCGAGCAGGGGTGGGCAGCAACAAGCCTCCTGCCCAGCACTGGACAGTGTGCCCACCACGCCTCCACGACCACCTGCGGCTCGAGTAGCTCTGGGTATGGCATGATGGTTTTCCCCGCACAGAACCGGGAAGAAGCCGGTCCAGTCCTTGGGCTGGAACATTCTTGGATCATAAAGTCTCCCACGGCGGGGCCAGGACCCGGGGATCTTAGCCGCCTCTGCAGAGCTCCTTCAAGCCTAATCCCAAACTTCCCCGGGGATAGACGGACTCTTAAAAGGTTATTTAAAAAACACCCCATCCCCAACGCTTATAAAAATCCCACACCTCAGTTTTAAAGGGTCAAAAGTTGAAAATTATGAGTCAATAGCAAGATTTACAGAAAAAATGATCTCTGGCAACAGTCAGAATACTTCATGACAAATTGCCCAGACATGGTCATTTTAGAGCGATCACCTTTAAATGATGCTTCCACTTTCCCCTAAGTGTCTCCTTTATTTGAACAGTGTGTTTATGGGGCCCGGGGCTGCTCTTCCCAGCTTGCACTTTGGAGGAAAGTGGGAGAGGGAGAGAAGGAGAGAGAGAAAACTGGGAGAGAGAGAGAAGGGAAGAGAGAAGAAGGGAGAGGGAGGGAGGGAGGGAGAGAGAGAACGCGAGAGAGACATCAAAGCAAAGGATGATGACAAACCTCTAATCTCATAAACTCTTATCTTAGTCTTTATAGAAAGGGGAGGCCTGGTTGTCTCTGAAAGCTCATAAACTCGACAAACACTTAGCTCTAGCACCCATAGGGAAGGACTCTAATCCCTGGAAAAAACAGGAGATGTAGAGCGGGGAGTCAACTTTTGGTGAAGGGCAGCCTGCAGAGATAGCCACGCTGTCACCAAGGGAGGGCTCGAGAGCACAGCTTCCCAGCTTACTCTCTCCGCCTTCATGGAAACCCTGTTGGAGAGAGTCTCCCTGGTTACAAGAGAGGCCAGAACTAATGTTTTAACATTTGTAACCTTCCGATAAATAGCAGCTTGCACTTAGAGCTTACTCTGGGCCAGGCACTGTTTTAAGTGCCTTATGTGGATTAATTCATATAATCTCAAATTATGCTATAATTATCCTCATTTGCAGGGGACGTAGGCACGGAGTGGTAAGTCACTTCCCCAACATTCGG
>CM052798.1:14808111-14827873 GCA_028533885.1 Nasua narica | reverse complement strand
TCCCAGTCTTTCGGAATGCAGAGCCTATGTCCGGAAAGTGTGGATGGTTTATGGAGCCTGCTTGAGACCAAGGCATGGTCACAGGCTGTGCTCCTGACTTATGAATGTTCTGGAAGCCACTGGTGACCTGAGAATACTCCCTTGAGATGGGGAGGAGAGCGTCCAGTCCCCAAGTTCTCTGCCCCCGGGGCCGAGGAGGAGCCACGCTCTGTGGCCAGCTCAGCCCGACCCTGGGCTGCCTGGCAATGCCACCCCGGGAACCTGGCTTTGGCTGGCCCACCCTGCCCTGGCCAGGGGAGCCCTGGGACAAAATGCTCACCGGGCTGCCATCCTGGGCAGGAGCTGAAAATTAAATTAAAGCCACGACAGGGACAGTTAATTAAAGCAGATTAGCGCGAGACTAATTAGGGACACTGACACTGGAACTATCGCACTCCAAGATGTTAATTAGCTGTTCATTAATGTCAGCTCCCCGTTCAAGAGAGAAATATGAACAGCCCTTCTCCGGGGCTTCATTCCGGAGCTGAGTAAATGGGCGGCTGCCCATTGGCAGCCTGAACCCCAACCCAGGCTCCCTCCCTCCCTCTGGCCCTAGTGTCTGCTCACTCCCTTTGTCTCCCTCCTACATCAGCTTCAGAGCTGATGTTGCCAGAGACCCTGGACTCATGGGAAGGAAGAGCTCAGCTGGGGCCCGGCACACGGAGGCTTCAGAAGCAAGACGGCTTATCTGTTTTGCAAACCAGCCTTGAGCACAGGGAACCCCCGTCCCTGCTTTACCACTCTCCGGTCTGGGTTAGGAGGAGGCCATTCTCCCTCCCTCCCTCCTTTCCTTCCATACGTCCATCCACCCTTTAGTCCTTCGCCCAAACGTCCCTTACCTCCCGTACACACAAATGTCACACACGTTCTGTGGACAATTTCTATCCGTCTGCTCGTCAGTTTATCCGATCTTTGGTCCAAAAACTATTCAACAGTTCTGCCCATCCGACTATCCATCAGTTCCTCTGTTCAAGCATCCCATAACCCCCTATGCGCACACATCAAAGTTTGGTTACAATGTCCATCCACCATCTCTCCATCCGTGTACCGCCCATCCACCCTTCCTTCCAACTGTCCAGGCATCCGTTCTACCCACTCACAGCACATACCCATCTGTAAGTCATGTGTTCATCCCTCTCACGCATCCACTGATGCTTTCTTCGAAAACCCACCTACTTATTAACTCACCCCCAAATATCTATCCTCCTCTCTGCTGACCCATTCATCTAGACATGCACCCATCCACTCCTCTGTGAACCCATCCACCGGCCAGCCTCCCATCCACGAACTTACTGGTCCACCTGCTGAATGTTCACAGAGCAGGTGGACCCCCCCATCTAAACACAGACACCTCTATCTGCCTCCCAAATCACCCACCCATCCACTCCTCTCATACACGTCCACTGAACGCTAACCGTGTGCCAGGCCCTGTGTACGTAGTAGGGCAAGAGAAGAATGCAGAAACGAGGAAGAGCTGAGATAGTGGGATCCCTAGTCTCATCCCCACTTTACAGACGAGGAAACTGAGAGGCTCTCCACCAAATTATTCACACAACTAGTAATCACTGCCCATTACACACCAGCCGAGGGTACAGTGACGCACGTGGTTCCTAACTCCGAGAGCACACAGCCTAGAGCAGTGATTCTCGAGAACATGGTGAAAGCTGCCCCCCCCCCAAGTGCCCATAAGCGCATCCAGAAAACATTCTGTGGACAATCTAGCAAGTCTGTGAACCTCCTGAAAGCCCACCCACGCAGCTCGGGTCAAGATCCATGGTGCTGGTTGGGGAGACACACAAGAAAATAGGGCGTCAAGCCCCGAGTTCTGCACATGATGTGGCTGACCCTTGAACATGGGGATTAGAGCCTGTGACCCCCGCAGAGCCAAAAATCTGTGTATAACTTTTGACTCCCCCCAAACTACCAACAGCCTACTGTTGACCAGAAGCCTTACTCATAATAGTTGAATAATACACATCTTGTATGTTCTCTGGATCACAGGCTGTATTCTTACTATGAAGTAAGCTAGAGAAAAAAAAAATGTTCTTAAGAAAATCATAAGGAAGGGGGCGCCTGGGTGGCTCAGTCGGGTAAGCATCCAACTCTCGATTTCAGCGCAGGTCATGATCTCAGGGGGTGAGATGGGGCCCTGTGTTTGGCTCTGTGCTCTGCGTGGAGTGTAGTTGAGATTCTGTCTCCCTCTGTCTCCCCCTACCCCGCCCCGATTGTGCACGCTCTCTCTCTCAATGAGTAAATAAAATCTTTAAAAAAGAGAAAATCCTAAGGAAGAGAAAATACATGTACAGTATTGTACTGTATTTATTGAAAACAATCTGCATATACGTGGACCTGTGTATTCAACCCATGTTGTTCAAGGGCCAATTGTAATACCGAAGTGAGGAGGGGTCGCCTTCCTGGAGGAGGTGATATCCACATTGAGCTGGGAAAGATGGGCAGGGTTAGTTGAGTGGAGGCCAGCCCAACTCCATTGCATGTTCTGCGCACACGCCAGTCATGGAGGAGTGAGGCTGTGGAGGGCGCTGTCTGGGACCTGTGGGGGCGCTGGCTGGGGTGTGGCCGACCTTGCTGTGTGCAGGGATATGGCAGAGTTAAGACTTGAACCCAAGTTCCCTGCCCAGTTCCTCCCAGGAAATAAGGAGGACCTGCCTCTGATCCCTCTTTTACCATTGCTTTTGGGACTGGCTGGGGTACCTACGGGACTCAGGGGCTTTCAGCTTGGGGATGGGCCCTGACTGCTTCCAGACTGAGTGGGCCAGAGCGGGGAACGGCAGGCACCCTGGGAGTCAGTCCCAGCTCTGGCCTGGAGACCAGGGCGTGTCCTACCCAGGGCTGGTCGTTCAGCCTTCCCTTCACTCCTGCCTGCTCCAGCCTCGCTCTGTGATGGCAAGCAGCCGGCTCCAGGTCAGCCGCCCAGCGGATCAAGGTCACAACATCGGTCGGCTTTACTGGAGGCAACTAGCTCTTCCCAAAGAAGCAGGAATTTAGGAGACAGAAAGACCCAGGTTCAAATCACATCTCTGCCATTTAGCGCAGACATGACTTCGGGGGAGTCCCCTTACTGTTCTGAGCCTCAGCCAGGACAGAGGGACGAGGAGAATATTGCCACTCGGGCATTTTTTTCCCCCATCTTGATTTTTAATTTGTTTTTGCTTGGGTAGGCCTCTCTCAATCCCTTCACTTTTGATCCTTCACCATTTTGCTTTAGATGTGTCTTTCAAAAAGAGCATGGAGCTGGGCTTACACTATTTTTAGCTCTATATGAGAGTCCTTGTCTATTATTGGGAGAGATAACATATTCACGTTTATTGCAGCATTGCATTGGTGCCTAGTAAATGCCTGACAGACTATTCTTTCCTCCCAGCATCACGCAAGGACCTGACCCATTACCCTTACCCCTCCCACAAGTACTGCCTCTGGAGCCTCATTTGCTGGCACTAGGGTTATATTCGCTAAGCAGAAACTACCACTTGCTTCTGAGTATCACATAAGCTGACTGTCAGAGCAGGAAAGGTCTTCAAGATCCTCAGACCAGAATACTAAGGGCCAAGGTCAGCCATCTTTATTTCGTAGAGATGTTGGGAACAGAATAAAGTTCTTTGTTACTGGGGGTTAAAAGAAGCCTCAAAGTGTCACTGACCAAAGGCCCCGGACAGGGAGAGAGGAAAAGGGGAAAATAAGAGGAAAAATCCAAGAACCAGAAGAAAGGTCCCAGAATGTTGGAGAGATGGAGGGTGTTGTGCCAAGAACTTGGGTTTTGTTAACTGAGATATGTTTCTGAATTTGGCTCTGCCCCAATTTATTGCTTAATCCTGGGCAAATCATATCCCATCTCTGGGCTGAGATTGTTCTTCTGGGATGTCTGGAAGTTGGCTTTAGTGACTCTCCAGGCTGTACTTAAAATTCTGTTTATACATCGAGAGGGGCAGTTAGAGTGATGCTAAGGAATGTCACCAATGATTGTCCCAAATCTGATCTCCTTTTCTTCCTTAGTAACAGCCCCTGATTTTCAGCTGGGCACACGGTCTCCTGGAATCAAGCTTACATTTCCTACCTGTGTTGCACGTCATATGATTTAGTGCTGGCCAGTGAGATGTTACAAGAATGGTAGGTGCAATTTCTGGGAAGTGTCCCTGAAAGAAACATGCGTGTCTGTCATTACCCTCTCTTCTTACTTGCAGGCTGGGATATGGATGCGATGGCTGGAGCTCTAGCAGCCAACTCAGATCATGAAACCAAGACAGAGGGAGCATGGGATCTTCGTGATGGTGGAGCTGCCATTCTAGCCTTCAACTACTTACCCGGGACTTCATTTAGTTGAAAGAGGAATAGACACCTCTCTTGTTTAAGTCCCTGATCTGTCATTCACAGTCCAAACTGAAACAGTTGGTTAAAAGCATATGTTGTAGATTCAAAAAGACCCAGTTTGAATTCTAGTTCTAACCCCAACAACCTGAATGGTCTGATGCAAGTCACTTAACCTTTGAGTCTCAGTTTCCCTATCTGAAATGGTTATAATGAAGCAGATTTCTCAGGAGGACACGAGCTACAGATGGAAAACTATTGGCACAGTGTCTGTTTCACAATTAACGGCTCAGTAGGTAATAGCTACTATTGTTGCCCATATTATTCTCATCAGCCAACCTCTTCCCTAGGAGCTCCACGAAAACTGTGACTCCTCCAGGAAGGGCCGATGGCGGGGTCGCCCCTGGAGGAAGTGGGACCTGTGACTGCGCCTTCAGGAAGTGCTGAATGGACCACACACGGGCAGTGTGGGTATGACCAGCCCTGCTCTCGGCTTTTCTAGAGAGTAAAGTCATGCCATCACTCATCTTTTGGCCTAACTAGCCCTGAGGGTGTGGTTAGGATGCAGGGAGAAAAACCAAAGCTCCATTAAAAAAAAAAAAAAAAACAATCAATTTGCAGCAATCTAAATAAAAGCCATTAGATATGGCTTCCCCACTGGAGACACCCAGGGGCCTTTTCCCCACTAAGATCCCAGGAAATTGATTGGCAATTACTGACACTAATGGGGGCCGGAGAGGCCTGGTGACTTCCCCATCACTCTCTGGGGATAGAGATGACACGTGAAGATCTGTCAGGCTGAGTCCGTCCTGGGGCGGTCGGGACCCCAGATCTGGCCAGAGATGGGGCAGCCAGCTGGGCTCGGGCCCCCTTGGGACCCTCACCCCTTTATTTATTTATGGCTTCGTTTGACTCATAGTGAGTTAATGGCCCTACTGGGGCCGTGCAGATGGCAGGTCCTGTGACGGGAGACTGGTGGGGGGACTCGGAGGTTTCCAGGCCTGCCCTTCGACCTGGATCCAGGGTTGCATGAAGGAGGCCTCAGTCCTCACAGGAAGTCTGGGGCAGAAAGGGACAGAAAGGGTCACCAGACAGGCTGAAGCAGAAGTTGGGAGAGGTGGTGGCTGGAGACGGAATGAAAAGGCACACAGGGCCGCAGTGAGAGGAGCATCCCAGGAGACCAAGGCCGTGGAACTGTGGAGAGGGCAGGGCCCTGAGCAGTGTCCTAGTTCAGCCTCACGTTTTTACGGATCCTCGGCAGCGAAGGCACAGAGAGGGCAAGGCGCTGGCCCTAGGTCTCACAGCACAGCCCCGGAGGAGCTGGGGCTGGAGGCTGACCGGCTGTGCCGTGAGCGGGGAAGCGAGATTCGTCCTGAGCCAGGGCGGCGGGGCTGGAGGGGCATCTCCGAGCCCAGGGGAGGTACAGTCTCCTGTCTGGTGGGTGGGGAGACGGTAGACAGACAATGGCAATGCTGAGGGACAGCGGCTGTGACGGGGGTGCGGGAGGTCGGCATGGCCCAGTGTTGGGAGTGGTGGTTCAGGAAGGTTCCTGGAAGAGGTGACGTCCAAACTGACATCTGAGGGATAAGCGGGTATTAGACAGGAGGGGAGGAGGACGGAGAGGAGAGAAGGGAATTCTAGGCCAAGAGAAAAGCAGGTGTGTGCAAAGGCTCAGGGGTAGGCCCAAGCACATCCAGCGGCCCAGTGTGGTGGGAGGCAGAGGGGCGCTAAGGGAAGAGGGGGGCGAGGGGGCTGCGGCTGTCACCAGATGGTGACAGGCCTTCCCTGCAGCAGGGGAAGGAGTGTGAGCTTGCCTCTGTGTGCAGTCAGGATGCGTTAGGTAGACACGACCAGCTTTCCATTTTAGAAAGATGGTTCTGGAACTGCCAGAGGGGAGGTGGGAGGAGGCAGGAAGCAGTTAGAAGGCTGCCGCACAAATCCAGGGGAAAGACGACCAGGCCTGGACCAGAGCAGAGACGCAGAAGGACCTGACAGGGAGGTGGCTACTCCAATATTCAAGGGGGAAAATGGACAGGATTCAGCACCTGACTGGATGGCATGTGTGGTGGTGAGGGAGGGCTGACGGTGGACGCGGGTGGCACTGAGGGAGGAGGCAACGCGGGGCTGGCCTGGGACCCTGGGCTTGAGGGATTGAAGGAATGGGCACAATGACTCTGAATGAGGAGGAACCACATGGTCTGGGGAATGGTGAAAAGGAGGTGATAGACTGAGGCTCAGAGAGGTTAGGTGCTTATCCAAGGTCACACAGCCAGGAGGGGCCCAGCCGGGTTTGACGCCAAAGCCTATAACATCTCCCACCACTTAGGGAGAAGACTGAAGGGCCGGGCCTTTCCCACTCAGCAGTTTCACATCTTGTGCCCTGCCCATCTGTCCCTGCTCCTAGCCTAACCCCCGGAAGCTTAGTGCTGTGGTTTCTCCTGCCTCACCTGAGAAGTGTGGGGCTGGCAAAACCTCAGGCTGGCCCATTCTTGGCTACAGGCCATCCTGTGGCAGACGGGCAGTGAGGCTGAGCTCACTGCAGTTTAAAGGTTTAGGCCCCTGAGAATTCCTGCCAGCCACAGGCTCTCCCGTGTCCAGAGTGACTGTGGGGGCCAGGCCTACCTTTAACCTGCCTGCCGTGGGCTCTGGCAGAATAGGGCTGGGGATGGGCATCTGTCTCTCTCCACCTGTCAGGGAGAACCTGGCCAAAGCACATTCTAAGTCCTGAAAATGCAGCCCCGGAGCCTAAGCCCCAGTGCCCAGAGTATGGAGAAGGCTGGAAACGGGGCCCCAAGCGGGCGTTCGGAGTGAGAAGGGGTCTGCCGGCTGTGTGTGGGGCCACAGAGCGCTCTACACGATGAAAAAGGCCGAATACCCTCCCAGCAGCATGGGCACTGAGTGAAGCAGGGTTAGCGGGTTCTGGTCCTGCCTGGGACCCTGGGTATGGCACTAAACCTTATGCGTCACCTTCCATATCTATCAAATAGGGGTGAGAGCAGGACGTGCCCTGGAGGGTGGCTGTGAGGACCCAGGGAATTAACGCTGCTAAAAACAAGCAAACTTAGCGTGCCGGGCGGTCCAGCAATGTTGCTCGGGCCCGGTGAGGAGGACGATGGCCACAGGTGGTCACATCAAATCCATGTCTTTCTGGTCTGGCCTGGGCTGACCTTGCGGAGGGAGCAGGCCTGGCTACGTTTATTTTTGGCGCATTGTGCCCCGTGGGGGCTGGCCGTGGCACAGAGCGAGGCTGCCCGTCCTCCGCGGCATCGATCTTCTGTCTCCCAGGAAAGCGCGATACACTTAGCACATCAGTCGGCACCTGCCGCTCGTCCCGGCTGGGAGCCAGCCGTCTGCATGCACTTCCGCAAGTGGGTCGGGAAGTTGGAGGAAGTGAAACTGCTCAGGGCGGCCCGAGGACGGTCCAGGGCTCCAGGGGGGTGGACGCCCTCATCGATGTCCTTATGGGAACCGGGGACTGTAGATCTGGTTTGGCACCCAACTCGCCAGGTTGACCTCAGGCAAATCACCCTGCCACCACCGGCCTCGTCGCTTCTCAGTTTATAAACCTCATTCCTATCCATCACCTCACCTGACCCTCGCGACAACCCAGAGGACAACTCCTCATTCCCTCTTTATAGAATGGGAAACTGAGGCTCAGGAGGGCTCAGCTGAGGAGGGCAGGCCGTCCCATGACTGCAGGTCAGGCTTCTGGCCTGGATAGGGACCGCTGAAGCCACATCCAAAGGCGGGGCTGTTCTCTGACTCATCCCATAAAGGCCTGAGAGGAGATGGGAGCGGGAGAGTTGGGCCTGCAGAACAAGTGGGAGAAAGGGGGGCCCAGAGAGGGGAAGCAATTGGCCTCGGGTCACACGGCCTGTGAGTTGGTAAAGCTGGATTCTGAAGTCTGTCCCGCTGTTGCCAACACCCACGCTCCTTCTGCTCCTCAGAACAGCAGATGCTCCAGCGGACTCAGCGGCTTCGCAGGCTGGGTCTTGGGAGAGAAAGCTGGGGGCTGGTGCTGCAGGAGCTCCGCCTCCAGGGCCAGCAGGCCTCACAGCGTGCCCTGAGCCCCGGACCCACACCCTGCCTCGGGGACCTGTGCCCAGGACCTCAAACCACTCTGGAAACCGTGAACAACAGCCTTTGTAAACACAACAGATTCTGGAAACTTTAAATAGTTTTTGGAGCCTCCAAACAGCTTCCAGGACTGACAAATTGCTTCCAAAATGTTCAAATGCCTTTGGAATCTTTGAACAGCCCCTGAGACTCGGACCCAAATCGAGAGCCAAGAAGGGCCCGGGGCCAAAGCAGGACTCAGGCCATCTTCCCAGCCCGCAAGCCCTCCTCCAAACGTGGGCCGGCTGCACTCTGGCCGAAGCCTCTGCCGAGGGGCCCGGCCACACCTCAGGTCTGACTGAGCAGCTTCACGGTGGCCCAGAACCAGCACTGGGCTCGGAGGAGGGGGCGACCAGGCTTCCCCCGGCCTCCACCTGGCTGGGTGACCTCAATCAAATCACTTGTCTCTGGGCCTTGGTTTCCCCCACTTACAGAACGGGGTAGCCGTGTGAGAGTTTTAGGGTGTGTGGACGTGTAGCCCATCTTCGGGATGCAAACCCGGTCCCCACCCGCCCACCCCCGGGTCCCGCCCGGCTTCAGCCTGTCCCGAGGCCAAGGGCGGCGGGCTGGGGAGAAAGCACGTGGGGCCCGAGAGAGGCGCCTCCAGCCCACGGGGCTCTACTGCCCATGGCGTGGACCTGACCTTTTCGCTTTTCGTGGGAGCCAGATTCAAACCCCCGCCCCTGGGCCTCAGCGAGCGCGTCTCGGGAAAGGCCTCTGTGGGTGCCCCGCCCAGCGTGGCGCCGACCCCAGCACCTGGCAGCCTTTCCGCGTGGCCACAGAGGGCGGCCGGTTTCAGCCACCCAGAGCCGTCTCCATGGAGACGGGCATGGAGCCGAGCTGGGCTTTTGAAGAACACTCATAAAGGCGCAAACTTACCCCAGATGAGCCGCCGTGCAAAACCTCTCGGGCCAGCCCTGTGCCTTGTAAACCACGGCCGGCCGGTGGCCTCAGCTGGCCCGGTGGGGACACAGCGTCTGACCTGCCAGGCTTGGAGCTCCTGCTTCCTCCCAGTACCTTTGGGCCCCACCTCAGGCCCAGCCACCCCTCCCTGGCAGCGTGGGAGGTACTTGCAACTGAATTGGAGTCCGCTTCTCGGCTGTGTGACTCTGAGCGAGGGCGTTCAACCTCTCTGAGCCTCAGCGTCCTCATCTGGAAAATGGGTAGAGGGCTGTAATGCCGCCTTGTGGGGAGGACTGACTGACAGATGGTAGTACAGGCACGCTTGCCTCCACGTCTCCCTCCTTTTCAGCGTCACCCACGCAGCGCTGCGTAGGGCCACCTCCTCCTGGTGGCGTCAGAGGCCCCGCCCCCTGCTCGGGCGGCATCCTATATGTCTCCCTGCATCAGAGCTCTCGGCATCCTGAACTGTCACGGTCTGTTTACTCGTCTCCCAGCCAAGCCCGAGTCACTGGCACTACTATTTTCCCCGGGTGTGGCTTGAGGGTGGCCCTCGGTAGATCTTCAGTAAGCGTGTAAGAGCAAACGAATAAACACGGTGACTATTGTTACTGAAGCTCGGATTGATGGCTGTGGTCTGGGGATCATGGAGGGGGCGCACATTTCAGGGTACAGGGGGGAGGGGGGAGGGGATGGCAGCTGGAATCGAATACAGGTAACTCACGGGGATATCGCCCCAGGGCTCTGAGTGCTTCGATGGGCTGCCCTCATTCTCAGCCTCTGACCTGTGATACCCTCACTCCCTTTTTCTTGACTCTGCCGCCTGTGGCTCCCTTTGCCTCCTTTACTCCTTCTTGTCAGACTCCAAACTGCCTGGAATGTCCTACCCAGAATGGTCTATTCTAGTAGACAGTGCACCGTGAAGACAAAAGACCCAGACTTTGAATTCTGGCTCTGCTGCTTATGAGCTGTGTGATCTTTGACAAATTACTGAACCTCTCTGAGCCTGAATTTCTCTCCTGGAAAACAGGAGGAGAAGAGGACCTGCCTGATGGGTTGTTGTGAAGGTAAGGCAAGTTGATGAATGTGCACGTGTTTTATAAACAGAAAAGAACTTGGGAGGTGGTGGACCTTAATTAAAGATCTGCAATGGATTATGATGCTGAGATGAAAACAAAAATGCATATTATGCCGAATTCTAATTAATTACAAATAATCATTGAAAAGGGTCATGGCTATCAGCAGCTGGCTAGGGGGTTGTAGATGAAAGAAGAGAAACACACAACGCAGATTTAAGCTCCTGTGCCCGGTAAGTATGGTCTGCAGTCATTCATCCATTCTTTGTCCATCAGTCTGTCCATCCACCAGTCCACCATGCAAAAATCTGGCCATTCTACGCACACTCATCAAAGCCCTGCACCTGGTCTACTTAGGTGGGGTTAGCAGCAGCACCCCTGAAGACCAGTACCAGCTACTGATCATGGAGCCCCAGCGACACCTAACTCGTTCCCAGTCCTCCTTTAATCCTCACGCCCATTTTACAGATGAGGACACTGAGGCTCAGAGAGGCTGAGGCCAGCACCCGGCGACTGGGAAGGCCCTCCTCACCTCTGCACCACATCCCTCTCTCTCACCAGCTGGCCCTTAAGTCCCCTGTTGTCTTTGTTGGCAATGTCATTTCATTGTGACTTCCGGGCACCTCACCCTCCACAGCACCCGCTCCCACCTTCCCTCATGCTGAAAGCCCCCCCCCCCATGACTCTAGGTGGGTTGGTTTGGCACCCCTTCCCCCTGGGTTCCCAGGGCTCACAATTTCTATTTCCTTCCGTTCCTTATTAATTTTCCTTCAAAATGTGTTCTGTGATTTCACTGACATCACGGCTGGCCGCTCCAAGTGGGAGACCTGCAGAAAGTTCCCAAGGAGGCCCTGGAGGGCCCCCCGCCCCCCGGCGATACTTCCCCCAGCAGGGATGCCCCTTCCCTGCTTCCTGTGCGGCTGTCTGCTGTCCTTTGCCAGGCAGGGCGTCTGGGGCAAGGCGGCCTTGGCTGGCGAGGCCTAACTTCGCTGTGAGTTCTTGCTCCTCCCAATATCCAGAGAGGCGCGTGCCTGCATTTTACAACGAATGCCCAGGGGTGTGAAGATGGGAGTTGACCGGCTGGGGCCACACGACTAAGCAGGGCTGGGGCAGAGGCTAAGCCCGGGCCCGGCTCTGGAGGCTCATCCCCGTTGGCCTAGCATACGTGGTTTTTGCCCTCCCCTCCCAGGGCCCGGGCGGGGGGCACGGTATTTTTAGCTCCTTATCTTGGCCAGGCTCCTCCTGAGCACAGACCGGCTGGGGGACCGGCCCTATTGAGAGGGGAAAGTGAGGGAAAAGGTGACATTCTGGCCCGGACATCCCGAGTGTGGCGGGGCCGTCACTGCCCCGCTCTGTGGTCCTGGTCGTCAGGGTGTCAGCGGTCAAGGCTGGGTTAAATGCAGAAGCAGAGTTCGCACGTGGCAGAGCTGCACTTGGCCCTCAGGGATCCCCTAGGGCAGCAGTGCTCAAAGCACAGGGTGGCCAGGCCCCTTCTCATACCAAAAGCATCAGGGACGGGCTTGGGGTCTGGGACATTCTCATTCATCTAGCCGAACCCCTATCATTGTACAGACGAGAAAACGGAGGCTCAGAGAGGACAAGGAACCCGCTCAGGGTCACATAGCAAGTGGGCTGTGAAGCCGCGATCAGACCCTGTTTCTTCTGACTCCCCAGTGTAGGGTCTTATCGTCTCACCCCAAAGACAGAGAATAGGGCATTTTTAATAAGGGGCTGCCTGTGGGCTGGGTGGGGCAGGGACGAGGACTTGAGACCGCCGGGCTCCTGCCCAAATATATACCCTCTTTGGTGTGTCAGGATATCTGAAAGCCCCTCATTTGAGCTTCTCCAGCCTTTGGGTGGGAATGACAGGGGCTAAGTGACACCTCAGGGGAGATTAGGGGACAAGGAATGAGATGGGGCCCAGATGGGGTGGGTCAGGGAGGTTGGAGGACAAACTTCCAGCCTTGTCAGCTCTGCCAGGGGGCAGCTGTCACAGGAAGTCCTAAACTCCCTGCCCCCATCCCCACTACTGAGGCACTCCCCAGAGGCCCAGCTTTGCATTCATTTTCTCAGAGAATTTAGGCATGCAGGCGCTTAAGGCCCTTCGGAGGCCTCTGGTTTACTTCCTTCTTTGACTTCTGGGGACACTATGAGCCAGAGAGAAGTGACTTGTCCCAGGTCACAGAGTGAGTTAGTGATGGCCTGATTTGGGTATACACACACACACACACACACACACACACACACGACATACACACACATATAAAATGTATGTTATACGTATTAATATATCATATACTCCTAAGAATGAATAAGGACTCCGGTTCCCTGGAAACTTGTTCTCAGGCACTGATCCCTTGGAAAAACATCTTAGAAGGGTTTCCGTCTGATCTGTAGACATCTCTGCACCCCAGCCTAAGCTCCACTTAATTGTCTTGCTCTGAGGGTGCCGAGTAAATACTCCAGGCCAGCTGGTGCCTGGAAACCGCCAATTGCCGGGGAGCAGCTCGTTAATTTTCCCGTCTCTGCATACAGACCCTGCAGCTTCTGCAACTCATCTTGGGAAATTGAGTGAAGCGGGTCAGGCCGGGGCCAGGGGTCGCAGGAAGTGGGGCTGGGGGTGCCAGGGGACTTGAAAGGGCCTGCAGAGGCACCACTGGGAAGCGGTCCAGGCTGGAGGAAGTAGGCCCGGAGCTGCCGAAAGGCAGATGGATCCCAGGCCCAGCCTGGCCTTGCCGGCTCTGACTCAGCTTGTGGGTCTCCACTCGGAGCGGAGGAAGCCGGGGGCTCACGGGGAGGCGGGACGCGTACTGGCTCTCGGGGTGGCAGCTTCGGGGCCTGGAGGTCCCATGCCGACAGAGAGGCCGGCTGGTGTAGGGGTCGAGAGCCCGACTCCCTGGGTTTGAATCCTGGCCCTGCTCTCGGGTCAGTTATTCAACCCCTTTGTGCCTCAGCTTCCCCCCACTGTAAAATAAGGAGGACCAGGGCGAAGGCGACTCATGTCGTGGGTGTTGTGAGAATCAGATACACACGGAGAGCTTAGAACGGTGCCTCGCATGTGGAAATCACTCCGTAAATGTGAAGCTATTAGTACCATTATTACCATCCCTTCCTCCCCACTTGGAAGCGGCCTCCTTGGAAATTCTCCCCGACAGACTATGAGCCTGGACTTGACTCTGCAGTCACACACATGTCACCCCTTGTGCCAGCTCCATGGCGCCTGCCTGCAGCCCTTCTGGACGGGGCGGAGGGGTGCGGCGATGGACTTGGGATGTCTGGCCCAGGCCCGAAACGGAGCGTGGAAGCCCAGGGGCCTATCACACGCCTTCCCCCGGGACATTTCCTTTCCTAGGCAGATACTGACTGAGCTCCCGCTCAGTGCCAGCACCGGGCTAGGCCCGGGGGTACAAAGGTGAGCAAAACCAGACGTGGTTTCCCACCGGCATCAGAAGTCCAGCGGGGAGAACTCTCATTAGCTGGTCTCAAGAGCTCCTGTTAATTTAGAACGGTGGCAAGCGCCGAGAACGGGAGGCGGGGTGCAGTAATGCCTGGCGGCGGGGGACAGGCCCCCCTTCCGGCGCTACTGTTCTGTGTGACCTTAGACCAGTCCCTCAGCCAGCCTGCGCCTCTGTCCCCTCATCCACAATGGGCACAGTGACCCTTGTCCTGCCTGGATGGCTCACCTTTCTTGAAATTTGCTTTCCTTTGATGCCTCTGCCCTATGCCTCGAATGCTTTTGCCCACTGTCCTCTTTCTTCGAGAATAACTATTCATCCCTGAACATTAGCTTGATGCTCCCTGCAAATATTCACTCCCCCCTCTGTGGTGCCAGAGAATTCTGCAGAGCTCTCTGCTACCCCAGGGCCCTGCCACGTACACAGGTCTGCCTGGGGCATCTTCCCTTCGGCGGGAGCTTCTGGAGGGTATGGCAATGTCTGCGCCCACTTTGACGGCCAGAACAACCTGAGTGCCTGACACATGGCACAGACTCAGTCCGTGGGACCGAGGCAGGTGGGGAGCAGGATGAGATGACCCTTGGATCTCCAGGGGGTTGGGCCTTAGATCCATGTATGCTTAGATCCAACTAGAACACCCCAGTCAGAAGGCCTTGGCCTCGCATGCCGGTTCTGCTCCTCCCTGGTCGCGCTTGGCTAAGTTACTGAGCCATTCTGAGCCTTGGCATCTCCTCAGAATTGCGCTGTGCAGACACAAAGTGCTGGTGCATACAGCAGGTGCTCAAGAGAAGCCATTTCAACCTTTTCCTTCCTTCTGAAGGTGGCACTCGGGGCCAGCATCAGTGCCCTGCTATGCCCAGATCAGATACAAGGTTCTAGAAGAAACCACACGAGTAGCTGGTATTCTAAGAAGCAGGGCCCAGAAGACCAAGGAGATGGAGGGGGAGAAAGGATGGTGGCAGGTTCCTCGAAGGTGCCCAGCTGGAGTGGCACCCACAGGCTGCTCCTCATAGAGGAGGACCCACGGCCCATGTGGGACGGGCCGCCCTGGGGTCCTCAGCAATTCCCGCCGCCCAGCCTCTGTAGAAAGTGCTCCCATCCTTCCCTTGCGTGAGCCGCCCGCCTCTTGGTGCAGCAGCCTCAGTGCTGATAATAAAGGCACCTCTGTGTGTCTCTGGGGAAGCGGGGCCGGGGCGGTGGTGGGGGGGGCCCCCACAAAGCTCCCGCAGCTGTGTGTTTGCAAACAGGGGAGCTGAGCTGTGCAGAGGGGCTGAAAGCACTGATTGTCTTTAATTAAAGGAGGTTGGAGGCAGCGCGGGTTTTGACAAAAGAGGTTTCCAGCCTGTTAGCAGCTTCAGCCTACGCGGAGGCTGGGCCGCCCAGGAGCGCCCCCGGCTTTGTCCCCATGGGGCCTGGCCCCGTGAGGGCACAGCCAACACCTGCCTGGTGGGGGTGGGGATAGGAGCCAAGCACACGCAGTAGGGCCGGAACGAGAGAGCTGGGCTCCAGGGCCTGGGAAGATGTTGTTGTGGCTAAGCACTCCCTCGCTCGCTCACTCGCTCGCTCCACAAGCATGGCTGCGCACTTGCCATGTGCCGGGCCGCTGCTCAGACCTGGGGACGCAGAGAGGTGACGGTCCCTGCGCTTCGGGGACTCTCCACGTTCTAAGAGGCCGCACGGTACAGTGACCGCCAAGTACAAGCCTGGCCTTGAACCCTGGCTCTGCCACCTGTAAGCTGTACGGTCTTGAGCAAGTTGCTTTGCCGCTCTGTGCCTCAGTTTCCCCCCTGTCAAAGGAGGATGATAAAACACCGCCCATGCTTCATGGGCTGTGTGCGGATTCCCGAGGGAGCCTAAAATGTTTGCCCACGAGGCCACGTGACGAACATCCACCGTCATTGGCCATTCCTCCATTCATCCAACTCTGTCCCCAGGTGGGAGTCCCCGGGGGCCGTCAGTCACCGAGAAGAACCCTGGTCTAGGAGGCCGGCTGGGCTCCAGTCCCAGCTCTGCCAGTCACTTGCCATGTGGCTTCCCAGCCTCAGTTTCCCCACCTGTACAGCTGCGGCTGGGCAGGGGGGTGTGCGAGGGAGGCTCTGGCAGACACAGACATCTCAGCGGTCCCTCCAGCGCCGCGGGAGTCCAGACTCCTCTGAAGAGCCCGCCTCGCTGGGCTCTCGCTCCTGCTGCATACAAATGGGCTCAGCCTCCCACCCCAGCGGCTTCTCCGGCTCCCTCCATTCTTTCGTCTTCTCTCCCCCAGGCTTGCCTTCCCAGGTCCTCAGCCACATCTGCAGCCAGCCCCCCAGCAGGCACGCGCGCGCTGGCGATCTCTCGCTCTCTCCCTCGCGCACGCGCGGGTGCACGCACACCTGCTTGATTCCGGTCCTCACCCCCACCCCCACCCGACAGGATCACAGTCTCTGTCCTCCCACACTCCAGGGCTTGCCGACTTCCTGGGTCCAGGGTGGCTCACAGCCTCTGATGGCCTCCCGGCCCAGCTGGTGGGGCTGGGTGGTCGCAGGGAGGTGGAGGGAGGGGGCGGAGGGCGCCAGCGTCCTGGGGCCAGACTCGTCAGGCAGTGGGAGGGGGAGGTCAGTTCCTGAAAGAGGGGAGGGCACGGCTGGAATCTGCACACAGAGGGGGCACAGCTGGAGGCTGGGGGCTTACCTTACGCCCACAGCCCCTTGTTTAATCGACACAAAGGCCCTGACGAGGAAACCGAGGCTCAGAGAGGTTGATGTGGCACAAGCCGAACCAGGACACCGCTCCGGCCCTTCAGGGCCCGTTTTCTCCAGTGCCCTCAGAATGAATCAGCCAGGCCTGCTGCTGGAGATGACAGCTGGACCATGGGGACTCCAGGGACAGGGCGACTCATCCCACCCCTGCAGGGGACCCCAGTGCACACCTGTGGGAATCTGGCCTTGGTGGGGAGGAGAGGAGCAGACGGACAGACACACTCTGCGCGGCCCGGCCTCAGTCTGCACCCTCAGCGATGGCTCCCACTGAGGCCCCCACCTCAGCATCACTCAGGATTGAGGCTGACCTCTTCGCTAGGACACCTGACCCCCACCCAGTCCCTTAACCTGCTCTTCCACGTTGACCTGGGGCAAGGGCCTGTACCAGCTCTCCAGGGCCTGAGGGGGCGAATTCTCCCAGATATCTGCCTTCCACTGAGCCCTGAGTCCCCTGAGGGCAGAGCCCAGAACTTCTCTCTTGTCTTCCATGGCCACCCCAGAGCCCCTACTGAGTCTGGCAGAAAGAACGAGTTCTAGCCCATCTGAGCTTAGCACAGCACATCCAGGTCAACTTTCCTGTCCCCATTTTACAGACAAGAAAACTGAGGCTCCGAGGTGGAGGCTCCTGCTCAGGGCATGGAGGAAACCCGAACCAGGGCTATGTGAATCCCGTGGAGTCTGAGTTGGCTTCCTCCCTGGCCTCCCCTGGGCTGGGCCGGGCCTCAGGTCGGGGTTGCTTAGTAAGTGTGGACAGCAAACCAGCTGGTGAGTAAAGAGTGTGCCCAGCCTGGCCAGATGGTTCCACCAGCGGGCAGATGAGGAGACTGAGGCCGCCAGATGCCCCTCCCCCACCTGTATATGTGCACCATGCCCCTCCCTAAGGGGGAAGGTGGGGCGCTGCTGGACCCCTGAGGGTCTGGGTAGGGGACACTCTCCAGCCTACGGCTCACTAGGCATCCAGGCAGGGGCAGGTGGTCCCCTTAGGGCCTGAGGGAAGAAGTAGGCAGAGGTGAGGGGAAAGGGTAAGGCAGGGAGAGAAGAGGCAAGATGGAGAGACTGAGGACAGTCGGATGGTACAGCAGGAAGGGCAGACAGAAGACTGGACCAGAAGGCGGATCAAGGCAGACACCAAGAGAGGAGAGAAGAAAGCAGAACACAGAAGAGTAGGGGAAGAAGGGACAAAAGGAGGGAGGAGGGAAGAAGAAGGCGGGGGGGGGGGTGCGGGGGGAAGGGGAGGAGTCAAGTTCAGAGGGAGTGGAGGGGTGCGTGTGCTGTCTCAGTAGGAAGGGCTGGCAGGCCAGGGCTGAGCTCAGAGAGGCCTGCTCCGAGCCGAGGGTTGGGGGTGGGATGAGGTCCCGAGAGGGGCTGTCACTGGAGCTGCTGTCCCAGCCTGAGGCACCAGCTGGGAGGAAGGGCGTGAGTGGGTCTGTGTGGCCTCATGTGTGTGCTTCGGGGTGTGTGTGTGTGTATCTCCGGCCCAAGCAGGTGTGGGAAGCACAATGGGGTGTCTTTTCTTGCTCTCTGGAGTCCACATGCCCTTCTCATTTTGTATTCACAAGAACCGAGCTGAAAGATTAATTCATATTTAATACAGCCTTCGCTGGCAGGATGGGGGTTAGCATAGTTTATGATTTTAAAAAAAGGTACCAGGTAAGGAAGAATCGATCAGCGGATTGATATGTTCCATCCATCCATCCCCCACCCTCAACACTGACTCACTGAGCACCTACCGCGCACCAGTCACCATATGGGGGAGGCCGAGAGCACCCAAACCACAAAACCCGTCCACGCAGATGTGCACTGATTGCCCAGCCTGGAGGGGTGGGAGGGGTCCTGGGGTCCATAGATTGACATGCTCTGTGAGTCGGGCAAGTCCCTTGGCTTCTCTGAACCCATTTTCTCACTAGTTACACGGGGTGGTGATTCCTGCCCCCTGGGGTTGGTGCGGGATGAAGAGATAGTGCAGAGAAGGGGCTTGGCTAGACAAGTGTGGGTCCTTTAACACTGTGTTCTCAGGCACTGGGGCCCCCTCACCACTACCCCCCGGCCAGGGGCTGCCTGGGGACTCCCCTGGCTCTCCAGTCCCACCCTGCGGTGATTCTTACCGAGGATGCTAAGCCTCCAGAAGCTGCCAAGTCTGTCAGGCTGGGGAGGTGGCCACAGCTGTGCAGCCCCGCTGGGGCGCTGGGGTGGGAGGTGGGTCAGCCCTGCCCAGCCCAGGCAGCTGTGGAATGAAGATGGGGACGGGGTGGGGGCAGGTGCCCCACCCTGGGAAGCCCCACACCTGCCCTGCCTCTCAGGCCTGTGATATCCGGGGTTTCCTCAAGCTATTTCTGCATGTCCTCCAGGTCTTTGCTCAGGTATCCTTTCCTCCAGGAAGACCTCTGGGACTCCCAGGCTGAGTGCAGTCTCATCCCCACCCTCCAGGCCTCCTGTGGGTTCTCATTGTCCTCGGCTCCCCCCTTCACACCCTCCATCCTCTGGACTTCAGGGTCTCATCTCTCTTGGTCTCTCTCCATTAAGAACCCCTGGAAGCAGAGACCTTGTCAGAGGTCTCCTGCGTTCCGGCCCAGCATGAGGCCCAGCACACTATAGGCTCTGGCCATTTCCAGAGGCGCGGGGGCATTTTCTGGTCTTGGGCAGAGGACCAGACGGTATTCTGTCTGGTGCTCCTGGGGACAGGGATGAGGCTGCTGCTTTCCCTGAGGCCCAAAAATCCACTTCCTCAGATTCCATATCCCTCCTTGGGGAGGGGACATAGGGACTCTCCTTGGGATCAAGAGGTTGGGGGTGGGGTTATGGTGACATCGGGGTTAGGGACAGGGATGAAGGAACTCCAGCTCTGCCCTGACAGGCCTCATTTTCCTCAGCTGTAAAGCAGGAGGGTAGCTTCGAGGTGGTGGGTGGAGAAGGGCAGGGTCTTAGCCTGGAGGCCATGCCAAGGAGTGGCTTGTGGTGGCCGTCTCTTTAGATATCCTCCCTCATTCACTGGCCCCTCCCCATTACTTGGGATCCCCACCCTCATCATATATTAGCATTTAGCAAAAGAAACTTCTAGACAATAGCCCGTCCTTGCCATCACATGAACCCCGAAAGCCCCTCCCAGGTGGATATT
>CM052798.1:14797508-14807611 GCA_028533885.1 Nasua narica | reverse complement strand
GAAGGGCTGGGCTGGGGGAGCCCAGGAGGATGAGGAGGGAATGCTATAAAAACTGATGACCGTGACAATGATGATGGTGTTACAACTACAGCTACTCATCGTGGGGGCGGGGGGGGGGGGGAACTGCCCTCTGCCAGGCACTGTGCTAGACACCGTGCGGGAAAACCTCACAACAGTCCGATGCAGAGGACATGACCACCATCATTTTACAGACGAGGAAACTGAAGCTCAGACAGGTTAAGGAACTGGCCCCAAATCACACAGCTGGTGAGTGGCAGAATTGGGACAGAATTTCAGGCACGTCTGGGCCCACAGCCTGTAGGTAAGTTGGTGCTGGAAGAAAGAGGAATCTCAGATTGTGCCTTCTCTTGCTCCCGAGGGACTCACAGCCTACCTGGGCTCAAACCACTGGCCCCAGGGAAGTATGGGACTCACGGAAGTGTGATGCTAAGAGCTGGGGGAGGTGGGGAAGCCTTGTGTTATGGGGACCCACAAAGGGAGCCCACAAAGGGGACCAGAGCCCTGGATTCAAACCTAAGCCCCATCACTAACTAGGCGTAACACCCCTGGCAGGCAGCTACAAGTCTCTGAGCCTCAGTTTCCTCACCTGTAAAATGGAGGTGTTCCTCCCCCTATGATTGGAGGGGATGTGTATAAAGGTGCTTCTTTGATACAGTGTGTGATACAGTGGGTGCTCTGAAAATGACAGTTCACTTTCCTCATCTGCAAAATGGGGGCAGCGCGAGTTCCTACTTCTCAGCCTCGCCCTGAGGATGCCACGGGATAAAGGCTAAAAGCAGCCAGCACGTTGTCATGGAAACCAGCGCTCCATCAACAGTAGTGGACCAGGAGGTGGGGGCAATGAGAGGCCAGCCCTGGACTCTGAGGGGGGAAAGGGGCTGGAATTTAGGGGGCATCCAGGCCCTGCAGCAGGACCCGAGGTCCTCTGAGGGGCCAGGCAGGGTTTGGGGACCACCGACTCACCCCTGATGGAGGATGCACGATCCAACCCAGCTCCGCCGTGGCTGTGGTGGAGTCCATCAACGTTTCTGTGAGAAAAGCAAAGAGTCACTGCCGCCCACCGACGCGTGCTGTCAATCAACCCAAGACCCCCACCCCTCCAGAGCCTTCTTTACAGAGCGCCACCTACTTCCATTGCGCCAATCAATCATCTCGCTGTAAGCTGCAGACTGCCCTCCCTCTAGGTCTTCGTCTCCATGATCCCACCCACTCCCACGTGCTGGCCAATCGCCTCATTCTACCCCTCCAGGCCCCACCCCTTAAAGCCCGCTCCCGCCCTTCTGCCCGGGCTCCTGCCTCCTCACTGACCCCTCTGTCCCACCGACTTGGCTACTGCCACTTCCCTCCCTTGCTGGTGGAGAAGGGTCTTAACCTGGACTCTCCCGAGTGGGCTTCAGAGAGTCCACCAGGCAGCCCTGGAAATGTTACGTCAGACTTAGGGTGTCTGTCTGCTTTTCGGCTTGCATCAAATTCTCCAAAACTGGAATGTGGCCCTTGGAAAGGCCTCTTTGGTCCCAGCTGAGCCCTATCAGTTACCCCACCTTGGCTCTCTGGCCCAAACTTTCCATCAGGGACACCCTCCCCCCTTCTCCAGGCACCTGGAGTCCTACATAGTGTCCCCACACCGGGCTCCCTCCCCCAGCGCTCAGTTAATTGCTCTTAGGTAGGGCCTTAGGAGTGGGGCCGGGAGGGGTGGGAACGGGTGTTGAGGGTGAGTACTGTGCCAAGTAAGTCCAGTCTGTCACCTGTCCTTGGTGGTGGCTGAGGGGGGGGGATGTTGAGGAAATTCAAATGAGCTTCTGAACCAACCAGGGCCCACCTGCCCCTCCCCCACACCCCAGCAACTGGAAGGAAGAAGCCACACAGCCTATGACGAAGAAGACCCCCAGGGCCAGAGAGAGCCCCATTCATCCCCAGATTAGGCCCAGGACCCCTTCCCACTACCCCTTCCATGCCATAGGGAATTCAAAACACTTCTGGAGCTAAACTGCATTGAGCAGATTTAAGTTGGCCCCTTTCAAGCATTCATTCAACAAGCAAACCCTGATGCTCCTTATGCTCCAGGCACTGGGGACCCCGCGAGAGAAAACTGTGGAGAGTAAGACCCTGCTATGGAGTTGTTCACAGTCTAGCATGGTGATAAAGTGTGACTACAGAGAGCCGTGAGAGAGTAGGCAGAGAGACCTAGAAGGTCGCAGCTGGACCTTCCACACTGCCTAGCCGGCTGGGCACAGGTGAGGTATGCTGGCTGCTGTGCCCCACTTCTGCGCCCCAGCAGTCCTCACTAATCATTCCCCGTACTCTGTGGCCGCAGATGCTCCTGGCCGCTGTGCCTGGAAACTACCCCCCACCACGGGAGATGCTATCGCTGGCCCAGCCCCAGTGCTTCATTTTAGAGATAAGGCAGCGGAGGTACGGAGAGGGGAAGAGACTTCCCAAAACTCCCATAGGAGTTGGTGGCAGACTGGGAGGGGCAGATCTCCTGCCTCCGACTCTGTAAACTTCTAGATACTTAGTTGGATAACCTGGGCTGGATGAATTCGGGTGAGGACATCGGGGGCAGGGTGCACAGGGCCCAGGCCGCTGTGAAGGTCAAAATGGGAACAACAAGGTCTTGAACTAGGGCAGGAGGAGTGTGGATGGGAGGTGCCAGAGGTGACCCCAGTCAGCCACGAGTTGGCAACAGAGGAAACAGCAGTGTCCCCATGACCGCCTGTGGCTTATGTCTGTGGTCACGGTGTCCCTTTGCATGGAGGGGGCTGGTAAGGGGGGATGAGAGGTGCCAGGGACGGTGGAGTCCAGTGCCAAGGGCGTCTTTTTGATGGCAAATTGGAGGGAAGTTCTATTGTGCTGCTTTGGAGCTGAAAAAAGGGTTCCTTTTCACACTCCGAATGCTACAGATTTTTCTTCCTGGAGAGAACAAGGGCTGAACTTTTAACCTGTTTTCTCTCATCGGCCTCAGCCAGAGACGCGCCAAGCCGGGCTCTCTGCCTGGGCCTGAGGAACAGCTGTTGGGAGCCGTGTGGAACAAGGGAGAGGACACTCTGTTTGGGACTAGAAAGCGCTCGGGTGGGGGAGACAAGCCTGCCAAGCAGGTGGCCCCACCCCTTGGCTGGATTCTTGGGCTGACCCAGAGGCCAAGCACTAGAGGATTCCACGGCCCAGAGGAGGGGCTGTGAGCTGACAACCTCATTGTAGGGATGGAAGCCCATGGCCCAGAGAGGGCAAATGACTGGCCAGAAGGCTAAAGGCCAGACTAAAGGCTGGTGCTCAAATTCCAGGCTCCCAGGGCGCTCGGTCTGCGGGGTGCTCCACGGCCCCCCTCTGCCTCCCACCCCACCTGCAACAAGCCGGGGGAGGATCTCAGGAGGCCGGAAGTCAAGGGCTAGTTGGTTCACAGACAGGAAGGGGCTAAGAGGGAGTGTGAAATTTGCACATCCCCCGGGAAGGATGCAGAGGCTCCCTCTTCCCCGTGCCAGTGCTGGCTTTGCCTGGAAGCCTGCCTCTGGGAAAGCTGTTACCCCTCGGGGCTGGGGCAGGAGGACACCCAAGGGTGCTCTCCCCCCAACTTCCCCTCGGCCTTTTGCTTCTCAGCGTTGACACCTCCCTCCACCCACTGCACACAAGGCAGGTAGGCAGAGCAGGTAAAGTAGGGGTCGGGAGGTCAGAGGGACTTCGATTCTGACACCTGCTCTGCCACCTACTTGCCTTGTAACCTTGGACCTGTAACCTTCCTAAGCCTCAGTTTCTTCACCGGGGAAATGGCCACAGTGCCCTCTGAGTGGGGCCAGGAGGACGGAAGGACATGGAAACATGTTCGCTTGGAGCCTAGCACAAAGCAGAGCCTCGGTGAGTGGCAGATGCTCTTTTTTTAGACGGAGCATGGTGCTTTTTGGCTGACCCAGGGCCTGCACACACGCCATTTCCTCTGGGCTGATGAGGTGGCCCCTGAAAGTGAAGGCAGGTCCGAGAGGCTCCCCCCACACTCCAGACGGTGCTTGCCAACATCTGAGAAACATCAGCGTCTTGCTCCAGTGCCGCAGCCTCTGAGGAGCCCTTCCTGGTCCGTCTGATGCTGCTTTCCCGGGATGCCCTGGGTTTCCTCTTTGTTCCTCTCAAAACGAGGACAAAAGTCACATTCGGTTCCTTGGGGATTCCGGGGCTAGTAGTTCTTGCCCCAGGAAACCTGGGCGGGTTCAGGAACCCAGGCCTCCCTCCAACACCAGCATTTCCTTCCTTCTCCCCACATCACCCCAGACATCTATCTCCAGCCCCAAAAATCTACAAAAGGGAGCGGGAACTCACGGTCCCTGAGATGGAGACCTTTCTACTAGGAGCTGGAGACCCTCACCAATGTTCTTCCAATGATGCCAAGACACAGTTGATACCATCCCATTTCACAGACGGGAAAACTGAGGCTTACAAAGGCTCCAGGAACTTGTCCAAGGTCACACAGCTTGCATTCACAAGCTGTGCTCCAGCTGCACGGTCTGTGTGGGGCTCTGTCTCACCCCTGTACCCCACACATATCATTGTTTCTTTTTCTTTTTTTTTTTTAAGGTTTTATTTATTTATTTGACAGAGATCACAAGTGGGCAGAGAGGGAGGCAGAGAGAGAGGGAGAAGCAGGCTCCCTGCTGGGCAGACAGCCTGATGTGGGGCTCGACCCCAGGATCCTGAGATCATGACTGGAGCCGAAGGCAGAGGCTTTAACCCACTGAACCACTCAGGCGCCCCCATATTGTTGTTTCTGATCGTCTACCCCGCCATACCTCCTCTGCCTGCCCTCAAGACCCAGCACGGGGGCTTGGCACACAGTAGGTCTACAGGCAGAGGCCGAAATCACCCCCCGGCCCAGGTTAACGTTCTGCTCCATCAGAACAACATTCATGACTTCAGCCATTGCCACCTACAACCTGCGCTATATTTAGTTACTATTTTTCTTCCAGCTGACTCTTCTTTTAAGTGCATTTTAAAGAGGAAAAAGTCATCATTATTATAAATGGGAAACCGATAACGCTTGCCATAAAAAGAAGGAAAATAAACACACGACTATTACAATTAAAAACGTTCCTCTGAAAACTACCTAACGTCATGTCACTTCCCACACTTTGGGGACCGCAAGACGGTGCCGAGCTGCTTCTGAAGCGCCCGAAATGTCCCCATCTCATGCCCACTGTGACAATGACAATCCCTCATGCAGGGGAAGCTGTTTTCGCAGTACACAGATAATTAATCACCACACGATGTGACAAAAGACTGCGACGGGGACGCGCCCGGGGTACCGTGGGTGCGGGAACTGGGTGTGGAAGGAGAGAGGGAAAACGCTCAGTTTAGGGATGGCTTTCCTGGTGGGAGTGACACGTGAATGGAAGCTCGAGGAATGAGTTAGGGAGTTAAGAGAGGCTGAATGGGAAGAGCATGTGAGGCAGAAGGAACAGTAGAGGCAAAGGCAAGGAGGTAAGCAACAGCCTGGTGGGAAGGAGTAAGAGTCAGCTCTCTGAGGCCCCCTGGCTGGACCACATCCCCCTGCCACTTCTCTGGTGCTCCCCCACCCCTGCCCTGCCCCACGCTGCCCTCTTCCTCGCCCCTGGACGCTCCCACCCCAGCGAGTCCTGTGGAAGGGTCTGGTTTGTGAGCCCTGAATATGCTCTGTGACCATCTTTTAAAATGCCAGTGGCTAGATGAGGAGACTGAGGCTGTGCGGGCAGATTCTCAGCACCCCGGAGGAAGCTGGAACAGAGCCTCCCGCTGCCACCCTGGACAGCCTGCCTCGCTGGGAAAACCGGCTTCGCGCGACCAGCCTCCCGCGCCTGCACCCCCTCTCCTTCCTGGAGACTGCACAGAAGAAAGCAATCAGGAGGCCCTGATTGCACAGGCTGGGGAGGCCCGTAGGCCCCTCTGGCTATGTGTGAACGAGCAGTGTGCATTTCAGAAATATTTGAGCTAAAAGGGGAGACACACTGAAGTCGTTAGTGCGGAGCCGGCAGGAGGGTAGCTGCACGAGGAGGCCCTGGCCAAGGCTCCCACCGCCCCAGTTTCAGGCTGGAGCAGGCGGCCACCCTCTGCTGCCAGTCCAGCTCCGGTCAGCTCGGTCTGACCCCCGAGAGGGCCGCGGACACTGTCTGGACGAATGGCAGTGTGTGAGAGTTCCAAAGACATGAGGAGGAACTTTCAGTAAGCACCTACTGTGTACCTGGCATCGTGAGGGGCACTCTACATACGGCTTCCGGCTCACGATGACCTGTGGGGTATATGCTATTGATCCCATTTTATAGATGCAGAAACTGAGGTCAGGGAGGTAAAGCAACCTTCACAAGGGCACACTGGTGAGGCTGGCATCTGAAATCACATCTGTCTCATTTTACATCTGTAGGACTGGTTTTTTTGGGGGGGGGGAGAGAGAGAGAGGGAGGGAGTGGATGGGGGGGGTAGGGCAGAAGGAGAGGGAGAAAGTCTTAAGCAGGCTCCACACTGAACGCAGAACCCGACTCCAGGCTCGATCTCATGATCCTGAGATGACCTGAGCCGAAATCAAGAGTGAGACACTGAAGTGTCTTAATTATCTTCCAGCCATGCTCTCCTATGTCCCTAGTGTCCAGCCACCCTGAAGTTCCTTCTGCAAGCATGGGCCTGGTCACTCGACCATTCCAGGTTTTTCTGCCTAGAATGCCTGGCCCTTCCAGCTTTGTTAGCCCGGCTAATTTCTCTTCCATAACTCAAAGGCTCTTTCTTCCTGGCAGCTGTCCCTGATTTCTCCTGGGTTAAGTAACAAGATCACGGTCATTCCATGAACATCTAATCTACCTACTGTGTGCCAGGCCCTGTGCTGGGCACTGGGGATGTCAGACTAGATCAGCAAACCCTTCCCTCAAGGAGCTTCCCGATTAGTGCCTGACACATGATCTTTCCACACAAAGAGGCAAGATGAGAATGCTGGTCCCAGTCGGGGACCAGGAAACCCAGGGACAGAAGGTGTTAGCTCTGAGAAGGAAATTAGTGAAGGTGGAAGGGTGTTTGAGCTGGGCACGCCACGTCTGGGGCACGGCGGCATCAAAGGTACGGATGCATGAAAACTGCAGGGCACTTTGGACAATAGTAAGATGAGGACCGGTTCTCAGTTGGGAGCCCTGGGCTAAGGATTTAGCGTTCATTACCTCATTTAGGGTTGTACTGATTTGTAAAATACGTACTTGGTTATCTCCCTTTACAGATGGGAAAACTGAAGTTAGAAGGGACGGTTCAAGGTCTGCATGTCCAGGAAGTGGTGCCTCTGTGTCTGCTGCCCATCAGAGCACATGTACTTAACCTTGCGCCATGCTAGGGTTTCGTCCCATGTGGTAGGAACAAAATGCTTCATGGAAGGCTATGAGAGCTTAGGATGGGGCCAGAACTTATAGGGCCTTTTTGAATGTGGGGCTAAGGACTTTGGATCTTGTCCCATAGGCAATGGGGAGTTACCGAGGATTCCTGAGAAGGGGAGTGATGTGGTCTCTCCTGAAAATGGACAGACACCTGGGGTCTTTGCTTCGGACCGGCCAGCAGCCCAGCGCTCAGGTAGCAAATCAACCTCGTGCTGCTCTGGACCCTTCCTGGCAGCTCCAGCTGCTCCCTGTCTCGGGCTAATAGGGCTGCGGTGACTCGAACACAGGCTGGGAGTTGGCGCACTCTTTCTGCGGTCCACATCCGTATTAGAAATTCCAAGAAGAAGCAACAGGCAGGAACCAGGATATAAAGTTCAAGGCCACTGATAAACTGAGTGACTTGGAAAAGTCACTTCACCTCTCTGAACCTCAGTTTCCTCATCTGTAAAATGGGGATCACAAAGTCCTTGCTCTGTGTACTTTGCAGGGTTGCTGTGAAGATCCAAAGAGGCATTGGGTGCAAATCTTTTTTTTTTTTTTTTTTTTTTAAGATTTATTTAGTTATTCGAGGGGCCTCTGGATGGCTCAGTCATTAAGCGTCCGCCTTTAGCTCAGGTCATGATCCCACAGTCCTGGGATCGAGCCTTGCATTGGGTTCCTTGCTTAGTGGGAAGCCTGCTTCTCCATCTCCCACTCCTCCTGCTTGTGTTCAATTGTCTCTCTGTCAAATTAAATAAATAAAATCTTAATAAAAGTTTTATTTGAGAGAGAGAATGCATGAGTAAGGATGGGGCAGAAGGAGGAGGAGGATCTCAAGCAGACTCCCCACTAAGCAGGGAGCCCGACATGGGGTTCGTTCTAATGACCCTGAGATCATGACCTGAGCCAAAATCAGGAGTCAGATGGCTAATCGACTGAGCCAGCCAAGTGCCCTGCAAAGGGAAGGCAACGGTGAAAACCGCGAACACTTATGAAGGCTGTCGCTGGGAAGGTACTTCACCAACACGGACTATCTCACTGCTGCAAGAGCAAGCTTCCGGGGAAACGGAGGCTTGGGGAGATCAAGAACTCCCCCAGGACCACATGGTCAGTAAGGAGTGGGGCAGGATCTGATCCCTCTTGTCTGACCTGCAAACCACCAGGCTATGCTGCCTCACAAACGGGAGGGAAAAATCACGGTTTCATGTCCCACGCCCTCGGTTCCAGACCAGGAGCCAGTCACTCCGCACCCCTGCAAAGCTGGCCCTATTATTCCCCATCGTGCGGAGGAAAAAACCGAGCTCAGAAAGACTAAGAGGCTCACCCAAAGTCACACAGCCAGAAAGATGCAGAGCTGGATTTGAACCCAGATCATCCCCATTCGCTTCCCCCAGGCCTCTCCCCTGAAAACCAATGAAGATCGGTGGCTAAGGGAGTCTCAGCCCCAAGCAAGGCGAGTAGGGTAGGGGGTGGGGGGTCCGGCGGTGCCAGAGGAGGCCCGAGCCGCCTCCCGGAAGACCTCAGGCTTTCTAAGGTGAAACCCGCCAACAGGCTGCGCGTTGTTTTTCCAGCTCGTACCCCCCTCCCCCCGGTTCCGCCCTCCGGCTCACGGAAAAGGGACCCAAGTAATGTAAAATCCTTCTGCCCCTGCCCCTCCTGCCGCTCGGAGGCCCTCCTCTGCCTCGGTTGCCTGCCTGGAGCCGGCTCTTGTTTTCATTCTCAGGCTCTGGCGGAGGAGTCCCCGCGACGCCGGGTCCTCCGCTGCGTCCCCCGCCTGCCCGCTGCCGGCCTGGGCATCCGCCAGCGCCGGCCGCCCGCCTGAAACCCAATCCTCCGGGCCAGCCAGGTTGCTAGCTAACAGCGGGCCGCATTGTGCGGCAGGGGCTTCGGGAGAGTTTGGATTCGCTGCTTGGGGACCCACTTAACCTCCGCAAAGGACAGGATGATGGATGGAGGTCTGGGAAGGGGTTGCTGGGGGTGGGGCGGGTGGTAAATGAACACCAGGGCTTTCCTGGGGAAGGGGGAGAAGGGAAGCAGGGACGAGAACGGCTCTGCACACAGAAGAGCTTCAGGAGTCCTCACAACAACCCCGAGGGATGCCGGTTCCCCGCCCCACTTGACGCACAAGGAAACTGAAGCTCGGAGAGGTTAGGTGACTTGGCTAAGGTCACACAGCACATCAGAAGCTGAACCCAAGTGTATTGCCCTTGAGCCTTCCCGATGCACCAAGCTGCCTCCCACAGGCAGCATCGACTCTGTGATTTTTAACCTTTAAAGCCCCTTTCCTTAAGTGAATCCACAAACTCTTCCCAACTCTTAAGTAGGTGATAAAAATATGGTGATGGCCGTCGGCATTACCGAGCACCAACTGCACGCCCAATGCGTGCTCAGCGCTCTTTGACCTCATTTCGTGAGATCCTCGCAATGACGGATTCGTTGAGAACAATTGTCATGGCCATTTAAAAGGAGAGAAGGTCAACTACACTTCAATAACAAAAATTAAGAAAATAAGTAAGAGGAGAGGAAATTTGCCACCCTGCCCTGTGACCTTGACTCGTCAGCCCAACTGGACTGTGAGCGCCTTGCGGGCCAGGCTGAGGCCGGCTGGCCGCTCAGACCATCTAACCCCCCACCTCGTCCCCACCCCCGGCCGACCCAGACGGCCCCTGCTCTCTCCTGCGTACACCATCAGTCTGGGTGAGTGGATTTTTCCTCCGGGAAATATGGTCTCTGGTATCA
>CM052798.1:14773593-14797408 GCA_028533885.1 Nasua narica | reverse complement strand
TCGCCCATCCCCCCCCCCCCCCCCCCGTACAGCTGGTAGCCCACTTCGGTAATCCATCCACCATTCATACATTCATATATTTCTCCATTAAGCCAACCTCCCTTCCTTCTGTCATCTCTTCCTCCCCAGCTTCCTACACGTGGGAGAATGAGCTTCAGAGAGGTGACACCTTGCCCAGTGTCACGCAGCCCGTAAGCAGGGATCCGGGAGCTGAACGTAGGTATGCTTTTAACCGCTCTGCTCTACAGAGCGTTTTCTCACTTTATTTTTAATTGTCCTTTTGCACGCAGGTTTACTACTATGTCACCTCAAATCCTTTTGGATATGTGCGTGGAGTGTAAATTCCAAATCAATAAGACCCAGGCCACTGTAAGTCCAAGCCAGGGTCTGCCAGGTTGGACTCAATTAGCAAGCTTGTTACAGGACTGCTGGGACAGGATCTATTTGCCTAATTGGCACTGGGTTCTCCCAGTGAAGGACAATTAACTCAAATCCCAGAATCCAGACCACCCCTCTGCTTCTGGGCAAGATGTCAGGCATTTAGCTACATGAAATCTTAACTGTTCATTCATCTACCCACTGACCTACACCCCCACTCATCCAGCTTTCCGACCATCCGATCCTTGCAATCATCCATAAACTCTCTTGCTATCTACTCACCTGCCCACCTACCTATCTACCCACCTGCACACCCTTATCCTTCCATCCATCCATCTACCCACTCACTTACCCAACAGTCCACCCACCATCCATCTACCTACTCATTCTCACACCCATCATCCACTGAACCACCAAATCCAAGCAAATACTCATGAAATCATTCTGCCTTCTCACCATTTGCCTGTCCATCCATCCATCCATCCATCCACCCTCTCACTCACTCCATCCATCAGTCTGTTATTCTGTTCCCCAATAATCCACCATCCATTTGCTGCCCCATACATCTAGCATCCCACTCAGGTATCTACCCGGCCATCCACCGTCCATCCTTCCATTGAGCCAACCTCTCTCCCTCCCTCCTTCCCTGACTTTCTTTTCATTTGTCTATCCACCCGACCGTTCCCTTACCTGTCCTTCTATTCATACCATTTATATACCTAAAAATCTGCAACCCGTCTATCCACTCCTGTCATTCAGCTAGGCTGCATTTATTGAACACCTACTATGTGTTAGGCCCATGCTAAATACTGGAGAATCAAAAATAGACATTGTCACTTTCCTCAAGAAATGTTCTGATTTGGGGCAAACTCAGAGGAGACTTCCCAAATGGGTGACACCTGGCCTGAACTCCAAATACTGACTAGGAGAGACAGCCAGGCTGGAAGGAGAGATGAAGAGAAGGAGAAAGGAACAGCTTATGTACACGCTGGGAGGAGAGAATGTGCATGGCCCCTACGGGGAGTCACGAGAAGGAGATGGAAGGCCTAGAAGAATCTAGACATCACAAAGAGACTTGAATGCCTGGCCAAATGGCTAAGATCATCCTGAGGGCAGCAGGGAGCCTCTGGAAGGTCGGGGGGCGGGGCCCGATTCAGCTGTCACTGCATTCTCTTGAGTAACTGATTCATTTTATGGATAAGGAAATTACAGCCCAGGGGTCAGAGAGGTGCAGAGGACTGTCCCAGGCTACGCAGCGGGTCACAAGCAGAATAAAAATTCCACCCCGGTTTTGATGGCCCCAAAGCCCTCGCTCATTCTGAGAGCAGCTGCTGTCTCAGTGGAGCAATTTCCAGAATGCCTGCCTCCCTCCTATATTAACACTCCCCTCCAGCTCCGCGGCTGTGGCCCTCGGCAGCATGGGTGCAGTGACGGAACCCCCAGGGCACCGTCTCCGCTCAGCGTGACTCCACCTGCTTCCTCTCGGTCCCCGAGCTCGCTTGCCAACTGCACCCGGCATCTCGGGCATTTAAGCGAACATGGCTCTGCTGGGGCATTGTCTCATGTGTCCGTCTTTCACAGGAGAGCCACCCAGCAAGCTCCTGTCATCGTCTTCGCGATCACAGCCTCTGTGTCTTTGTCATCAGCTACTGTTCATTCCCCAAGGCCCCTGACACCCCGAGACGATGCCAGATGAAGAGCTAGGCCTGAGAGCTCCTGGCGGGGGCTGCTGGGGCTTGCGACACGGCTGTGCACAGAGGCATGGATGACAGAGGAAGGATCTAGGAACAGGGCTTGAAATGAGGGGGCTCTTCGGGTGGAGAGGACACTGGGGGAGGGACACCCTGAGCCAGACAGGGAGGGAATACCACCCCCCAACCAGCATCCCCATCACCACGGAGACACTGTTGGCTGAGCACCTACTCTGTGCCAGGCCCCTGCCATGCCGTGGACAGCCAGGGTTCGTCGCCCCTGGGTTCATCCGAGCTTCCCCCAAACCTGCGAGAGACACATCACCATCCCCATTTTGCAGATAAGCAAACTGAGGCTCAGCGAGGCCAAGTTAGTGGGCAAAGATCTGCAAGTCGGTGACGAAGGTGGACCGATTTCTGAGCTGAATTACCCAAACTCCTTTCACGGCTCCAAGGCAACTCTGGGGAGTCCACAGGCTCGAGGGGTGAAGGCCAAAGCAGGCGGTGGAGTCAGGAAGTGGGAGCCTCCAGGCCTGAGTGTGGCAGCATGGAATCAGGGAGATGCGGTCTGATCTGGAGACGGGAGGCTATTGCCAGGGAATGTGAGTGCTGATGTCGAGCCTGGTGTTCTTCCCACCACCACTGCCGGGTCCCTTTGTAGCCTGATGAGTATGAGGAGGGGGGCGCTGCCTGCTCCAGGAGGGACCCGGGGTGGGCGGTGACAGTCACGTCACCTGCAATGGGCTTTTCTGGGCTTCTGATAGTGGATGGTGGCAGAGCAGATTTCTTGCCCATGTGAGAGATCATTACATTTCGTGAAGTCTTGGAAGGCTTCCAAGGGGAGTCGGCCACAGTGCTGGAAGGGCAGGGCCCCTCTTCCTCACCCATGATTTTACAGCACTGGCCTGGGAAGCTGCCCAGGTACTGCTGGGCCTGACAGAGATGCTGTCATCAGTGGCCCTGAGGGGACGGTTCAGACCCCTCTGATAGTCAAGGCCTTCTGTGGGTGGCCTGGGCCTCTGACCCCGACTGCACCTCCCCCCACCCTGCAAGGCCAGGCTGCTCCCTGTTGGAGGCCGCGCCTTCAGCTCTCCAGGCTGAGCCTTTGTTCTTGGTCATACCCCTGCCTGGAACACCCTCTCTGAAAAGATGGGAGCACGGCAGGCAGGCAGCAGGAGCGAGGCCCACGGCAGGGAAGAGGAGCTCCCCAAATGTGCTAGACACTTCTTTTGCCCCCATCGCCTACGTAAGCTGCTTCCCTCTTCACCCTATCTTCTTCACCTGGACATTTCCTCCTTACACTTTAAGACTGAAAGTCAGGTGCCTCTTCTTCCAGGAAGCCTTCCCTGACTACCTTGACCCCCTTCCCTGGCTTGGGTTAGACAGCCTTTCTCTGGACAACAACTCACCTGAGTTTGTCTGATGCCCTTTCCTAGCTGGTACTTGGACGGGGCAGGGGTCCTGCAAGGCTGGCTGCTCAGTGGAACACGGTGGTCCTTGGTGTTCAGGGTGACTAGGAGCTGGCTCCCGCCGGGCACAAAGAGAGGCTACGTGAGACAGGGAGCAGATGGCCTCAAACTCACAAACATGGCAGGCTCGGCCTGCCTCGGAGCTGAGCCTAGGAGAAGCCCTCCCAAGCTGCTGGCTCTGCCTCTTGGCTTATCCGTCAGGGGGCAGGAGACCATAGGACTGCTGGCTGCAGTCAGGCCAGCTTCCTGCCCAGATGAGCTCTCAACACCCCCACCCCCCCCGGCCCATACGGGCCTCTTCCTCACCGGGGATGCTGGGGCGGCGGCGGCTCCGGCAGATGTGCTGGCAGATGTGATTCATTCCTGTTCTAATTGAGGAACCTCTACCTTGTGGCTCTCAGCCGACTGCTGTGTACCCTGCTAGGACGGGATGCTTCTCTGGCAGGGTCAAGGCGTGTGGTGGTTGGTCCTGCACCCGCGTGCCGACCGGAGCTCCTGATCCCTGCCCCCCCACACTGGCCACGACCTCCTCTGGGACCCAGGAGCACCAAACAAGCCTTACCCATACGTATGGATGCAAGGCTCTGAACTCAGCACAGGGCCTGGTACAGTCGCCCTCAGGAGAGGCTGGTACCAGTTTTTATCCCCCCTGCTTGCCAGGAGGCCAACGGGACTGAGAAGAGCTCTGGGAGAAAGCTCTGGGTAGGACGGCACAGGCAGCTGCGTGTGAACAGGGGTAACTGTCGTAATCCGGACGCCTGGCTATCGACCATGTGTCAGGCACTACGCTAGCTTCTCTCCGTAGGTGATGCCATTTGGTCCCCACTCGACAGATGAGAAAACTAAGGCTCAGAGAAGGACAGTGACTTGCTGTGGTCTCTAGGGAGCTGGTGGCAGCTTGGGGATTCTGAGCGCGGTCTGGGACTTCCCGCTGCCTCCCGTCAACACTCAGAAAGTCCCTCACGCTGGGCCTGGCAGGGAGCATTAGCTTGGCCTTATTTAAAGTTGCAATTATCTGTCCCATTTCCCGCCGGTTATAGCTGAGCTCTCCGGGGAGGCGGGAAGACCCTGATGGAGGATGCCGCGGATAGGGAGTTTCTCAGGAATCCTTCTCTGAGCCTGTGACTAAGCAAGCACGGAGGACGTGGGTTGTCTTCCCGTCCCTGGGCCCCTCTCGCACTGCCCCTGCCCCCAGGGAGCTGACCAGGCCAGCACGGGGGCAGGGAGGGCGGACGGATGCCGTCAGTCCTGCCGAGGCCGCAAAGGGCTCATACCACGGGCCGAGGCACAAGACGGCACCCAATGTAGAGATGGGGAGACTGAGGCTGCAGTGCACATGGAACCCAGACCCAGGGAAAGGCCTCAGAAAGCCCACTGAGAGGTGGGAAGACGGAGCTGGGAAAGGACCCTGAGGACTGAGTAGAGAGCAACAGGGCTCACAGAATGGATTCGGGCTTTTCAGTGGGTGGCTGCCTCCCGAAGGCCTTACGGGGGACAAAAGTGTCACGGGAGCCCCATTCCACAGACAAAAGGCCTCAGAAAGGAAGGGCCGGGCCAAGGCTGCGTGTTGGCTGCTCGGCGGTGTGGCCAGCATCAAGCTCAGGGAAGATAAGTCAGTGGGCCGAGGTCCTGTGCAGGTTGGTGAGGAAGGCAGACTTCGACTTCCGGGCTTTGTAACCCAAACTCCTTTCCTGACCCCAACCCCAGAGGGTCTGGCTGCCCATCCCCCATTCCCAGAATGATTCAGGCACCCACCTTCCCCAATCTTCTCTCCTTCGATCTCAACAGACTCCCTCCCTCCCTGGGCACGTGCTGTGTGGCACAGCCCCTGCCGGGAGGCTCACATGCTGCTAGAAGGACACCCCAGCAAGGGGTTCTGGCGCTTGCCATCAGGGCAAGGTGCACACTCTGGGCTGGGGACGAGGGGAGCAGGAGAGCAGGAACCCAAGTGTTGGGTCCAAACACAGGGAAGCCGCATATCCTGCACGTCCCAGGGAGCGGACGGGTGGGCTCAGCAGCCAGGGCTACATTTGAACCCTTCTTCCTACCCCGGTGACCTCAGGCGAGTCACTTCCTCCCCTCTCTGAGCTGTGGAGTGGGAACAGCGTTAGCACCTTGCAGGTGGCCGTGACAGTGAGTGAGCTCATACACAAAGGATGACCTTCTAGTAGGTGCTCAGTAAAATAGTGGCTGTCGTTACTACGAATCCAGTTTCTATACAACCTGCCACAGTCGCTCAGTAAAGGAAGTTTGGGTATTGTGATTATGCCCCAACATTAGCCAGGCTCCTCTGGTCAAGGCTAAGGTCAACTCTAGGTCTGTGGTAGATAGAGTTTTGCAGAGCAGAAAGGACTTCGCAGACGAGATTAAGTTGAGGATTGTGAGATGGGGAGAGTTCCCTGGATTGTCCAGGTGCGTCCAGTGTAATCACCAGGATCCCAGCGAGAGGCAGGAGGGCCACAGTCTGAGATACTGGGGACAGGAGCAGAGGGCACGGTGGGACACTGCAGACAGACAGAGGGGCTTCCGAGCCAGGGAAAGAAGCTGGAAGAGGCAATGAAACGGATTCGTGCCCAGAGCTCCCGGGGAGACGCAGCCCCAGACACCTTGATTTCAGCCCAGTGAGGCCCAGTTCAGACTTCTGCCCCCCAGTGCTGTAAGACAGGAATTGTGCTGTTTTAAGCCACCAAGATGTGGTCACTTGTTACAGCGGCAGTAGGGAACCATGATGCCATCCTTAATAGAGAAAGTGCTCGTTTCCTGCGCACTGGCAACCGCTCCACCCTTAAGAACCCGAGGAAAGCCTCAGCCCTCTGCTGATAGAGGGCAGTGGTGGGGGCTGGGGGCCCGTGGCTGCGGTGATGACAGTCCCCCACTGCCCTCCCATTCCCAGTCCTGCCTGTCAGCGGCATGCGTGTCCAGGAGAGGCCTGTGGCTGTGGCAGGCCAGGTGCCGGTCCCACGTAAGTGGGCACCGGGGGGCCCAGCAAGTCTCTGTGCTGGGCTCATGAGAGGGCGGTAGGGACGGGCTATTCTAGGGGCTACCGTCTCTCTAGTACTCACATGCGGCAAACCCTGCCCAGGACCCAATCCTCACAGAGCCTGGGAACTATGAACCAGCCCCATTTTACGGGTGAAGCAACCGAGGCCCAGAGAATGAAGCCGCGTGCCCAAGGTCGTCTGGCTTCCTCGCGTACCAGCACAGGTGTGGGCAGCCCTGGCCTTCTCTGGATTTCCTGTCTGCACCCGGGCCACGCAGCTCTGCCAGTCCTGCCAGCCAGGGGCCCTCGGTTGCCGGCCGGGCTGTGGCACCTGGGGCTACTCCCTGGGGCCTCAGGGGTACCAACTGTGCTTCCTCATCTGCCTCCCGGAGGTCAGCCCAGTAGCCAAGGTCACAGGGGCGGGAGGCCCCTCCGAGCCCTGGGCCCTGCTGGGGAGGAAGAGGCGCTCTGAGAAATCGCGGAACCAGGACCCCTGGATGGAAGCCAGCCCTTCCTCATGGGGGGAGCGGCTGCCGCTCTGTGCGAAGCCCTCTCCCATATGACCCCCCTCAGGCTTCCTCCGGCTCGCCAGCCCGTTCACACTGCGCGGAAAACAATGAGTGAGAATGATCATAGGAAGAGCCATTTGTGGAGGCTCCAGGCGTACCAGGAACCCAGCTAAGCCGGCCGCCGTCCTCTCATTCTGTCCTGTGACACCTCCCCCGGGAGGACACTCAGAAATCACGCTCGTTTTCAGCTGGCACACCGGGGTTCAGAAGCCCAGCCCTGCACCCCTCCCGGGCCTCTGTTGATGTCCTTGCTGTGCCGAGGAGCGAATGGGCTCAGGGAAGCTCCTGGCTGCTCCCTGGCCAGCGAGTGAGCACAGGGGCGAGCTGCGAACCCCAGTCTCCAGGCCCCAGATGAGTCCGCCTTCCTTTCGGCCACAGGGCATCCCTCGTGTGACAGCCTTGAGGCAGGGGTTCCCGCCGAATGCCCTGGGGGCCTGGGGCGGCGATGGATCCTGAGTGTGCCCAGTGGGGTGGCATATGGCTCAAAATGCATCTCCATCAGGACCCCACGACCTGGGACACAACCAGCTAGGAGCTGGGGAGCTGGAACGGTGGTCCCCAAAGAGCCCCAGTACTAATGGGGACCCTGCCTGTACCCTGGCCCCTCCCAGGAGCCATTCGCCTCAGATGACTTCCCGGTGGTGTCGGTGCCAGGCTGGGAGGAGGGAGGAGGCAGGCTGCGCGTCTCTGCCACAGCAGGCCTCAGAGCCCCGCTCGGAATCCCAATTGAGCTATTTTTAATGTGCTTCAATTTTCATTTTCTTTTATTGGAAAACACAGATGGTGACTTGCTGCCCCTCACACACTGAGCAAGGCGCCGGCAGGGAGACATGCGCAGCAAACACACGAACATCCCCCCCCCCGCCCCAGGGGCTGGGGGGACTGGAGCCAGCGACCAGGTTCTGCAGCAGCTCTGCACCTCAGTTTCCCCAGCCGCAGAGCGGGGCCGGCTGAGGTGGCCCCCAAAGCCCCTACCAGCCACACAGTCTCTGAGGGTCTGGGCTCGAGCAGGGGAGGAGGCTCCACTGGGCACTGGCGGCAAAGGGTGTCCAACGTGAGGGGCAGTGTCGCCAGGGAGAGAGAGGCCTGACGCGCCCGGGCAGGAAGGACAGTCCTTGGCCATGGGGAATGATCCTGTTCAACACTTCCAGCCACACTCTGGGGACTTCCTGTTCCCATTTTACAGATGAGGAAGCGGAGGCCCTGCCTGAGAGCCCAGTAGCCGGGGAGGGGTCTGTGTGGGCACATCTCCGGTTCTCATTCTTGCCCTTCTCCACATTGCTCCTGTCCACTGTTATTTACTTTTCTCATTATACAAGCAATATATGCTCATTACAGACTATTTGGAAAATGTAGGAAAGTCAGAAGGAAATGTGAAGTACAAAATCATCATCTCCCCTCTATTGTCCCTCCACCCCATGTGACCTACTGCTAACATTCTGGTATGTTCTTTCTGCTCTTTGTTTTTTAATTCACGTAATTTGTGATGCTTTTAACATTATCGGCTGGTGGCACAGGGGAGCAGCTGGCTGTGCCTCACGATGGACTCAGGTGCCTTTTAAAAATGCCGATCCTGGCTGTCCCTTACCCCGTAGGACAGAATGAAAGAATCCTGGGAATGGCCGGCAGTCGGTAGCTGGGAATCGGTACTTCCAACCAGCTTCCCAGGTAATGTGGAAGCAGCCGGCCCGGATCAGCCCACACACCTGCACTTAGTAAGACTGTGGGCGGGACCAAGATCCACCTGGCTGGACTGTGGTCTGAGCTGTGTGGCCTTGGATGAATGACTCCACCTCTCTGAGCTGTAGTTTCCTCATCTGGGAAAATGGGACCTTCCTCTGCAGGATGATGGCGAGGAGGAGAGGAAAAGGCCAAACAAGATCTTACACCCACCTGACCGTGGTCACCCTCCCAAGGCTGTCATCAAAACTGTCCCAAGGCCACCATCATAAGGGTCCTAAGGCCAAATTCCTGGGGTACAGCTGGTACGGTGGAGAGGAACCCAGAGGAGATTGAAATGGGTACAAGAGAGGAAGCAACCACCATGGGATCTGGGGTCTGATGAGCTGTCCCATGTCCCCAGGCACATCGGCCTTGCCAGACTCAGGAGCACGTGGGAACCACAGACCTGTGCCATCCCTCCCGCAGGACGCAGGGAGGGGAAGACAGGATGCAGATTCCTGGGGCCCAGGCTTTGGGAAGGGTGGGAAGCTGCTCCCTGAGGCGAGGCTTGGAGCCCCCTGGAGCCAGGGAAGAGGGGTACAGGTGAGGCAGGGGGCACTTCAAGAAGGAAAATCACAATAGAGGTAGTGATCCAGACCCTGCTTCTGCCTCCCCAGAGCATCCCTTTCTGCGACACAACTCAGACTGTCACTCTAGGATTATCAGTGGCTCCCTACTATCACAGGTGGAGGTCCAAACAAGACCCGTAGTCATTGCCGTTCACTTCCTGAGAACCTGCTCTGCGCCACACTTCCAGAATGAAGCTCCTGCCATCCCCTTCCCTGTTCCTACCCGCTCCCCCCTCAATACACCAACCATTCTCGTCCTTTAAAAACCAGGCCCCCACTGCCATGCCTGGAACTGAACTTAGCCCAGCCCACCCTACCCGCCAAAATTCTGTTCATCCTTCAGGGCCTGGCCCGAAGGTCACCTGCTGGTCTCCCTCGGCCCCCTTTCTGTGTGTCCCCACCCCCAGCAAACCGTGCGGTCTAGGAGGGCAGGGTTGGGTCAGATTCCATTCTGTCTGAATAAACCAAGCATGAGCGGCTCTCTAAGTCTCAGTTTTCCCAGCTGTAAAATGGGTGAGTCATGTAAGTCCTCTCACGCGCCTCAGAGGTTGGTCATCTATAGTGAATTAGGGGCGTTAGGGGGCATGCATGCGTTTTGAAAACTGTAAAGTACGTAAGCCTTGGGCTGGTGGGCAGAGAGAATGTTGCATGGGTGGGACCTGGAGCAGGTCCCTGAGGTGCCCCTGCCACACACACACACACACACACACACACACACACACACCCAGGCCTGCTTTCAGCTGGGCCCAAAGCCTGGCATTGCAGGCCACGGGCCGCAGGAGCCGTCGGGCGAACGCGGTTGTGGTGGCGGTGGGGGGCCCTCTGAGGTGCCACTGTCACCAAGGGAGGCGAGCTGCTAATTGCTCGGTGCAAAAACAACCTTCCCCACACCTCTTCTACAGTGTGGCACAGAACGCAGTGCCGGTGGGATGGAAAATGCTTTGAATTCTCTGCCCGGAGGCTCAGAGACACCTAGAGGGGTGGCCCTTAAAGGCAGAGCCACGGAGGGTAAGTGGTTGGTGTGGCCAGGGGCCAAGACAAGACTCCCTCCAGATGGTGGCCCAGTGCTGCACACTTCACAAGACACTTGCCCCTTCATCGTCTCGTGCTTCTCTTACCCCAGTTCTGCCACACGGACAGTCACTCATTCCTCAGACCTTCCCTGGGCATCTCCCATGTGCCAGAGTAATGGGTTCCGGTCCCCGCGGCAACACAGACTACGAGGAGGTGGGGGCAAGAGGAGCATGGGACAGACAGACCACCCTTAGGTGCAATAAAGGGTAACAGGTACCGCCTCGAGGGGCACACACACAGGGCCAGGCGGGAAACAGGTCTCGGTGGCCTCATCATACAGGTGGGGCCAAGGGTTTGGCTCAAGGCCAGTGGTGACCGATGGCTATGCTATGCTCTTCCGGGAGGCCTTGCGGCCGGTGAGGGAGTGAGCCAGGTAAATAACGGGAAAAAATGGTCTGAGCAGAAGAAAGAGGAAGTGCAAAGGCCCTGAAGAGGGAGTATTCATTATCTGATTCCAGTGTGTTCATTGTCTACCTAGTGGATAGGCGCCATGGTGTCCTAGTCATGGGTGTCCCGTATGTCCATTCGGGAGGCAGCGCTGATCCAAGAACTGCCTGCCTGGTGCTCTCGCCAGGTGTGGCTAGTCCCCCTGCCCTCGACCTCTTGCCTCAGGAAGCCCTTCCCAGGAGGAACCGTCTCCCCTCCGTGGTGCTTCCCACAACCCTCTCTGACCCGCTGCCTTTCCAGGTTGAGGTGCTGGAGATCTGGCAGGGGGCGTTCAAGCTCTTCAGGGTCACCCCCAGCATTGGGGACCCCCATACCTAAAAATAATGGCTTATACATAGTGAGCGCAGTCTTATTTTTAGTAACATTTGGGATCCCCATTACATAGATGAGAAAACTGAGGCTCAGAGAGAGGACAAAATTTACTCGGGGTCCCACAGCTACTAAGTAAAAAGAGCAAAGATTTGCATGCACATCTGACTCCAGACTCGAGTCTGCTCCAGTCCTTCTAGAATGTCCTCACTCTCTTTCCCATCTAGCCAAATCTTACCATACTTTGAGGGCCTCTGCCTTTGGGAAACCCTCCTCAACTGGCCCAACTCACCTCAAATGCTACGGTCTGTGTGCACGTGGGTCAGCAGGGTCTCCAGGCGGGGGTGGGTGGGGGCAGGGATCTCAGCAGAGACAGGATGACCCAAACCCTGAGGCCCTGGCAACAGCAGCCTGCCCATCCCCCAGAGCACGGGGAAGGTCCTCCCTTCTCTCTCTGACATCGCACCCCACTATTACTCTGAATTTTAAAAACATAGTTTTTAAGTGAAAGATGTATATGCTTATTATAAGACACTGAAACGTTATTGAAGAGTATAAAATGGAAAGTCAAAGCTCTTTCTCCAGAGGGAGTCACAATTAGGAATCATTTAGACATTTCCCATGCATAAAATGTATATAGGGAGGCATAAAGTCATATCTATCCGTTTGAAAGTCACAAATGAAATCATACTCAACATCCTGTTTGTAACCTGCTCTCAACTTTTTACAGACACCTTCTGACCCTGGTACAGAAGGTTCCGGCGCATTCTTTCTCCTGGCGACTGGTAATCTATGTGGCAAGCTTCCTCGTATCTAAGACTGGAGGATGCAGGGCCCTCTCTGCTCACCCCTCAGGGAGCCTGTGAGGAGAGACTGAGGCAACAGGTGCGGGGAGAGGGGGGCTCTCAGGAACAGTGGGTGGAACGGCAGGGGGCTGTGCCTTCTGCTGGGCCCGCCGGGTTCCGAGGTGGGAGTGGGGTCAGAGCAAGTCCACAGGCTGGAGAAGATCCTCCCACTCTCCCCTCTTCTAACAGGCTTGTCTCACACGCCCACGACCCCCGCCTGCCCCGGCCCACTTCCCCCACACCTCATAAATCTGCAGACAGCCAGGCCTGCCCGACCCGCCGGACACCCTCCAGGGACTCCCAGATAAAGCTGCAAACGGGCAGAGGGCTGGGTCTCTAGGGCCCGTTCGGCACCTCCGGCCCAGGCCCTGATCCAGCCGGGCCCGGCCCCGGGGGAGCTCCTGGGGGGTCAATCTGACTGAAGGTTGCCTGTGCCTGTCTCAGGCGACCTTCCCAGTCCAGCTGCCTGGCTAGGCTTCAGCCTCCCCTCTGGACCTTTCCGTCGCCCATCCATCCTGAAACCGCAGCCACACAGACCTTTCCTGAACACCCCTTTTATCATGTCACTCCCTGCTCGTGGCCGGCTGGGGGCTCCCCAGGGCCTGTGGGGGAAAGTGCAAACTTCTTCCCCCGGAATTCCTGAGCCAGCCCCAGCGGCCCTTCCAGGCCCTTCCATCCGGGTGTCTCCTCAACCCCCACCCCGGGGGCCCTCAACTGAGAGGGTTCAGCTCCTCTTACTGCATGCTCCCACCTCCCCACTCTGCCTAAGGCCACGTGGTGAATATCTATGTGCCCAGAGCGGATGCGGGTCACACCCCTACAATGACGTCACCGTGGGCACCTCACTTGCGCTGTTGGAGCCCCATCTTCTTATGGGACAGAGAGCTGCCTTTCTAGAGTAGTTGTGGGGATTGCGTAGAAGGAGCTATGCAGGGGCGCTTGGGGGGCCCACTTGGTTAGGTGTCTGCCTTCAGCTCAGGTCATGATCTCGGGGTCCTGGGATGGAGCCCTTTGTCTCTGCTCAGCAGGGATTCTTGTCCCTCTCCTGTACCCCTCCCCCCGCTTGTGCTCTCTCTCAAATAAATAAATAAAATCTTTTTTTTTTTAAGATTTTATTTATTTATTTGACAGAGAGAGAGATCACAAGTAGGCAGAGAGACAGGCAGAGAGAGAGGGGGGAAGCAGGCTTCCCGCCGAGCAGAGAGCCCGACGCGGGGCTCAATCCCAGGACCCTGAGATCATGACCTGAGCCGAAGGCAGTTGCTTAACCAACTGAGCCACCCAGGCGCCCAAATAAATAAAATCTTAAAAAAAAATGAGCTAACCGATGAGAGGCACTATGCTTGGCCCTTCAGAAGGACCTCCTTCCTTTCTTCCCCGTGCTCCTGCCTCATCACCGTGACCATCGTATCAGCAAATACACATAGTGCTTGTGTCGGGACAGCTGGAGACATTTACATGTATCTCACTTTATTTCCTTTTGACACACCTATAAGATAGGCACTGCATTATCCCCATTTCATAGATGAGAAAACTGAGGCCCCGTGCAGTGAAGTAACTATCGAAGGCCATGTGACCAATCGGGGGGCAGAACAAAAACTTGAGCCCAGGGCACCCAGCGTCCCAGGAAGCCCCTCCTCCAGAAAGCCTCTGGAAGCTTAGGAAGACGGTCCCCGCTCTGTGTTATGTCAATTCTCTAATAGCAAGAATTCTGAGTCCCCCTGAGGGCACGGAACCCGGTTGGGGAGGAAGGGGGATGGCTGGGCCAGATGGGCCTTTCTTTCTGAGGCTCAGTCCTTACCACCAGACCACAGCTTTGCTGAAGGCAGCCCCTTGCCTATTCAATTTTGGGGACCTCCGCCCTCTCCTGCATCCATGTAAAAAATATTTCCTGGTCTTTATTTTTCAAAACCCTGTCAAAGTGAGTGAAAATGAATTGGGGACAGGCAGGTCAGTGTCATGAAAGGAGGACGGAGCTTTCCCCGTTCCCTGTGGTGTGAATGAGCCCCTTTTGTGCCCAGGACCTGTTTCTCCTGGGGGCCGTCTGCGAGAGGACTCGGCGGGACCTGACGCCGTTTCCTAGAATGCTGCACAGGGAGAACGTTTCTCCCTGTCCAGTTCCCTTCGATCCCCTGACCGCAAAGAGAGAGCCTCCACTGGGGCCGCTGAGACTTCAACGCCTCCCTGAAACATCGCTGGCGGTTTTAACAGCGAGCAGTAAGCGGGCCTCGAATTTGGGACCTGTGAAGAGCTGCCCCGGGTGCTCCTGCCCTCCGCCTCCCCTGCAGGCCTCTCCTTCCAGCCCCAGTGCCTGAGCGGCCTCCACCCTCTCACCTTTAGCAAACAGGGACATGCCTGGAAGCAAGTCCCCAAGAGCAACCTTGGTTAGGGAGGGGGATGGGCCGAGTCCGAGGCTCCGCCCCGACATCCTGGTGAGACTGAGCCCCAGGTGCCTGCCGCTGGGCTGTGCCCTTGCATGCCCCTTGCTGGATTCCTGGTGCCCCTCTCGGCCCCTAAACCCCACCTCGGGCTCCCCTCCTTCTGCCAGAGCCCAGCTAGGAGAGGGAGCGTGGGGCTGGAACCGGACCACAGCCATCCCGCCCTTTCTCTGCTGTGTTTATAGTTCGTTCCCTTCTGCTTATGTCAAGAGATATTGCTGTTTTATTGATCGCCGGGATATGGACTTTCCTTCTAATACATTTACTCCAGTAAACAGAAAAGTGAGTCATTTCAAGAACAGCAGTGAGAACATGGCTCGAGCAGGTAGAAGTTGAGACTGACAATTGGGAGCCACAGGATGAGAAAGGTTTCTCCGCCCCTTTAAGGCCTAACATTCTGGTTCAATCTGGGGACATTCCTGCTATTTCTGTGCATTGAAGTAGCTTCTTGGCTGCCCCATCTCTCTCTCTTGTGGTGGCCACTGTGCGCCCGACATCTCTGGGGTGCCCCTGAGGGGCCCACCGACGCCCCAGCTAGCAGAGGGCTAGGTCCAGGCTGCAGGGTCCCGCAGCAGAGCCTGGAACGCCCCTCCCCTGACCTGAGTGTTTTCGGCCGGGGGAAAGATGAAGCCGGGGTCAGGGAGCAGGCTGGGTCCTTCCCTTGTCCCCCCAATCCCAGCACCCTCTGGGCTCGAGGTAGAGGTTCTGGGAAGGCCTCCTCACATCTGGAGCTCATTATGCCGAGAAGCTGGAGAGTCTGAGGATATAAATGGGTCCAGCAAGGGTTTAGATAAATACGGGGATGATAGATCCACGCCAGGTTATTGAGGGGAAGTGAAAGGATGTTCGAGGAAGATCCTTAACCTTGTCAAGCTCCTCGACAAACCGTCCCCGGGGGGGCTGTCGACTCAGCAGCCTCATCTGCTGCCTCTCCCCCACACGCAGCCCAAGTGCAGCCAAAGGCAGAGACGGTTCCCCCTCAAGACGCCAAGCCTGAGGCCTCTGCCTGGGGTGCTCTTCCCTTCCCCCTTCACGGGGCTCCGGGAAGCCCTCCCTGGCCACCCAGGCTGGGTGTGGCCCCTGGCCTTCCTCCACCAGCGCATGGGATGGATTGCCTCGTATGTCTGTCCAGCCACACGACTCGGCCACCAGAGTCTAGCGGAGGGCCCAGGGTGTGGTAATAGAGGACAACAGGACATGCCCCCGTTTAGCGAGTGCCTGCCATGGGCCAGGATGTACACCACACACTCCACACACATCCACTCATCTAGTCCCCACGACAGCCTGGTGAGGCAGGGCCTCTCATCATCCCCATTTAACAGACAAGGAGGCTGACGCTCAGAGAGGGGAAGCGACTTGCCCAGGGTCACACAGCCAGAAAGCGGGGCACGGAGCGCAGGCTCTTTCTTCCACACCGCGATACCTCACCCTAGTTGTGGGTGAACAAAGACCGTGGGCCGAGAAAATGAACGGGAAACCAGGTATCCAGCTCTGATCCAGCTCTGCACGGTCCTTTCCAGAGCCTCTTACTGAAAAGGGGGTTCTGATTCCCTTGTCCATCCTGTCTACATGGTAGGAGTGCTGCACGGTGATTTTTCTGTCACACCAGGCAATGCAGACGGTCATAAATAACATGTGTAGAGTGCCTTGGACGTTACAGAGAACATTCCTCACGTAAGTCTCAATATAGCCCTGTGTGGTAGGTCTCATATGACAGATGAGGAGATGGAAACCGAGGAGGAGAAACGACCCACCCAAGGCCACAGGCGCTAGCGTCCAGCTGGGGTCCAGAGCCTGGGAGTAGGACCGCCGCCCTCAGGGTGACATGCAGACCACTGCCCGGCTTCGGGAGAAGCTGCCCCCCACCCTTGGGGCCTAGGTCTGTGATGGGGACAATGACCCTCACTCAGTCTCCTCTTCAGCGGAGCCAGGACAGAGGTGGCCCTGGGGCTCAGTGACTCTGAAAGAAGCTAGCTGAGCAGCGACACCCACTCCTGCCTTTCTGTGTGCCAGGCCCACTTCAGCCCATGCCCCCTGTCGCCCCCCCCCCCCACTAACTGTCCCTGATCTTGTTCATCCGCACTTTACAGATGAGGACAGCAAAGCCCAGAGAGGCTAAGCATTGGGGTCCACGGTGGGATCACAGTTTGAACCCAGGTCAGCTATGCCTCTGCAAGGCAGAGGCTGTGGAACCTTCTGGAAAGGTATGAAGGTGGGAAGGTGAGCAGGGACCCGCAGCCGAGGACGGAGCTCTGCACTCGGGCTGAAAAGAGTCCTGGAAGAGGAGATAGAGAATGTGGTGAAAGTCAGCTCAGAGGCGGCCGAGAGGGCCCGCCTGTGTCGGGCACAGCAGACACGGGATTGTGTCACCAACACACTTGTAGGCAGGGGAGCGCATCTCAGCACTCCCGCCGCCTAGCGCCCCGTCAGCCCCCCAGCCCGCGGGACGCAGACAGGTGTGAGCTGCAGGTGAGGGTCCCACCCTATCCGCCCTGGTGGCTGTGTGACCTCAGGCAGGTCCTGTCCCCAATCTGGGCTTCAGCTTCCCCATCTGGTAGAGGAGGGGCTTGGACTAGAATGGAGCTTCTCAAACCGGTCATTCCCCAGCTATTTTTAGGATTTCGGCCGCATCCATGGAACCACTTGAACTCTGCTTTACCTTTCAATTAACTCACCTATTTTTACTGAAATAATGCTCATTAGCAAAGGAAAAATCGGGCTGCCACGGTAAGTAGAAGCAAGCCAGCACCGATTGCTGTAACCAGACGTGGTTTGGCGAGGTGGTGGACACGGCCTCAGCCTATTCATCCGTAAGATGCAGATAATAACAACGCTGATCTCATAAAGTTGTTATGAGGATAAAAGGAGTTTGTATTTGCAAAGCACCGGCACTTAGCAAGCGCCGTGGATGTATCTGTTAAATAAAAATACGAAAACAAGCTAGGCACCCTGGAAGCAAGATGACGCCCTGGCATTCCAACTCCCCAGTAGGGTCTGAGCCTGAGGCCTGCTTTTCCCTATTGAAAAGAGAGATTAGCGGCTGTCGGAGAGGTGTGAGAGACATTTTGGCAGGAAACAGAGACTTTCTCCGTGAGTAATCAACAGGCGCGCAGGAGAGAGGAAGGGGGACTTTCTTACGGTGCAATTCGGGGTTATTTAATGCCATTTCCATGTCCCCACACCCAGAGTGTGCGCTGTTGGACACCCCGGTAAATGCAGGGTAAAGCGCATCCATCCCAGCCTGGCTCTGATGGCCTGGGACTCCGGGAAGACAGGGGAGCAAACCTCTGACGCCGCACGCATGCGAGGGTCCGGGCCAGGGCACCCTCTCACCCCACGCCCCTCTCTGTCCTGCTTCCCCACCGCCTGGCCTGGATTTTCTCCATCAGCCCCATTTCAACTGTCCCACTCCGTTTCTCTTCGCAGGGAGGTGGTCCCCAGGAGGCGTGGAGCGCAAAGATTCTGGACTTTGAATTTCGTTTCTGACTTGCCTCGGGAGAGTCACATCCCGGGCTCTGCTGCATTTCTTCAGCTTCCAAATAAGGAAAAAAGTACCTGCCGGGGAGGGTTAGCGCAGGCGTCAAGGCCGTAATGCTGCTTCAGGGCTTAGCACGGCTCTGGGCACAGAACTAACACACGGCCAGCGAGCGTGGCCATTGTTATTTCAGATAAACACAAAATCAGAGAAAGAAGTCCTTTGTCCGACCTGCGTCTTGATTACAATAACTGTAATGCTTCTTGCCTCCCCTCCCCATACCCATATTTCCTTCCGTCTGTCCTTCTGAGGGCTCCATGAGGGCCGGGACCGGCTGGCTCCTGTTAGTGCCCTCAGCGTAGGGCAGGAACCCCCCAGAGGCCCCGCTGCCCAAGTGTTTGTTGAATGAATGAATGAAGTCATGGCTCAGGGGGACCTAAGACAGCCTGAGGACGGTGGTAGTGTCCACCCTTCTCCGTCCTGCGCCCCATCCCTTCAGCTTCCTTTCCCCTTCCCTGAACATAGCCCTTGAGGGACAACTCCCCTCCGTGGGCGCTGATGTCACACCAGGATTTGTGATGTCACACAACCAAAAACACCTATTGCAGTCACCCCCCAAATTGAACACCTTCATGTGGAGCCCTTGATTCATGCCCATGTCTCTGCTGGAGGTTTATGACTAAAGTGTGAGGGGAGACAAGGCCAAAGGAAATGCACATCCCAGGCTCTGCCCTCCATTCTTTTTTCCAGGGCACCAGTATGTGCTGGTGACCAGCGGTCACCAAGTACAGAAGAATGGGACAGGCCCTGACGACAGGAGCTCACAGATAAGAGACTTTGTGACATGTGGAGCCTGCCCTGTTGGCTTTTACAAAATACTATAAACTCAGCTCTTTCTAGAAAGAATTTGAGGGAAATTTATAACTTAAAAAATCTATATATGACACCTAAATTACACTTACATAAAAAACAAACAAACAAACAAACAAACAAAATAAAACAAAAATCCCCCAACCCTTTAGAGGTAAGGGAAAAAGAACTGTTCCACGAATCTGGGATGAGATCGTGACTATAATCAGGAAACAATGTTTTGCCCTGAGCTTCCTGGAAGCCAAAGTGAAAAAGGAAACAGGCTGGGGGGTGGGGGCGGGAAGAGGAAGGAAAATCAGAACAATGGTCAAAACTTATTGAGTGCTCACTCTCTGCCAAGCATTAAGAGCTTTATGTGCGGAAACAATATAACAAAGTAACCCCATGGAAGAGTTAAGATCATCCGCGTTTTACAGATGGAGAAATGGAGGCAAGAAAGGATTGAGTTGCTTGCTCAAGGGGCCAGCAAATAGCAGAGCAAAGGCATGAACTAGGAAATGGAGTTCTAGAGCCACGCCAGCGGCAAGCCACCAGGCTTTCCCCCTGGCTTCGCTCAGGCCTACCAGGCAGCATGATTATCTGCATCTGCTAAAAAAATGATGTAGCTGAAGCGCAGAGAGGTAAAGTGACCTCCCCAAAGTCACACAGCGTGCCAATGGCACAGTGAGCCCTGGCCAGCCTCCCTGTCCTTCCCCTCTCAAATACTGGCTCAGCTCTGCAGCGTGACAGCTTTTAGAGTTCATGCCACTGACAATAGGAAGCAAAGGGTTCATTCCAGGCGAAGACACAGGTCCCATCTGAGTCCTCACAGGCCGTCCCCTGCTGGCACAGGTCCCTGCTGACTGGGGGTCTGGCAATGCCGGTTCACACAGGCCACAAGCCACGCCAAGATGTTTGTTTTGCTCCCCGGGGTGGGTGAGTAATCCCCAAGCCCCCGCCTCTTGCCTGTGTGTGTGTCCTGGGGTGGGGTGGGGGGGTCCGCAGAAGGGATCTGGAGCATCCCAAACCCCTCTCGACTTGCCATACCTGGATCACAGGGCCCCAGGAATAGCCTGGCCTGTCCAGAGTCCGCAGACCTTGATGGAGCTTGACCTTGGGCAGGTAACTTCATTACTAGGGGGTAACATCAAGGACCGGCTAAAATAATTCAGTAAAAGCAATCAGCCCAGTGTCTGGCACACAGAAAGTATTTTAGGTAGTATTAATGCAATTAACTTGGCCTGGGCCGCCCTGGGGTCCACAGCTGCTCTGTCCATGGTGGACAGACACGAGCCTGCCTCACTAGGGCCCCAGCCCAGCGACGGAGGTCAGAGCAAAAGACAGTTCTGTCTTGTCAACCGCTCCGCCTGGGCTTCTGCTATAAAGCAGCTGGTGCAGAGAGCGGAGTTTCCAGCCCAGCCCTGCTTCCAGCTGGCTGTGTGCTCTGGGGTCAGCCCTCCCCCTCTCTGGGCTTCAGCTTCCCCTTCTATAAAATAAGAGGCTTCGACCAAGCGGCTCCCCCGCCCTGACCGCTTGTCACTTCATCCTTTACTTCATCTGACTTCCCAACACCTCCACGGAGGGAGGCAGCGTGGGTCCTGACCCCCCTCCGGGGAGGAGGAAAGCAACACTGAGTGAGAAGTGAAGGGATTTACACCCTGAGGCTGTTGTAGAAAGAAGGGCGCAGTGGGAAGAGTGTGGACACAGCCTGGGCCGGAGCTGGGTTTGGAGCCCAGCCCCTCCACTCCCTAGCTGGAAGGTCGGGAAGGAAAGGCTTCACACCCTCCTGAACTGACCTCTCCACCTTAAAGGGTGGGAGTGAGACCCCCTCGCAGGAGAGGGTCAGGAAGAGGAGTGTGGCAGGGTAAACCCCAGGTGGTCGATGAGGAGGCTTTGTGATTCTTCTCAAAAGACCAATTTCACCATCTCCTCTCTCTCCCGCAGGAAAGTCTGGGAAGGCTTCCTGTTGCTCCAGATATGAGGATACACAGGGTGGGGCTCGACCAAAGAGCTGCAGGCCTCCCTGCTTCATCCCCTCCTCTCCCTCTCCAACCCCTTAGGTCCCCTCGGCCACCAATAATCCAATAATCCACACTCCTGCTGGGTCTTTGCCCGAGCTATGGCCCCCGCTTGGTGCACCCTCCCCTCCCTCTGAGCCAGGTCAGCTCACACTCATCTTTCAGGCCACACTTGTATGTCACCTCCTCCAGGAAGCCCTCCCTGGCCTCCCTATCAGATCCAATCCTCCCTTACAACCTCTTCTGAAGTAGCTAATACGTGGTTGTCCCATGTCTGTGAGGTTCTTTGCTCACCGTCTACTCTGCCAGCAGGCTCTAAGCTTCTTGAGGGGAAGGCGTCTTGCGCGGTCTTGCCACTGCCGTATCCCAGCCCCGAGCTCAGGGCCTGGTCCACAGTGGATGCCCAGTCCTTACTGGATCTTGCTCAATGCAGAACCAACAGAGCCAATCACTATGTCACTGGGGGTCCTATGCACCAAGCCTTGGTGGCATGTTGAGAGGTCAAACTGATCCCACCGTGTCCCCACTTTGAGGACGGATTGCAGGGGTGTGGAAGGGGGGGCGCTGAGAGACAGGCTTTGAAAGAGAAGCTGCAGATCATCACAGAAACCAGATGAGCACCAGCTAGCCCCGCCCCCCGCCTCCCCAACCCCCCCCCCCCCCCGTGACATCTGTGGGCTGACACCAGTCCCTCTCGGCCCAGCCTGGGCCCTGCAGGACAACATTCACAAAGGCCCCACAGCTGAGCACCCACCGTGTGTCAGGGCCCTGCACGGATGGTAATTCTCTCATTAAATTCTCATAACCCCATGAGGTAGGGATTGTCCCCCTCTTCTAGAGATGAAGGGAACTAACGCTCGGAGAGGCAGAGTCACGTACCCAAAGTTACAATATCAGAGAGTGGAGAGGGGCACTGTCTGAACTGCTAATCTTTCCATTGAGGTATAATATGCATACAGTAAAGTGCACAGATTCGACACATATAGCTTGATGATCAAATGTCTACACCCGCATAACTACTACCCAGAACGTTCCTCGTGTCCCCGTCTCCGCACAGACCACCCCAGTCACTAGCCTGACTTCTACCACCATTGATTAGTTTGGCCTGTTGAGAAGTTCCCATCAATGAATCACTCAGAATGTATTCTTCGGTGTCGGGCCTTTTTTGCTCAGCGTGGGGATTTTAAGATTTATCCACAATGCTGTGTTGCCAGCAATTTGTTCTTTTTTATTGCTGTGTGGTATTCTCTTGTGTGGATTTACCATGATTGATTTACTCAGTCTTTGTGGATGGGCATTTGGGTTTTTTCCATTTCAGGGGTATTATGAGGTTCTAGCCCAGTACCTGCCTTGGTGAGCGTGTGCTCTCGTTTCCTTTAGGTACACACTGCGCAGGGAGGAGGACAGCTGGGCCCAGGGGTAGGCATACATCTAGCTGTATTAGAACCTGCAAAACTATTTTCCAAAAGGCTTATGTGACTGTACTGCCATCATCGCCCCAATCTGTTTCTTAGGGAAATCATGGTGTGGGGTGATTTTGTTATTTTGGATAAAGATGATCTATTGTGTTAATAATCACATGTGATTGGACTTTTTTGCAAGACCACTGGTGATTGCCATTAGAAATAAACTCACAAGTCGATTACAAGCCCTTTGTTAAGCTTCCTATGTGCAATTTGGGGGTTCAGACAAATGTGGCTCCATTGATAGCCCACCCGGACATCAGGTCAGGCTCTCGGACTTAGAGCCGGGGGCCCCAGTCCAGAAACAGATGAAATGACCCTTTGTAGAGGTGTAGGAAGAGGCCGGGGCCCGTGTGCAAGGCTTCTAGTCATTTCCTTTAATCCTCCCAAATGTATCGTGAAGCAGTAATGACTGTCCCATTTTGCAGAGGAGGAAACTGAGGCTCAGAGAGGGCCGTGCCTCAGCCTGGGTCTCACAGGAAGGAAGTGCATGATAGAGTAGCTTCCTGGTGCTGCAGGTCAGAAGCTGACCAGGACATTAAGGACAGCCCCGGCATTATGGAGCCCTAGGTTAATGTGACCGCTAACAGTCACTGCGTCCCCAAGCGAATGATGCCTAGCACAGAGTCTGTGCTCAAGAAAGGCTTGCTGGTAACTGAAAGACCAGTGAGTGTGGCTAATGTCAAGACAGAAACAGAACAAGGACCCCTGGGCAAAGTTGGGGGTTAACTTCTCCGCCCAGACAGACAATATCAAAGCACTTGGAATAGAGGGTCAATAAACACCGTTCCTCTTTTGTGCTGGGGGAGGCCCAGGAGCTGGGAACACTGTTCAGAGCTCCAGCTCCCGGTGCTGCCCGCACCCCAACCCTTGCCACCGACATTGCATCCAGTACTCCTGACCGGCCGCTGTGCCGGCCCTGACTGTAGAAGTGGCCGTCCGTCTCCAACATGGCTCGTTTCAGGCGCCCTCCTCCATCGGCCTGGCGGTCTCGAGGCCGGTGACTGTGGGACCGGACCCCACCACGAGCCCAGAGCTGTGCCGGGCCAGTGTAGCCTCTGGGCTCATCCAGCCAGCAGGGGGATATGCTCAGACCCCCAGAGCTGGGGCCCTCGGGCTGGCCCTGGTTTGGCCCCCACCCTCCCACAGACCCCGGGGCTTTAGGTAAGTTCCCCTCTCCGAGCCTGTCTTCCCATCTGCAACAGGAGGAGTTCGTGAGGAAAATAAAACAGAGCAGAGGAGATGTGGGGCAGTGATGATGGAGGCCCAGGCTGGGTTCAAATCCCCACCCTACCACATCCCTTCTGGGACAGGTGTCCTGCCCACACTGAGCTTCAACTTTCTTGCGTCTAAAATAGGGAGAAGAAAAATAGAGCCCGCCTCACAGATGGGCTAGGGAGGCAATCAGCCCAGCGCGTGGCACGTTTCAAGTTCTATAACTATTCCTGCCACTCTCGTCATTACGGTTCTTGCTCTGCGACTCGAGAAACCGATCAAGTTTTTTTGCTGGGAAGAAAAC
>CM052798.1:14701788-14773493 GCA_028533885.1 Nasua narica | reverse complement strand
TATCTCTCAAGGAGAGACGAGATGGCTTGGGATTTAGATAAGAGGGAGACGGGGTGGGGTGGGGGGGGACATGGGCTGGGGGGAGAACAGCCAGGTGTCAGGAGGGGAGGGAAAACAGACGGCTCTAGGAACTCGGTTTTCAGGAGTTTTACTCAGAAGGAGGATAAAGCAGAGGGGACAGACTCTCAAGGTGTCAGTTGAGGAAGACAAGTCCCAGCAGCCCTGGGGGGGAGTGAAGAGACATCTCCCAAGGCTGTCGCTGGAGGGAGAGCCTCGGGGGGGGGGGGGAATGGGATAGAACAAGAGGATAAGAGGATGGGGGGTCTCTGAAGCCAGCGCCAGCCCAGCTGACCCCCTTTAGCCCACCCCCACCGGTGCACACAGAACCCCACGCAGCCAGGCCCTGGATGCGGGACTGCCTACTCCACCCCCTTGCGGTGGGCGGGGGAGGGGGCGGCAGTGAGCAGGGGCCCCAGCCGGGGTGCCCATTCCTGCCTTCAGTGAGGGAAGTCATGGCCCCGGCAGGGGTGGCTCACCCTCACCGGGTGCTTACTTGACCCAGCACCAAATTAAGAGCTTTGCGCAAATCCCTCCCCACAACGTGTGCAAGGCTTCTAGTCATTTCCTTTAATCCTCCCAAATGTATCGTGAAGCAGTAATGACTGTCCCATTTTGCAGAGGAGGAAAGTTCTATTCATCCCTCCCCTTAGGGATGGGGACAATGAGGCTCGGGGAACCCAAGAAAAAGTCCAAGGCTACCACACATCGGTAACGGTGGAGGAGCCCCTATGCTGCTGACCGCTCTACACAGGGGCTTCTGGGGCCGAGGGACTGGGGTTCTGGAAGGGCACGGAGGGCGTGGGGAAGGGCATTCCAGGGGCAGGAACAGCAGCAGCGCGTGGGCAGGGTAGTGTGGAAAGGCAGGGTGAGTAAGAGACCTAGCAAGACATCGAAGGTGGCTGGACATGCAGCCGTGACGAGGGCAGTAGGTCCAACTGGTCACCGTGCCCCCTGGTTGGCATTGAGAAAGGCGTCGAGCCAGTTCTGGTTGCCGTACGGGCAACAGAGACATGTGGGGACGCTTGGTCACGGCAGACTCCGTGGCGGTGCCATTGGCAGCCCGCTAGCTCGCAGGACCCCAGGGCCATGGGGCCAACACTGAAGAACCACGGAGGCCCAACCGGGGCTGCTCTTGGCCTTTACAGGGTGGAGCCCGGGCGGCGAAATATTCTGCAGCGAGAACAGTCCCACAAGACTAAGAACTGTCCTGCCTGAAATATGAATAGCAACTTTGTTTAAAAAATAAAAGTAGATTAGACTAATCGTGACACCCACCCCCCAATAGGAGAACCCCGCCCCAGTGACCCTATTTGAAGAGAACTACAGTGAGGCCGAATGACGGGGACATCGCCCAGATGGAAAGGACCTGGCTGCGTTGGTACCACTGAAAGAGATCTCAGGGCCACAGGGGACCTCAAGCTGAGTACAAGGAAGCAACAAAAGGCTCAGGCAAATCGTTTGGGCCTGAAGCATCAAAAACGGGGTTTATTTAGATAATCCCTCCCCAGGCCTCCCTGCCTCAGCGCCTGGTTTCTCTAAGGATTTATTTTGTGAAAATGTCTCTCTCAACAAGTAAGTTATCCTACCCTGAGCCGATGAGGGAATTCTTCTCTGCGTTCAAAACCACAAACCCTGGGCAGCCCTTCTGCAGCCCAGCAAACTTTCTGCAGCGTCAGGTTATGAATCACTCATCAAATCCAAGTCTGACTCCAGGCCAGGCAGGGTGTGGGGGCAGGGAGCCTGCGCTGCGCTCCCAGCTCCGGGGCTGGGCCAGGGCTGCGGCCGGGCCGCCGTGCGGGACGGGTTCAGACCAGTCCCTTCTGATTCCAAGTCCCCAGGGGTCAGTCATGTGTGCCACCAGAAATACCTAGACTGGCTTGGGCCTGACCTCTGAGGCCAGGCCCTCCACACGGATAAGCTCTTCGGGGCCTTGGAATGACCAGGTGAGCCGGGCAGTTTAGCTCAGGGAAGAGGGGCATGTAATGAAAAGGAAAAGGTGACAGCTAAGCCTAGAAGTTCTGGGGGCCCACTCCATAAGCCTGAGTGGGCCTCAGTCTCCCAATCCGGATTCCTGTACACGTTCGCTCTCTCACTGCTGATGGCCAGGGACACCGTCCCCAACCTGCCACACTACAGGGGACACCTCGACCCTCGGGGTTCCTCCGTCCTGGCCTGAGAACACCTCTCCTCCTCTCTCCCGATCTCCTCTCCCCTGGAAACCTCTGCAGGAGAGCCCCAGCACATAGTAGGTCCTCAGTACACATCTGCTGAATGCAAGGCCTGGATAGGTGATTGGAATGACGGAAGACGGCACAAAGCTCTCTCGAAGCTGATGAGTGAATAAACGAACGGATCGAAGGCCACAGTGTAGTCCCCGAGCAGGAAAGTACGAGGAACTCACATGGAGACTTGAATCCCGGCTCTGCCACTTACTAGCTGGGTGACTTCAGGGAAGTGACCTGGCTTCCGGGAGCCTTGGTTTTTCTCATCTGCAATATGGGGAGAATGGTAGCACCTCCTCCACAGCGCTGTTCTGAAGATGCCGTGGGCTCAGGTACCAGCAGGGCTCAGCACAGCACCTGCTACCCAGGCACGCTCAGAGACGGAAGCGAGCAGCCTAGCGACCACCGTCTACATGGATCCCCGGAGCAGCACCTTCACCCTGATGCTCGAGGGCTTGAGACCAAGAACATTTGAGGTTTCCCGGCTTTGGAAGGATCATCGACACAGACATGGATAGAGCCAGGCATATTTAGGGACAAGAAAGTGATAAAGGGAAGAAAGGAAGGGAAAGTGAAGACCAGACTCCCAAGTGAATAAAGCCATCTGTGCTTCTGTGAAAATCATCCCCAAAGAAGGGGCTGGGCCAGGGTGGGCCCCCAAGGATCCCTCCAGCCCCAAAAGTGGGGATTTCTCATCTCTGAGATAGGCTGGTGTTTTTCACCTGCATATAGCTTCATTAGGTCCTGCTCAAGGCAGGGCATGAACGCAAAGAGCTTTTGAAGGCGGGGCTGATAAAAGAGCCATTTTGTTCTGGCCTGAGACCCAGTTCCAGGCTCCTTCTAGGTTCTGCCTAGTTTTCGCTGCATCGGGAACAGCCTGTGCGTTGTGATCACTTCCTCCCACTTCCAAGGTCTTGAGAGGGCGTCACGCTGAGTTGTAAATGCTTCTAGGATAGAGGAGGAAGTTATTTTTATGGGCAGACAGTGTCTTCATTCATCCCCTCATTCATAAAGCATCGGTTTAAGAGCCTGCTGGTACCAGACCCTATGCTGGGCATTGGCAGCCCCATGATGAATAAGATCAGAAAGTGTCTACATTCTAGTCTAACAGGAAGGCCAATGTGGACAAAATTAGCTACACTTTGTTGTTGTAAGGTCATCTATAAAGGAGTTGTGAATAAAAGGCCAAGGGTGGGTGCAAAGCAGGCTATACTAAGGGGGAGGAGGGCATCTGAGTTGGGCCTTGAAGGATAACTAGGAGTTTGGTAGACAGAGAAGGGCATTCATTCTAGGCAATAGCTAGAGCCTGAACAAAGGTCTGGGGGCACAGGAGTTTATGACATATACGTATGGAACCTAGAGCTTCAGGATGAGAATGACAAGGACAGGCAGGGAGGTCAGCGGGGACCAGGTCACCAAGGAGCTGGGTTAGTAAAACCTGGAGAAGGTGTTTGCCTTTGATTTTTTTAGACAACGAAGAACCCAAGGTCTGAGCAGGGGAGGAGGAGGGGCTGAGCTGCAGCTGTGAAGACTCAGTGGTGATGCTCGTCGGGTCCCGAGACCCCTGACATGGGCCACGAGAGGACGGGTGAGGCCTTGAGCTCAGGTGGTGGCTAGGGAGGCGGAGGGTCAGGGAGCAGCTGGGTTTCTCCCTGGGTGGCCAGGGAGAAAGGGAGGCACAGATGCAGAGGACTGTGCTCGCTCTGGCCTGGGGACTCTCCCAAGATCCATAAGCCAGTCAAATTAGGACACTGAGGCATTGGAGGACAGGACCAACGTTCCCAGTCGGGCCAATGGCTGGATTCACAGATACTCGGAGGCCTCTAGGGGGAGTCTCCCTTCAGAAAGAGCCATTGCCAAGGTGGCAGCTGACATTTCTAAGCCAACCAGCAGCCCCCAGACTCCCTCCCACCCCCTACCCCCACTCCGATGAGGGGCAGTGAGGGGGCAGGCTGGGTCCTGTGTCTCCATCAACGAAGTTCCATTATCCTCTGAGGCTGGATGACCCCCTGCCGCCACCCCACAGTGCGCTGGGAAGAAAAGCTCTTCTCTGACAAGAAAGCCCCATTCCAGGCTGGGCCCGGGGTCTGGGCAGCGCCTTTATCCACGGTGACCCTGCCACAGTGTCAGCGGCACAAACGTGTCGGGCTGCAGAGGCTGCCCCCACCCCCAAAGGGCCCTGCGCTGAAGCTGTGAAGGGGCCTCCTATGGGAACCAGACTGCGGCCTGCAGGCCCCACTGCCGCTCCCAGGCCTTGTCCCGCCCCCCGGGGGAATCACGCTCTGGCCAGCGCGGTGACCAAGGCGGGCTGGTGAAGTTGGGGAGGGGGGACTAAACAGAGCCCCCTTATTGCTGGGAAGGGGGCCCCGAGGAACTCTTTGTCCAGCTTCTAGAATTATTTGGGAGGGAAGATGAAGGGGAAAGTCTTTTGTGCCTCTGGGCCCAGCCGCTGGGCCTCACTGCCCACACCAACCAGGCAGGAGGGGCCTCCTTGTCCCCAACCCCCACCCTCCCCACTGGCCTGCTCGCTCCTCGCTCACCCCCCTCCAGGTACAGTCTTGCCAAGGAGGAAAGGGAGGCCTCACACTGACCAGCCCCCTGCCGACGCCCATCCAGTCAGTGTAACCCCTGACACACACACACCCCCTCTGTGTAAGGCGACAGTAACGATGACCAACCCATTGCCTTTATCCAGCACTTCCTCAGTGCCAGGCACGCTGTCATGTGCTTCTTTGTGCTGTATTATTATCCTTAATTTACCAACAGGGAACGGAGGCTCAGAGACGGAAAGAGGTCTATCCGAGGTAACACAGCGTTATAAGTGGCTGAGTCAGGATTCAAACCCGTGTCTGTCCGACTCCGGAGCCCATGCTCTTAACCACCACACAAGACTCCCGTGGCTGCTCTGCTAGCAAGGGGGGATCTGGCAGGGGCTCTCCTCTAAGTCCAGTGACTTCCACACCTCCCAGCCCTCGGACAGATGCATTTCCGAGGAGCTCTGAGGGCCTTGGAAGAATGAGGAGGTTATCCTGGGGTGGGAGGGGCTGTTTCTGGGAAGAGGGGCTCCCCACATTAGATAAAGTTCCACTTGGATGAGTCCAAAGGAGCCCAGGGTAAACCGTAGATTCCCCAGCCCAGGAGAATGGAGAGGGGTTGTCCCCAAATCAAACCGCTGAAAAGCAGATGAAGACTCACCATGCTGGGAATTCCCAGGGAGTCGGAGAACCATGTCCTCGCTCGAGCTCCCTGCGCTCGGGCCCCGGTGAAGCCAGCACTCCTTTCGCAAAGGCCAAGGACTTTGAACTTTCTCAGAGCCTCTGATTCTCCCAAGAGCCTCCAGAGGATGCTGTGACCCTGGGCCCCCTCAACGGAGCACAACCTGCAGACTGGGGCAGGTCTGCCTCGAACTGCCACTGGGCAGGCTTACTGAGCGAAGCCTTCTCTGAGCCTCAGTTTCCCCACCTTGCAGGGCTGTTACGAGCATTAAATGAAAAAAATGTGTCTATAGCATCAAACACCGTGCCCGCCACAGAGGAGGCGCGCAGTGAAAGGATGCTGTCTTCATTATCACTGGCACCACAGAGCAATACAACGGAAGCTCTGAGTCTGAGTCCCCTAAAATTATACACAAAAGCATGTGTGCTTGTCTCCAATTTTCTGGGATGTGGGAAGTTCACAGCTTCTTAAGGTTCTTCGTGACCCTATAGAAGTTAAGAGCAATAATAATAATAATAATAATAATAATAATAATAATAAACCCACTGATGTTTCTATGGTACCCTCCTGGGGTATATGGGGTATACATATCTCCGAGCCTCAGTTTCTCAAAGACTAGGGAGCCCCCGCCCTGCTTGTCTCAAGACGAGGTTCAGAATCTCAGTTGAGAGTGGAGGTAAAAGGACCCTGCAAAGTGTTGGGGTTGCTCCCAAGCCCCACACGAAGGGGCCTGGGAGAGCCACCAGCCCCCTGCCCCGCCCCAGGCTGGCCTCTAGTGGGAGGGGGTGCAGGGCACACAGCTCTGTCCTCCCTACTTGGAGCTCCTGATGGGGGTGGCCTCTTGGGTGTAGTTTTATTTCTGGACGCCAGGGGGCCAAGAGTCCAGAGTCCTGAGTTCAACTCCTGACTGTCCCCACCGAGTCCCACCAGCTCGATATAATATTGAGCATGGGCTGTGGACTCCAAAGATCATGAGTTCAAATCCCAGCTTTACCACTTCCTGGCCATGGGGTCTCGGGCCAAATCTCTCAGAGATTCACTTTTCTTATCTTGAAGGCAGAGATAACAACGGTCCTGCCTCCCAGCGGATTCAACAAAGCACGGTAACTCACACAGAGTAAGGCCGAAGGATATGCTCAAGACGCTTATGTGAACCTGCTTTATAAAGTCAACACGATCTCAAGGCTGTCTGTCCTTCCCATCGTTACTCATCCCCGTGTGACCTTGTGCAAGTCCTTTGTCCTCACTGGGTCTTGCTCTCCCCGTCTGAAAATAAAGGGGCTAACTAGAAAGAGCAGACATGAAGGGGCAGCTGAGGAGGGGACACACACAGCAGGGGGACAGTCTCGGGTATGAATCGGAGGAAAAACCCACTTGGGCGAGGGCTTCCACCTCTCTGAGCCTCGGTTTCCCCATCTGTGCATGGGCTTCCTTCTTCACCTGTATTCGACAGACTCCAACTGGGCTGGAGTGTGGAACATGCCAGGCCCAGGGCCAGATGCCACTGGCAGAAAGATGATGATGGTGTGGTGACCCCTCCAGGGGGTGGATCACGGTGACACCCCCTCCCAGGACTGCACGCGGCGGGGGGGGGGGGCAGGGGGGACAACACAGACTGGACCTGTGAAGGCCTTCTATGCTCCAGAGAGCTGCGGTGTCAGCCTTGCTAGGGGTCCCTCAAGGGCCTCAGATTGCAAATCCGAAAATAGAGGGGAGGTCCCCTAAATGTTTACCTGCTAAGCAAAAAAAAAAAAAACCCTCCAGCAGAGGCACAAAAGGCAGCTTTTTCAGTCCTGTGTGTGTGTGTGTGTGTGTGTGTGTGTGTGTGTGTGTGTGTATGCATACTGGGGGGCGTGGAATGAAATGAGGTCATATGGAAATGGACTATTTTTGTTTCAACACAGCATTTTAAAAATACTCTTAATTATATGAAGATGGGAGAAAGGTTTTCTCAAAAATTAAAGAGAACTGTTAGAGCCGCCCTCTGGCCACCCCCGAGCCCTCCCCAGGTCTCCCTGCCTCCCATCTCCAGGCATCTGCCCGCCACCTTCCCCATGCCCCCCTCACCTTTCCCAGGGCCCTGCAGCTCTCCACTCCCACTCCTGGGAGGCAGCTGGCCCACACATCTGGGCAGAAGGGAGCCAGAATTCACTGAGCCCCACCCCCTGAGCCCTTTCCAAATTTCATCCTCACAGCAACCCTGGGAGGCAACTCTTCTTATCCCCACCTCTCAGATGGGGACCCTCATCATCACCCCGGAGCTCAAAGAGGCTGTGTCCCCCGCCTGAGGTTACACAGCCTGCCCAAGGTCTCTGGGGCCCTTAGGCTGAGTCCTTTCCTCTAGAGGGCGCTGGCTCCCCGGCCCCGGCAGCCGGGCTCTGCAAGGTCTGAGACCCAAGGGACCCAGGGTCAGGCAGATAGATTCTCCTTGGATGTGGACTGGGTCGGGGCACGGCCTGGACCGAGGCCTTCCCACCTGTGACTTCTGTGCCCTGTCCTCTACCCAGTGATGATGACCATTTCTTGAGCATTTACTACGTGTCACAACTGAGTAAGCTAAGTGCGGACTATCATCGTTGACCATCTACAGGCGAGGAAACTGGGATTCTGAGAGGCAAAGCCACTTGTCCCAGGTCACGTCTAGTAAGTGCTGGTGGCAGGACCTGAACCCAGCTGGTCAGCTGCCCTCCACTGGAGGTGGACTCTGGGTGGACAGCCCAGAGTCTGGCTGTCTATAACCATCTAGGACCTCCTACAGGCCTATTGTGCGACCCAGTCGCTCGCTGCGACTGACCTCCTCGAGGGTGGCAGCAAGGCCTCGTCCTCTGCGCACTGCTCTACGGAGCTCGGCACATGGCAGGTGCTTCCTGACCCCAGGGTCCCGGGATGCCGGCCGCGCAGTCAGGCCGGCCACAGCAGAGGGTCCCAGGTCTCATCCCCTCGTTCTAGATAGATGAGCCATAGCCCAAAGAGGGAAAGGCACGGCGCAGTCACCCTGTGGGTCCTGACCAGGTCTGGACCGGGACCCAGGGCAGGCCTGCCCCCTGCCCTCTGCCCACCGGTCCCCCCAGAGCAGCCCAGCACGTGCTGGGGTCACCAGCACGGCTGCCGCGAGATCGAGTCGTCAATAACTTATTAATTGATGTTAGAAACAAGAAGACAGATACTTCCACCTCACAAATGCCAATAGGGCCTCCTGGGGCGGGTGGAGGGGTAAAGGGTCAGGACCAGGAGAAACGCACTGAGCTTCCTCCCCTCACCCCAGACTGAATGAAGCAGTTCAGGGAGCGAGACCGGGGCAGTCTATCAACACCCGCGCTGCCACCATCTCCTGCCTGGACCCCGCCTCACCGGTGTCTCCAGATCTGTTCCCTTGACAGCAGTCAGGGTAGTGCCTTACGAACACAGATCAGATCCTGCCACCCCCTCAAAACCCTCCATTGCTCCTATCTTGCTCAAGATGGAAGCCAAGTCCTCACAGTGGTCCCTGCCCCTGGTGATGTCATCTCCTCCCACTCGCCTCCTCCCACCCTTGGTCCTCCTGCCCCTCTGCACTGGCCTCATTGCACGTTCCTGCCTCAGGACCTTTGCACTGACTGCCCCTCTGCCTAGAACACCCTCCTCGAGGTCTCCACAGCACTCCCTCCCTCACTTCATTCAGGCCTCTGCTCAAACATCACCTCCTCTAAAGGGTCTCTCCCGACCCCTCTCCTCCGCCCTAGTTTTCTTCTCAGCACCCTCACCGCCCACCTGGCTCACTGGATGTTATTTCCAGTCTTGCCCACTAAAAGGAACGCTCCCTGGGGCAGGACAGGCCATACTGCCCACAGTCCCACCGGTAAGAGGCTTGGATGTCAAGGCACCAGGCCACAGACCCCCAGAGGCCAGGGACCTTCTGGCAGCCCCCATCTGAGTGAGAAGCAGAGGAAGGGTCGGCAGGCTTGACGTCCACCATATCTGAGGGTACATCTGTTCCCGCTTACCTACTGTGTGGCCCCACCAAGCTGCTTGTCCTCTCTGAGGATCTAAAGCCTTCTCTCTCTGTCTAGGAGAAAAATCCCAAGGGACTCTTCCTCCCAGGGGGCTGTGCACATCCAGTGTGCCAAGCTCCTGAAGGCAAGGCCCATGATGCCTGATGCACTGTAGGTCCCCCCGCCCCCACCCTGGGGCCTGGCCCTGTGCCAAGCCCCTGCAGACTTCAATACCAGTCTGTTCAATTAAAGAGAGATGACGGATGTCACAGCACTCTGCCAACTGTCACCCAAAAGAACAAACAGAAGCGTATCCTCCTTCGTTTATCCTCAGAACTGTTCGCTCATTCATTCATTCTCCCAATCAGTACATATTTACTGAGCACTTACTATGGGCCGGGCACTATACTAGGCCTGGGGAATCTAGTGATAAAACAATTCATCAATGGTCCTTGCTCTTATGGAATTTACAGTTTGGTGGGAGAGACAGATGAGCAAAGAAGCACTGTAATGATTTTAAAATGATGACTTTGACAAATGCTGCAAAAGATTGGCTTGTGGGGCACTCAGGAAACTCAAGGGATCTTCTCTGGAGAAGTGGAGGATGGGTAAGAATTACCCAGGTGATGAGTGAAGGGAACAGCATTCCAGGGAGAGGGACCAGCCAGTCCAAAGAACTGCCGGAAGGGAGTGTAAGGAATGAAAGGTCAGGGTGCCCGGAGCCCCTAGATGAGGTAGGTGATGGAGACAAGCTAGAGAAAGGGCAGCATCCAGAACAAGCAAGGCCTCTGGGCCATGGCAATGGCAGGTCTTTATCCTAAAAGAAATAGGAAGTCACGGGAATGCTTGAGAGAGAGAAGGTGGGATTCAAAATCCAATTCCAGGTGGTGTTCCCTTAACATCAGTCCATATGCTTCTTTTGTCTGCGTTGCCGAGTGGCCAGGGTTGGTGAGTCAAGCTCAAGTCCCCCAGTTTGGAGGCTTCAAGGCAAAAGATCCTCTTCTCCTGGCATCTCAGGCCAAGGTGAGAACGCCTGCCAGGATTGAGCCTTCCAAAGGCATCTCGGTGTCTGCTGCCTGAGGTCTACTCGCTGCCTAAGGTCTGCCCAACAGAACAGTTGTCACAGAGAATTAAAATCCACCCAGAAACTCAGGAAACTCGGCGCGGCTCCCCCTGTGATCGGGGAGGCATTACCCCGAGTGAGCAGATTATCAGGATGTGTAATTTCTGGAATAAACACAGCTGTGTTTGTTTCTCTGAGCAGCGCTCCAGACAGAGCGGCAGCCCGGCCGCCGCGTGCAGCTGGGGCCTCGCACCTTGGGACGGACGCCATCGGGGAGAAGACGCCCCTCCCAAGGGCCACCGGCGGCTGCCGTCCAGGTGGATCTGTCTGGAGGCCAAATCGGGGCCCCTCGGGAAGCGTGCAGAGAGACCACAGAGGTGCCGGGGTCCTGGGAGAGGAAGCGAGCATCGAGTGGCCTCCGGAGGCCTTTTCTCTTTGGAATGGGAATCGGTCACCATCGGCGGGACAGCTGGCCATGAGGTCGTCAGCTGGGACGGTGGAGGGAAGAGGAGGGGCCTCTTTAGTGGGAGAGGTCCATGTGGAAGGACGCCAGGGAGACCGGGGTCCAGCTTGGGAGCGTTCCGGATAGGAAAACTGAGGTCCGGGGAAGGGGAATGGGGGTGAATGGAGCGACCGACATCATACCTCCGGCTTTACTTGGAGCCTGACCCTGAACTAGGTCCCAGAAACACCACGGCGCTCGCTCAGCTGCAGCCCCTGTGCACCCGCGGGGCCCTTCGAGACCAGCAAACCCCCCCGGGGCCCTGGGGGCAAGTCCTGGAGACGCCCTGAGCCTCCACTTAGAGACAACAGACTAAGTGATGCTCCAGATTCCAGATTCCCCCCGTTATTATGATCCCCATTTTACAGACGGGCAAACTGAAGACCAAGATGGTTTGAAGTCATTAAAAAAAAAATCTCCATTACTTATTTTTTATCACACCTCGCTCTCAAAAGGACTAGAAGCAGATGTGAAAGGCGTAATCCAAGTCTCTACGGAAGGGAGCCGCTGACTTTACCGGTCTAATCTCCCTCGTAAAGAGTTTTAGTGGCTCTGGACTCAGCCCCAGCGTCCAGGCCCGCAGCCGGCTCTGTGTGACCTCAGGCAGTGTGCTGTCCCTCTCTGGGCCTCGGGTTCCCCACGTGTCCAGCTCTAGTATTTTGAATGTTGGGATGGTCCCAGGCGTGCCGCGTGTTTGTCCAGGCTCTGTGGAAGAGCTGAGCCCCAGCAGAGTGACCGCAACCCCTCCCTGGCACAGAGGGGCGAGGTGGGGGTGGGGAGGACAGGATCCCGAAGGGCACTCTGGGAGCTGCGAGGCTCTGGCGAGGGAAGAAGGAGCCAGGCAGCTGCTCTCCCCTGATGTGTTCGCTCGGTCAGGGTCCCCACCTTTCTGGCCAACCTTCCCAGTATACGTGCTCCATTTTGGCCCTGGCCGCAGCCACAGCAGCTGGCCCATTGCCCCGCACTCGGGCTCTGGCTTATCTGAGGCCAGACCTGGGCAGCCCCTCGCCTCAGTCTCCAGCCTGCCTCTCCTCGCTCTGGGCCTGCGTCGGGTGCCAGCCTCCGTGGCCACCTTCCTGGACCCTTCCCTGCTTTTGCTGTCTTTCAATGGCTCCCTATTGCCTCCAAGTCCAAACACCCTAGCTTGTACTCAAGGTCTTTCTTCCGTGGCTCAAACCTTCTCTGCCAGCCTCACTTCCCATTTCTCTTACACACTTTTGTTCACTGCGGCTTCTAAGAACCTGCCCTCTCCCAGCCTCTAGGTCTTCGCTCAGGCTGTCCCCACTGCTAAGAATGTCCTTCATTCCATTCCTCGTGTGTCAAAAATCCTATGTCGACAAATATGCCTCCCCTGACAGCCCGGGCTGGAAGACACTTCCTCTTTGCGCTCAATATAGTCCATCATCTCTGAACCTGCTTTTTCATCTGCAAAGCAAGTGCTAACAACTACTATGCACAGTTGTTGCGGGGATTCAGTGAGAACGTGTCTGAAAGGCAGCCAGTACGGGGCCTAGCATGTAATAGGGACTCAGGGGTGGGAGGCGGTTAGGATGATGAGGTTAATGAAGGAAGAGAAGAAAGAGAACAAGAAGCGGAAGGAATAAGAGATGGAAAAGAAAGAAGAGGAAGGAGACCTGTCCTAACCCTCTACTGGGATATAACTCATTGACATCAAAACGTGAATTCTGTTGAATTCCTGTGTCCTTTGGCATCCTATTGGGTTTCATAAAAGACTACTGAATGGACAGACAGTGGATGGATGGACGGATGGGCAGACGGGTGGACGGATGGGTAGATGGATGGATAGAAGGAAGGCGGAATATGGAAAGGAAGGAAGGGTATATCGACAGATGAACCGAAACAGATAGGTCTGGAGGAGACTGAGCGTGCTATCCCAGAAGCCTAGCAGCACTGCATCCCACTGGCAGATGAGGATTCTGGGACCAGATGCCAGGTCTGTCCCCCCGGCTCCAAGCTCCTACGCTCCTGGCCAGCATCAGTCTGCTCTCAAGGTTGAGCGAGTGGAAGCTCAGGGCCGCTGATGCCCAGGGGAATGCCCGCTCTTCCTCCACCTGTCACCAGCCTCTGAGAGCACCAGCCCCTGTCAGCGGGAACATATCTCCAAAAGTATGAGCCAAGTCAATGGGAAAATAGGATTTACTTTACAGAAATTCACTTTGGGGGCCAACTTCTCCAGAACTCCTCAGTGCAGCAAGTTTGGCAAATCCACTGTCAATGGCCCAGAAGATTTCTCCAAACCTGGGGAGTATGCTGTTTGCCAGCACTTTCCAGGGCCAGAAACTGGAGAATAAGGAAATATCACAGTCTAGATACCGGAGGGCATCTAGAGAGGTGCAGAACTGCACTGTGGTTTCGGTGTTTGCTAATTTTCCTACCCATGTGTCCATCCAGCTGTCTAAAATATGCAGCTCGCCACCATTAGCCATCCATCCATCCATCCATCCAATCACCCAACCAACCTTTAAATCGTCCATCATTCATCCCACCACCTGATCCATGCAACTATCCATTCACTCATCCTCTATCCATCCAGCCACTCACCCATCTAACCGTCAGTCGCTCAAGGACTCATCCAACTTTTCAGCTGCCCTCCACTTATCCAACTGTAGACTAGCCAACCAGTATGGTTGAGGACTTCCCAGGGCGGCTGGCGGGGGGGAGGCAGACATGTTGACACAGTACACGGTATGGTCTAAACTACACATTATAAAATAGGTGTGTACAAGGTGCCACCAAGAACACAGAGGCCACCAAGGAGAGTTGGCTCAACATTGTACACAGAAGCAGGAGGGACCAGAGAGAGAGGTCAGAGCAAGCTTCAAACAGGAGGAGATGCTCAACCTTGGTCTTGATCAGCAGCAGAAATGAGCCAGAGAGAGGGCCACCCCGGTAAGGAAACAGCATGATAGATTCTAGAAGTCCAAAGGCCCGAGTCCTTAACCTTAACCTGGTTAACTGTGAACCGTGGGCCAGTCTTCAGTATGTCCAAGTCCACTGGACTCTACAATTTCCCCTCGATACCCAGAAAGGAAGGGCCACGTCCTCCTGCAGCTGCGAACCAAGTGGCCATCTGTGCACCTGGGCTGCACTGTGGCGGCTACAATAGGGGCACATCTGGAAGGGAGAAAAGTGGGTCCCCCAACGTTTTGTGGGACAGGCTTTGCTGTCCAGCAGACACAGGTGTAAATCCCAACCTCCTATTTTGCTCCAAATTACTTAACCTCTGAGTCTTCCTTCGCTCTACCGAAAATGCACGATCCACGACGGGCTCCCCCCTTGGCCACGGTGGGGACTGAATGAGCAATCCAGGCGGAAATAGTTGGCTGGCTGGGACGGAACCCTACTCACTCTTCCCAGTCACTGCCAAGGTTCAACGTGCGATCGAAAATAGTGGTTAAGAACGTGGGCTTTAGACGCGCGTGTGTCAATTCTCAGTAAACACTAGTTCTTCGTCCACGCCTGTAACTTCTGGTCAAACACGCACATACGTGCACACATACCTGTACGCGGAGGGGGCCAGATGTGGCAAAAATGTCCACAACTGTGGAATCTAGGTGAAGGATCCATAGGTGTTTATTTCACTACACTTTCAACTTTCCTGTATATTTGAAACATCAAAGAGAAGAAGAAATCAGCTCTGTGGTGATCTGTCGTGACATCAGGCTCCCTGGGCTGGGATTCTGGCTCCATTACTGACTGTAGATAAATTACGTGACATTACTGACTGTAGATAAATTACGTGACAAGCCTTGACTTTCTCATCTCTAGGATGCAGGTCATAGTAACACCCAAATACCATGGCTGGTCTCTAGCAAGCCTTCGATAAATGTTCGTCGCTGTTTTGATTATTCTTACTCTTCCACAGGCTGAGAAGCCGAGGCTGGGAGAGGTTCAGCAAACACCTGCCTTTCATACGTTATCTCTTTCAACTCCCCAAATGATGCCACGGGGCAGGCGAGATGATCCTCATTTTACAGACAAGAGAAACTGAGGTGGAGGAGGATGAAGTGTCCCACCCCAGTGACCCGGGGGGCACGTGGAAAAGCCAGGATCTGAATGGTCTGCCCATCTCCAAAGTCTGGGATCTTCCTCCGGGGTCTCCTGCCTCTTCCACGTCCCTGGACCCAGGCCAAGGGGACATCAGAACCCTTTCAACTCCAGAAGGGAGTCCCAAGCTTTGCTGGCATGGGCGGGCTTCCGGGCCGGCTCGGGGACACCCAGCGTCAGGGCCTTTCGGCTGTTCTCCCGAGAGCCACGGGAGCTGCCATCTGAGGCCATGGGGAATGACAGCTGACACTGATGGGGACAGGCAAGAGGACGGACCGGCCGGGGCCCTGACTCGAACAGACTCCCTGGGCCACGGCCTTTCGTGGGTTCCAGAAAGGCCCTGCGGGTTCTGGCCAAGGCTGTTCCCAGGCTCTGCTTCCCCGTGAGAGGCGGAGAAGCCCCATTCAGGCGGGACGCATCCCACTGTGCGTTAAGCCGCTTTCTCCCCACTTACACGTTTCCGATGCTTTTTGTCCTTCCGGCTTCCCATGGACTCAGGCCAAGTGACAAGTTGGTGCTGCGGACATATGTCGTCGCCATAATGGGAATGTTGACCCCACGCTCTCTCCCTGCTGCGGCCAGGCAGCTTGCACCCCACCCTGGTGCTTGGCACGCCCTGTTCTCAGCCACACGGGCTCTCTCCAGTGCCCCAGCGTGCCCCACACTCAGAGGCCCCCCCACCCGGACCTTTGCAGACGCCATCCCATCGCCTACGATGCCTGCCTTGCCGCTTCTTCCCTGGCTAGTCCTTAAGAATCATTTAAGAAGTTGCTTCCTAGGAAGACTTTCCTAGCCCCATGTCCCAGAGGAAGAAATGGAGGCTCAAGGAGGTTAAGTTAAAGGGGCCAAGGTCAGGCTGTGGAATCAAGCCGACGGTCCAACCTGGTTCTATTGTAAGACCAAGTGCTTTCCACTGCAGCCACTCTGCCCCAAAGGAGAAACCCAATGGGAGACATGCCCTCTCTCTTCAAACACAGCAGAAGAAGGAGCATATGCTTCCGGGTTGTTCCGGAAGGCAGGAAAAGGAAGTGTGGAGCGAAGTTACAGGGAAAGGAATCCCCCAACTCAGGATTAAGACGCATTCCCAGCAACTTCCCTACCTACGAGCTGTGTGACCTGGGGTGAGTCACTTCAGCTCTTAGCACCCCAGTTTCTCCATCTGTAACACGGGGACAACGATGCTCTTGCTATTTGGCTCCCCTCCCTGCCGACACACCTGAACCAGAGCTTGTAAACTGCCAGTCAGCGAACCAGACCCAGCCGGCAAACCCGGCTTGGGTTGACCAGGGCTAGGCTTTAGAATGCACCGCACAGACATTTAAACACTCATCTTTCCCCTACGCAGCAAAACACTGAAAAACCAGAAGGTGCGGCAAAATTGAACCCCAATCCCAGCACGGCAACACGGTCAGCAGCGGGTAGCCCCTGCCTTCCTTGGAGGACAGGTCCTGTCTCTGGGACACTGTCGTCTAACACGCGGCTCCCACTCAGAGCTCAGTGGCCCCCCCACCCCAGCTCCCCACTGGCACAGCATTTCTGGGTGCTCTGGGCCAACCTGTGGCCCAAACTTAGATCTGACAGCAGCAGGCCAATGCCTCTAGACTTCTGAGTTTCCGCCAAGGCTTCCTTGCCCCTACGGTGGCCCCTGGCCAAGGTGGGAGTGACGAGCCAGTCATACCGTCACAGGCTCTTTTACAGTTGAGTGAAGAGCACAGTTGCTCCCTGCCATGGCCTTCTGAGGTGGGTAAAATCATGATCCTCAATTTACGGATAAGGAAACCAAGGCCCCGAGGGGTGATGTGCACTGCCCCAGGCCATAGGGGTGCTTTGGCCCCCTTCTCCCAAATTCAGTCCCAATGGACCAGGGCCCCCTTCTCTGATCTCATGCCTCATGCCAGATCTTGAATATCTATGATTCTGGCTGCCGTTTTTAATTATTTGTCATTTACTGCATAAACATCTATTTTGTGTCTGTCATGAGCCTTGGGCTGGGCGTGCGGTAAGGGGAAGTGGAGGGTCCCTCGCCCTCTCAGGGGGAAGCAGATCACCCTGGAAGCCAGTGCAGGGAGGTAATGCGGGGGCTGGAATGCGAGGGAATAGAAGGTAGGGAGTAGGGTTTCTGGCTTCCCATTCCCCGCACCCCTGCACCAGATTATAAACTCCCTGTGGCAGATTGTCTCCAAATACGGCCACCACCAATGCCTCCCATTGCTAAACACAAAGCCACTCCTCCCACTAAGGGCGGGGGGTGGTCTAAGCCTAAGTTTGGACCACAGGTTGGCACAGAGCACTTGGAGATGTGCGCCAGTGGCCAAGCGGGTGGGTGGGAGACACCAAGCTCCAAGCACCCCCTCCAAAGATGTGTTGAAGACTGTGGGCAAGGCAGAGTCAAATGTTATGTGTTAAACCACTGAGCAAGAAAATGGGGCTTTCCTGGGAGCTCCTGGCTGGCTCAGTTGGCAGAACGTGTGACTTTTGCTCTCAGGGTTGTGAGTTCGAGCCCCACATGGGACACAGAGCTTACCTAGAGAGAAAGAAAGAGAGAAAAGAGAGAAAGAAGTGGGACTTTCCTTTAACAACTGAGCAGAAACTCCAGCCCAGTGTATTTCCCTCCACCTCGAACCTGATACGGAAACCCAGGAGGAATCTGAGATGCCTCTGTGACCCTTTTTTGGTGGCAGGGGTGTTATTTTGTGACATTACAGCCTGGGTCTCCAGAAGTCTGGGCGGTTTCTGCTTCCCCATCCTGGGAGCCAACCACCATGGAAAGCAAGTCGGTCTGGACTACTGCTGGTGAGAGATCCCGAGGAATGCGAGAGCGGGCCCAGCCCCTGTCATCCCGACCAGGGCCTTGGAGAGGTATGTGAGGCCACGATGGACCTTCCGGCACAATCCAGCTGAGTGTGGGCTCTCCAGTGATCTCAGCTGACGCTGCAGGGAGCAGAGTGAACACCAGGCGGAACCTGGCCCGTCCACGGAATCAGAGCAAATAATAACTCATTGTTTTAAGCCAGTAAGTTTTGGGATGACTCGTTATGCAGCAAAAGATAACTGATACACTTTCCAGGAGCAGATCCCTGTGCTTTTTATAGCTCTCCCCTTCCCTCCCCTGCCTGGAGCCTGGCACTGGGAGTTGAATGCAGGAGCTGGAAGGGGCCTCCCAAACCACGGAGTCCCACCCTTTCGCTTTATGGAAGAGGCAGCTGAGGCCCAGAGAGGAGCAGTAATTTACTCCAGATCACACAGGGAGACGGGGGCAGATCTAGAAGGAAAACTTGTGCCTCCAGGGGCGAAAAGAGCTACACAAAGGTATAATGCAAGTTGGTAACAAGTTACCTCTAGCTCTCAGGCCGCCAGAAGAGGCAGCCACTACTCGGCTCCAGCAACTGTGGCCGTGTGGGACGTGCGCCCAGTGAAGCCAGATTGTCTGACTTTTCACAGAAGCCAGAAAGAGGATTTCTCTCTAAAATCTCTTGATTTTTAAATGTTGGCTAAGAATTCAAATTGGATTGCTGATCTCTGGGCCATTGAGGTTGACCTTGGGCTTCCAGCTTGATCTGGCCGCTGACCTTGGGCAGGCAGTGTTATCCCCCCACGCCTCAGTTTCTTCATCTCTAAAATGGGCCCCCTGGCTCCTGCCCACTTACTGGGTTGCTGCAAGAACCCGATGAGCTAATGGATTTGGAAGTACAAGCTACAAATGGCCCCGCGGCTCCGATCTCTGTGGAGGCGCCCCTTACAATGTAACGAGTTAACACCCGATTTGTCTAAGTTAGAACAACATTATTCTGGCCATTATGACAGAGATTGCATTTTTATGGCAGGTTTGTGAGTTCCAGAACCCTCCCGCTTGCATTATCTCAGGATGTTGATGGAGTCAGAGGCTGGATGGCTGCCCTGGAGACCCTTGCCAGAGCCAAGCCTTTCCTGTGAGCCGGGAGGCACATTCCAGAATCGGCTTGAGTGGCAGTGAGAAGCAAGAGCTTCGGAGTCACCCGGACCTGGGTTTGGATCCCCGACTCCCACTGCCTCGCTTTAGGTCCTTGGGCTAAAACTCCGAGCTCCGCTTTTCTCACGTGCACAATGGGCATGATACTAAAACCGCTCCTGCGTGGCGGCTCCCGGGGCAACCGCACCAGACGATGTGCCCGATGCCCTGAGCAGAGCGTCTGGCACAAGAACCGATGGCCGTCATCATTATCATGGCACGGAATTTGGTGCCTGGCCGGCAAAGGGCCCAGAAGGAACGCGTAGCTCTAGAGGAGCCCTCCGCTTTCCTGAGATCAGGGGGGCAGAACTGGGGAAGGGATGCGTCCCAGAGAGAGAGGCTGGAGGGGCCTCTCAACTGTCCAGGAAGAGTCAGGACCTTGACCTAGAAGGCTCAGAACTTAATACTGTATCTCTGGTCTTTCCCGATGGTGGAGTGAAGGCAGGGGCTGGAGCCAGAGTCCCCCTAGTGAGTCGGCGCCCATGTGTCCCCACTCTGAAGCCAGTTTGCCGTTGGTGTTGGGCAATAACGACCGGTTAATATTTACTGCCCAGTCACCAACCCTGAGGCCACCTCCGCTTTATCTTATCTGGGAACACGTTCATTCCTCACAGCTCAACGGCTGGAAACTATCCCCATCTTATTTCTTTTTAAGATTTTATTTATTGGGGCGCCTGGGGCGCTCAGTTGGTTAAGTGTCTGCCTTTGGCTCAGGTCATGATCCCGGGGTCCTGGGATCAAGCCCCACATCGGGCTCCCTGCTCAGTGGGGAGCCTGCTTCTCCCTCTCCCTCTGCTGCTCCCCCTGCTTATGCACACACGCTCGCTCTCTCTCAAATAAACAAATAAAATCTTTTTTAAGAGAAAAATTTTGTTTATTTGAGAGAGAAAGAGTGAGAGCGAGTGAGAGCCAGTGTGTGAGCGCACAAGCCGGGAGTGGGGCGGGGGGTGGGGGGAGGGGCAGGCAGAGAGAGAAGCAAACCCCCAGCTGAGCAGGGAGCCCGGTGCAGGACTCGATCCCAGGACCCCAGGATCATGACCTGAGCCGAAGGTAGACGCTTAACCAACTGAGCCACCCAGGTGTTCCTGTTATCCCCATTTTAGAGAGGAAGGCGCTGGGACTCAGGTTAAGTAATCCGCCGGAGGACACACAGTAAAGAACGGTCTGACTCTAGAAGCCCTTCCTGTAGCCCGCAGGCTAGGCTGTTGATGGAACAAGAGAGAGAGTGGTCAGGGCTAAGCTAAAGGGCTGTGGGATTTCAGAGAAGGGAGCAAGCACTCTGGCGAGGAGCGAAGGTACTGACATTTCACGGTAATTACAACCAGTGAACGTCGGGACGGCCACGGGTCAGGCCGCACCGCTGGCCATTGTCTGTAGCATCTCATTTAATCCTTGCCTGGAGCCCCTGAGAAGCAGATGCATTTACATCTCCGGGTTATAGGTGAGGGAGCTAAGGCTCAGCACATCCCTTGTTCAAGGCCGCAGAGCAGGCCTGGTCTCTTCCCTGAGGACACCCCCACCCCCAGGGGGCTGCGGAGGGGTGACAGATGGTTCCAGGAAGCTCACCGAGCATGGCCCAGGATAAGGTGGCCTGGGCAAGCTCCCCAGGTGACACAGGGGCGCCAAAGAGACAGGTGTCCCTTCTCCCACCCTCCTGAAGGCAGCTGCCTTAAGAGGCCCTAAAGGGCTTTCAAGCCGCCTTATCAGACTGAGCCGATCCCAATCAGGAAGCTTCTAGGTGCTGTCACATCAGCGGCCAGCCCCACCCCTGGGAGCTGTGCAAACATTCTTCCCTGCCCTCCCCCAGCCCAGCCTCTCCGTTCACCAGCAGGCAGGCAGCCGGGCAGGTGGCGCTAACTCTGATTGATTTCACTTCATTTCAGTCTTTTCCAGTTTCCCACTGCGGCTTCTCTTCCTTTTTCCCAGGAGTCCTGTGGTTTATCTTAGGCCTCTGGGGGACAAATCTGTCTGCCCAATGGAAAAGGCCAGGGGAGTGTGTTAAAGATACAGACTCCTAGGCCTTCCTCTTGATCTATCAAATCTCCGGCTAAGTCAGGCAAGCAGACCAGGCCCACCTCTGCCAGGAGGCCGTCCTGATCTCACCCCTCCACCCAGGGAGAGAGCACAGCTCCCCTACCTTGCCCGTCCAGGCCTCTTGTCACCAGCCAGCTCCACCCACACCTTCCCGCAGGGGTCCGACCTGCAGCCTAAACTCATAGGTGAGCCCTGGGTGGCAGAGTTGCCCAACTGCCACCCTGGGCTTTGCTGAGAGCCCAGCGCAGCGGCCCAGAGAACCTCACCTCACCCCTGCCCTGAAGCTGATGCAAAACCTTGATGGAGTTGGCGGGGGAGGGGGGCAAAAGCTCCGGGAAGAACCACCTCGTGGGAGGGACTGGGGCCACCACGGCAGAGGAGAAGGGCTCGCAGGGGTGGGAGCGAACCTGCCATTCCAGTTAGGGGAAGCAAGCCCCCCACCATGTGCGCTGGTGTAGGCCTGTGTTTTCACCATTAGTGAGCAACTTCTGAAACGAAGGACCCTCTTCCTAGGAAAATCTACATTAACATCCAGTGCTCAATTACAGTCTCAGGGTGATCACAGATCCCCAGAACTAAGGAGGCCTGTGGACCCCTGCTGAGAGTCTCTCTGGTATAAGAACCCAAGTATTTGCCCCCAACGAGGACCTGGAGGAGGAGGGGGAGGTGGGGCTCAGGGCCCACCCATGCTTGGGAGCTTGCCATCCCAAGACGAGGGGGCGCTGGGAGACCCAGCCACAGGTTGAGAGAGACACTGAGGGTTGATTTGTTGCCTGGACAATCCAAATGCCAAAAAGGGGGCCAAATTAGGACATGGCCCTAACGGACTACGCCTACACTCCAAGGGAGGGGTCCTCGAGAGGGCCCTAATGTTTACAGCCATGTGCCTGAGCGTCTGACACTTGTGGGCGTCCACAGAAGCCCCTGGGGGAACAGAAGTCCGGGGAATCTGAGTTCCTCCCCCAGGACACAGCGCGCTGGGATTTTAAACCCAGATCTGACTGCCTTAGAATGTGGTGTTTCTTCTCTACCCCACACTGGCCCTGTTTCCCCTCCGACGCCAAAGGCCCTCCCTCTCCCCCACACCTGACACGGAGTGGGTGCCCACGGGTGGATGGGGGAATGAATGAATAAATCAACCTGTTTCTGAATTCTACAGTATTTGGGTTTTAAATCTAAGCCCAGATTTCCTGGCTAAGACGGATACATGAAAGCAGCCTCCTTTAAAAATGAAAAGCAGAAGAAACAAACATAAAAGGAAAACCAATTCCAAATTAATCCCACTGAAGGTCGTTGGGTCTTAGGTAGCTAATGCCCAAGAAGAGGTGGGCCCAGGAGAGAGCCAGGAGGGGGGCGTGGGAGAGACCAGAAGGGTGCTGGGGGGAGAGCAGGCTCCCTCCAACCTCACAAGAAGGGGACGACGTCTAGCACACAGGGGCTGCTCACCCGTTCGAATCCTCAGGGCTGGCTGAACTGGGTCCTGTATACCTTTCCAGCCGGCCCCTCCGTTTCTCCCTCCAGGAAGACTTCCTTCATCTCTCTGGTCAGATGGACTCTCTCCCTCTCTGTGTCATGCCCCCGATCCCTGCCCCATAACACAGTGTGATATATTTGATCACGCGCTCCCTCGACATACATTCATTCAATGTGCCTTAGGTGATTGTGTCATTCAGTTACTGGGGACCCCTGGGACTGGGCACAGTTCTAGGCACGGGGATTCCACAGCAAATATGGCTGATAACTGCCTCTTCCCTCCCCGAGTTTACTGTCTAGGAGGCAAGGCGGATACAAAACAAGGAGAACGAACAAAGCCGCGGTACCGTGTCGGACGGCCGCCGGTGTTAGGAAGCGAAACAAAGCAGGTGACTTAGAAAGTGGCCGGACTGAGTCTGTTTTAGGTGAGGTAATCATGGAAGGCCTCTGGGGAGGTGGCCCTGGAATTGAGCTCTTTTTACTGCAACTGTGGACATAAAAAGCCAGGCGAGTTCCCTCAGGGAGCTCACAGTCTAGCAGACAAGAGCCAAGCTGGCCTTTTCTCAAGTGCACGGGGCCAGGTTTGGCTCCTCGGAACATCCCACACACTGGCTGGCAGGGGGCTTTCCAAATCTGGCCAGGTCCCTCTTTGGCTCCCCACTGCCCTCAGCATCAAGCCCAAATTCCTCAGCCTTCCGTCCTGGCCTTTCAGGACTTGCCCTGCCCTCCACCTTCAGGCTCTTCCCCGCTTGCTGCCCTCAACACCCGCCCCCCTCAGACGCACCCAAGCGAGTCCCCAGCCCACACCTCTGCCTCCCTACACATGCCGCTCCTCTTCCCAGGTAAGATTCTCCTCATCCTCTAAGTCCCAAAGGCAGCCTCCTTAACTTTTGAGAACACAGTTCTTTATTGTGACAGGTCGTTGGGGAAGTTTCACTGCAGGGAGAATGAAGGAGGGAGAGAACGAGGCAAAGAATAAAGCCATAAAAGAGGAAATAGCCCTCTTCCATCCTTAAACGGCCCCTGTGGCCCCAGGTGGTGCCTGACTTCCTCCTGGCGACACTCTGGGATACACTTATCACATTATATAGTGCCAACTGCTTTCCCTACCAGCTTGTCCCCTATCTCCCTGCTGGCCCCAGGGTCTAGCACCACAGCGGCCAGAGAGGCAGCTCCATAAACATTTGGAGACCCAATGAGCAAATGCACAGAGACCGATTTTCTCTAGACTTCAACCTTTGGATTCCATCTAGTGGCTGGTCCGTCACTGGCCTCTTCTCCTGTTGGATGTGTCCCCAGGGCACTTCCATCCCTCTCTAAACCCTCACTCCAGATGCTCCAGACTGTGTTTCCCTGGGATGGGGGGCTGTGGGTGGGGAAGTGGCTCATGGTTTGGGGGAGATACTGAGCTCGCCATACTAACTCTGGTGCCCCCCGGCCCCCAGTGCACATACGACTTCTCTCCCCTCTCTCGTTCTAAAGACTGGGGGTTTCTTAAGATCCTGATGCTCGGGACAGCCTTGCTACCACAGGGTATGAGGAGCGGGGAAGGAAGGGAGTGCCGGCTTTGTAACTCGGGGGACTGAGAACGGCAGGGGCAGTCCTCCCAACACCCCAAGCTGCAGACTTCGCTGTTCCCGGCTGAACCCCGTCTCTTCTGGGATGAGCCATGAGCAGCCCTGCCCGTCCTCATCTCCCACCCCCCGAAAGGCCGTACACGGCCCCTCAGGGTGGGCTTTTGTCGTCCGTCACGTGGTCTGAATCTCACAAACACCCCTGTGAGACAGGAAGGATGGGCACTGTACTTGGGCCCTCATCTGACAAGGAAGAAATGGGCTCAGAGAGAGAGGAAGTGGGTGCATATCATGGACTCCCAAGAGAGCTCCTAGACCATTTTACACACAGGCAAACTGAGGCCCCTGTAAGGGAGGGGGCTGGCCCAGGGTACCGAAGTAAATTAGAAGCAGGGCCCTTGACCTCCACCTCGTACTACATCCCCATCTATTTGGCCAGCTCCTGGTTAACCCCTAACAGACTAGACTCCTCCGTGTCTTGGGGGTGGAGGGCAAAGGAAGGGCCTGAAGCACAGTTTGGAGTACCCTCCCCCACCCGCCCCCCGAGCGGCCGTCCCCTCCTGTGATGTCAGCAGCTGATCAGCCCCGTGTCCCGGGCCCACCGTCCAGCCAGACCACAGCCCACCAGATCCCGGCCATCCCCACAGGGCCATGGCTGGACAGGCACGGGCCTTCCATCTACCCCACGGTAATTAAAAACACACCCAGGCCTCTTCCAACGCGAGCGGGGCCAATTTTCTTCCCCTCCAGCGCTGCTGACTGCAACCTAAACAGCAATATTTATGCCAAGCTCCCCATAACACTGTAAACATCCCAATGTATAGCGGGCCAACACATGAGTCATTTCCCCAAAGCCATAGTTAATAAGCGGTACCTCAGCCATATTCGAGGGAGCTCCCACCAGCAGCCAGGCCCCAGGGCTGCCCTCCACACCCAGGGCCCATGGCACCCTTGGTGCCCCGGTGGCCCCACTCTGGGAAACCACAGGCCACCGCCAAATCCTCCAGGAGCTGGAGAACAGCTGCCTGCGTTCGAGAAACTGACGGCCATCTAGGGACACCCCTCTACCCCCAAACTGCGCTCACTAAAGCACTCATTCACTTAGAGGAGAACTAAAGTTACAGCATGGGGCTCCCCATCTCGCCGTTTGCAGCGGCCACAGTCCTGCTCCGGGTCCGATCAGGTTTTTGTTCTGGGTCTTTTTTTGGGGGGGTAGGGGCTCCCCATCATCCCAAAGTGGCCTGAGATGAGGAGAATACATGCTTCGTCCCTCAGCCCGAGGTGGCAGAATCCTAGAAGGGCTCACCTTGTTTAGGGGCAAGAGAAGCCAGCAATATGAACGGAGCCCTGGCTTCAGAGACTTCAGCCCTGGCTTCTGTTTTTATCACCCAAAGGCCATGGGCGAGCCACTGACTCTTCTGAGCCTCGGTTTCCCTTTCTATTAAAAGGGAGTAACGATCATACCCACCTGGCTCCTCTGGAAGACTTATTTTGGGGAATCCAACAAACCTGTGGGTGGGGAAGCACTTTGTAAAGCTAAAAGTACCTTGTCAACTGTGCAGCACGTTGTAAACCACAGAGAGCTGCATACAGTGCGAAGTACTTCATAAACTGTAAAGCGGGTTGGAAACTGTAAAGCGCAGGACACACGAGAACCATTATTCACACTCATTTCTTGCCCTACAAGCTTGGCCATTTCTGGTGGACACACCCAGAGCTCACTAACTTTCCCTCCAGAGCAAGCTGGCTCGGGAGACCCGGCAGCCACCCTGACCCCTTGGGGGTCGGGTGGTACCAACACACGAAGCCATGGAGAGAGGGACCAGCGACCCCGGCCAAGGCCAACACATGGCAAGAGCATCTGGTCCGGCTCTGGCGGCAGCTGGAGAGTTCCCGGGGCTCCAGCGGCCACGCTGAGCTCCACCGCCAGCCGGGCGGTGGCCGGCAGGGGTGCCCGGAGACCCCGCGCCGCGGAGAGATGCCCACGGACCCATCCCCCGCCCCCGCCACCGTAGTCCTCCCCGGGAGGGGACCCCATTGTACGCCGCGGGCGATGGGCAGGCACCGGCGCGAGGGGCTGGCGCGTTCACTTCCACTCTGCCAGTCCACCCCCACCCCGGCTCTTCGGGGCGCCGGCCGCATCCCGGGGGCGCAGACCGCGGGTCCCCCACCCCAGTCAGCCGCGGTGCCGCCCTCCCTCTGCTCCCTGCCAAACTTTCCAGCCCCGACTGCGCGCCGGGCCCCCGGGCCGGCGCCCCTGCACCCGGTGTCGAGCCAGGCCAGGCCCGCACGGAGGGGGCGCCCGGGCCGGGGGCGGCGAGCGCGCGTGGGCAGCCCCCGGCCCTGGGCGGCGCTCGCCGGGCTGGCTACAAAGCCTCGGCAAGATGGTCCCTTCGCCTCCTCCTGGCACAGTCAATCAGCGCCCGCCGCTCCCCGGGCGCCCGCGGGGCCCGCGCCTCCCGGCGCGGCCGGACACACCTCCCCGCGGCCACCTGCGCCCGGCGCCAGCCCCCGGGCAAACTTTGCGGGCCGCGGGGCGGAGGTGGGCGCCGGCGGCCGCCCGTGCCCGGCCGCTCCCCGCCCCCATCGCCCGCCCGCCCGCCCGCTCACCTTCCACCGCGGCGAGCAGCGGCAGCAGCAGCAGCGCGGCCCCCAGCCTCCGCAGGGCCATGGCTGCGCTTCCCGGGGCCTCGGGCCGCGGCGCCGCGGGGCCCGGGCGGCAGCGCGCGCCCCGGGCTCGGGGGGCCGGGGGGAGCGGCGAGGCGCGGCGCACACACAGCCGCCGCCACCGCGCAGCCAGCAGAATGAGCCATCCAGCCCGGGCAGAACGGGGACCCGGGCTCCGCCAGCGCTGGGCACGGCCCACCTGAGCCGCGGGCGCGGGGGGAGCTCGACCCGGCCGCCGCCCCCCGCGCGCGCCCGGGACCCCAGCTGGCCGCGCGCGCCCCCAGAGCCCTAACCCCCCTCGCATCCGCGGGTCCACCCCGGGGGTGGCGCGGACGCTGGTGCGCGGAGACCTCGCGCGTCCGGGCGACGGAGACCCGGAGCTCCCCCCGCGCAGCAGTGGTCTCTCCCGGCGCTGTGGCTCCTCCAGATAAAGCAGCGATTTCAGCCCAAATGTTTCTGAATTTTTATTGAATGCTGCAAAGCCGGAGAGCGTCTGGCGCGGCTGACAGGGGCAGGGAGAGGGGACCCGGGGGGGAGGGCGGGGAAGGGGCTGCCCAAATCGGGGGCTGGCCCTACCTGTCAGGGCCGGGAGTGCCACCCCCTTGCCTCAGCCCTGCCACCCGGGTCCCTGCGGCTCCGAAAGGAACCGAACTGCAATGAATGAAAAAAAAAAGAGAAAGAGAGAGAGAAGGGGGGGTGGAGATGGGAACAAAACAGGCGGCTTTCCCAGGCGCTGGGGCTGGGCTGGGGCCTCCGCCTGGGAGAGTGGGCCTTGGCGCTAACACGAGGGCCTTGGGGGGGGGGGTCACTCCGGCGGGGGTGGGCCGGGCCTGGCAGACAGACCCCAGGCCTACGCTCCCCGCCTTGTTCTGAGCGAGCCCGCGAGCACCTCCCTGCAGACCCTTCTATCTGTACATGAGGTTTCTCTTTCTCTGCTCATCTTGTTCCTAATGCAGTTTGGGGGTGAAAGAGGTCGATGGGGGGGTATCAGCGGAAGCCTCCTTCCCCGGGTGGAATGGACCTCTCTGTGCGGCCATGGTTTTGTGCAGGGAGGACACAACCCCTTTTCCATCCCTGTGGGCCCAGCCCTGCTCTGACAGCCTTCATCACCGTCATCATTAACAGGCCTTGCGGAGGCCGGATGGTGGGCAAGCTGTAGGGGGCCTCGGGGAATCACCCAGGCAGGGCCCCCGGCCTTTCCGAGCTGCCTCCTGACAAAAGAGACTTAACCAGGAGCTTCCTGCTCTGTGGGGTGGGTGTAAGCGCTCGGTAGAGGTACACGCTTTAAATTCACTCCACACCATCCAGACCTGTCCTGTCCCTTTGTCCCACAAACTCTCAAAATGTCCCCGCAATCCCCTCCCTTCAGAGCCCTTTCCATACTAAGAAAAGCAGACCACAGACTCTGAGAGCCCACGTAAGGCTTGGAAAATTGGGTCATCCCTGGAAGCTTCAGGAGTTCAATCCTAGGGATTTGGGCCCTGATGGCTGGGGTACACTTTGTGGGAAGGAGCCAGAGGAAGAAATTGGGGGGTATATCCCCCTCCCAAGCCCGTTGGTTCCTCCTTGACAAGGGTCAAGATCCGCTGGGGTACAACTGACCTTTATTTTCAGTTCTTGCTTGTTAGACTTTGCGGAAGACCCAGGGTTTGAGAGACCCTGAGCTTGGCCCATCCTGGGGCAAGACTCCCTCTTCTGGGCAGAGTGGCCCCAAGCTACTGCACACATTGGAGCCGTCATGCAGGTGCCCTGTCCCTTCCCAACTCAACAAATGTTTCTTGAGCACCTGTTACTCATGTGCTCCGTGGACCGAGTTCTCGGTTTCTGTCCCCCAAGGCCCTTGTCACCACCTACCCACCCCATGAGTACCTCCCCCTTTGACCCAAAATAGGAACAGCGGTGGCATTAATCACGGATCTGGTACCAGATCCTTGTTCCCTGAACCTTTCAACCCTGTGAGATAGGTGCTGACCTTTTCAGACAAGGAAACGGAGGACGAGATAACTCGTCCGAGGTCATACAGCAAGTCGGAGCTAGGGTCCCACGCCAGACTTGTCTGAGCCCAGCTCTGTCACCTCTCAGGACTTTCATGGATCCTTCGAACTCAGGGAATCATTGATCAACATCCTATATCCCCTCTACACTGATAAAGAAACTGAGGCCTGAAGAGGGCAATGACTTACTCAACATTATATAATTAAATACAGATCAGCCCTGGGTTTTTAACTGGCTATAAAGAAAAATAATGATAATAATAAAATAAAGCCCCCTTAGCTCCCTTCTTTTTCTCCCTAAACAATATCTTATTCCCCCTTTGGGATCCTCTGGCCGGGCCTCTCCTCACTGGTCTCTGGCAACTGCCCTCGGCCGTGCCTTTGTCCCCGCTGTGCAGTCTGCCAGGGCGCCCCCTCCACTCTGCGGGCTTCAATTTGGCCCCACCCCCCCCCCCCCACCAAGAGCTTTAATTGACCTTGGCCTAACTCCCTCTCCAAGCCTTTGCACTTTGCTGTTTCCTGAAAGATGGTCAGCCCCCTGCAGAACCTTTGCTGGGGTCTCCGACTGTTTGTTTCCGATCTGCATCTGATCTCGGCCACCCCTGCAGACTGTGAGCGGCCTGCAGGCAGTGCCGGGACTCAGAACAACACACTCGCGGGGCAGGGCGGAGGCCCCGGAGAGCCCCTGACCCGACCCCCCAGCTTCGAGGAAGAGGCGGCTCAACTTCATTTGTCTAATGACAACAGCTACGCACATTTGCAATCACGCTTTAACAGTTTACAAAGCAGTGTTCACACCCATCAGCTCGACTGATGCTAATTCAACCAGCCTATCCTGCCAGCCAGCCTGGCAGCAGCGGAAGCTCCATTTTTCAGAAGGGGAAACTGGGGCCCCAGAAAGGGAAAAAAAAGTACTTACCCAAGGACACGCAGCAGATTGGGGGGGTGGGGGTACAGCTGCAATGAGCCTTCGGTCACCTGATCTGTCCGGATCTCTTTCAATCAAGTCTGATTAATAAACATCAACGGGGCACTTCCTACATGCCAGGCACGGGGGAGGCAGGGCCAGCGGCGAGAAGGCCCTGCTCTTCTAGAACCTTCCTTCTGCCCTATAAGACCTATATACAGAAAAGATAACTAAGGTACTGATACATGCCAGGAAGACACTAAAACAGGGTGATGGGACCTTGGGTAACTGGCAGGAGGAGGCTACTGTAGCCGGGGGAATCAGAGAAGTCCTCTCTGAAGACCGAAACATAGACATGACAGCTAAAACCTGGATGATGAGGGGTCCACCATGTAAAAGTGTGGAAAAAGAGTTCCAGAGAGGAACTGCAAATGCAAAGGCCCTGAGGTGAGCCTATCCTGAGCACCTTCTAGGAATTGTAGCTGAAGCATGGCCAGCAACTGGAGTGTGGAGCAGATTAGGTCAGGGAGAAGAAAAATGGATTTCTTGTAAGCACAATGGGGAGGCATCGAGGATTATTAGGAGAGAATCGCTGTGTGACCTTGGGCAGTGCACTCACCCTCTCTGGGCCCCACTTGCCATGAACGCAGAATGAGGGCACTGGCTGAGGTGATTTTCTGAGGCCACTCTCCACTCTGACTCCATTGTTGTGGGTTCAGTGGAGACAGCAAGAACTGCGTCCTCATCTCCCCCATGCCAGCGTACAACAATGAGTCTTGGGCCCCCTTGGCTCTCCCTGAGGCCTTCTTCCTGAGGGCTTTCTGAAAAGGAAATGTGTTATGCCGAGTGACAGACATAGAGGTCACCTCATAGTGTAACTAGGTCTCCGACTCCCATCCCAAGGGTCTCTGCCCACACGCAGGACCCACAGGGGACACAGCCAGGGGTGGATCAGACCCCAGCTGGAGCCAGTGCGAGTGAGACCAGGCGGAGTTCAAGTTCTAGTTCGGCTGCTCTTTTGCTGTGAGACCTTGGACAGGGCCCTTCCCCTCTCTGGACCTGCCCTGGTAAAGCAGATCTTTCCTCACAGATCCTTCCTCAGCAAACTCACAGACCAGCACTGTCCAACAGTATATAACACAAGCGCCATACGCAATTTTTTAATTTTCTAGTAGCCACATGAAAAAAAAGAAAAAAACAGGTGAAGTTTGTTTTAATATATTTATCGAATCCAATATGTCCGAAATACTACCATTTCAGCATGCAATTAATGAACCATTTGATATTTTTTTTCCATAACTAGGTCTTTGAAATCTGGTGCATATTTTGTATTTTAGGATCTCTGAATTTGCACCAACCACATCTCAAGTGCTCTGCTCTTAGCTACATGTGACTAGTGGCAAGTGGTTACCATATTGAATAGCATAGATTTAGACACTGACGTCAATAATTACCCTCTGGAGCAAGAAGTGCTCTTTAATACAGGCTGTCCAAACACTCGAGGGGCACAGAGGAGGAATTCACTCCCTCCTTCCAGAGAAGGAAGGCTTCCTGGAGGAGGCGACAATTGAAAGACAAAAGAATCTTATGGATGGCCCATATCTTTCCTTTCTCTTTAAAGAAAACTTTTTCTACCTCACAATAAAAGTGGAACATACCCATTGGTAAAAATAAAGAAGATATAAAAGAGTTCAGAAGAAAAACAAAAACCACTCATAATTTCCCCAGCCTGAGAACCACTGTTCATGTTTTAATCCATTTCCTTTCAGGCATTTTTCTAGATGCAAGTATTTTGCATATAACTATAAGCTTTCCGAATGCACAGGACTCTGTCCTATTTTTTTCCCCCACCTAGCACTGTGGGACGAGCATTTCCTTGGGTTGTTAAAGACTCTCCTGGAGCCCTATTGCTATCAGCTGTGTACTATTCGAGGGACAGGATGGCCATAAAGCTGGAAACCTTTTGTGCCCTCCAGCGTCCCCTAAAGATACCTGCAAACCCAGCTCCGCTTTGGATGCCCCTCTGAGCACAGAGCCTGCAGGGATTTCGGTGAGGACCAAAGAGGAGGGGAGGGTCCCCTGAAGTCTCTCTGTGCCTCACTCCTCACTGCCTGCCCTGGGTCTTTGTGACTTGGAGCGGGAGGCTGGGCTGGGCTGAGCCTCCGAGCAGTCAGACTCCCCAATGCCACCTGGCGGCCTTGGAAGTTAATGCACCCTCCGGGAGCACCAGCAGAAGGTACAGACCCAGGAAGGAGCTGCTGGGGTCCGGGGTTTCCACATCTGGGTCTCCACCAGACCTTGTGACCAGCCTTCTGCAGTGGAGGTCATCTGAGCATCTATTCTGGAGAAGAGCTTCCCTCCTGCTCTCATTCTGAAGGGCTACAGGTGTGGGAGAGGGATGGCCTGGGTTCAAACCCAGCTCCAACTTTTCTGAGCCCAGTGACCTTGGGCTAGCTGCTCCACTGCTCTGTACCTTAGTTTCCCCATCTGTAACATAAGCTAATAATAGCGTCTATCTCCTAAAGTTGTGAAATGAGACATTACATGAAATGCTCACCATGGAGCCCAGTCCACAGAAGGTGCTCAGTGTTTTAAATTAATTGACATCAGAAGGAAGCTAAATGCAAAGTATAGGGGATGGATCTTATTTAGCCTCATCCTCTTTCTCTAGGTCTCTGCTCACGACCCTCCAGCTCCTTGAAGGTTTTCCTGAAACTAAATCTTCAGCTGAGCCACTTTCTTGCTCAAAAGTCCTCAATGGCTCCCTATTGCTCCCTGAAATAAATACAAACTCTGTACTTGATATTCGAGGTCCCTCAGAAACAGGACCCAGCCCACCTTTCCAGTCTCACCTCCCACTGTTCACCTCTAGGTTCCCTCTGGTCCAGCCAAAGTGTTGTCCTCAGTGCCCCAGGAGTACCCTCCATTTTCCAACATCCAGGTTCTTCTCACATCTCACATCTCACATCCTGGACCACATTCTCTCTATCCTGTCTTCAGACTATTACTTGGCTTCCAAAGGCCTGGTCCCATCCCACCTCCTCCAGGAAGCCTTCCACAGATCAACTCCCCCTCATGGGTCCCCGGCATGCTGCTGGCACACACCCCAATTTGCTTCATCCTGCATTCTTGCAGCCTCACGGAGTAGAAAGAGTCTGGGCTTTGGAGTTAAGGGAGGTACATCTTCAAATACTGTGTGATCTGAACCTCGTTACGCCTCAGTTTCTTTCTTTGCAAAAATGGGCCTAATCCTTACAGCTCGTCATGAGTACAGAATGAGAGGGCGGGATGCATAATGCCCACCCTGAGTAGGTACCTATAGGATGATGTTACTTTCCTTTTCCTGCTGATTCTTTCTCTCTCCAGACAGGAAGCCCCCTTTGGGGTGGATGGCATTCTGTTCCCCTCTGAACCCCAGAGGGCCTGGCACTTGGGGACTGAGTAATTGCTCGCTCTAGTGAGTTGAAACTTCTTCCCCAGCAGCAGAAAGTACCTGCTTGGCTTTGGAAACAGGTGGTAAAATGCTCCTCGGTATCCACGAGCCGTGGGAGTTACTACTTAGAGCCAGAGTCACTACCCCCAGGGGGCAGCGTGCAGCCCGGGGTCCTGGTGGGCGAGGGTGGGTGAGGATTCCAGTGGGCAGCCTGTCTCCACAGCCTGTTCCCACCCTTCATCTGCTGCGATCCTCACAGCGATCTCACAAGCATGGCAGCCTTCCCCACTTTACGGTGGAGGAAACAGAGGCCTGGGGAGGAAGTGACTTAGCCAAGGTCACTCAACTGACTCCTGAATGCTGGCCCGGGAGCCAGGTTCCCTGAGTCCCAGATGAAAGCCCCTTTGAAGCCCTTTTGAAAAGCCGTCGGATGAAATGTTGGGAGACCTGAGTTCAAATCCTGATGCCGCCGTTTACTTTCTGCGTGGCTTTGGGTGGCTGTGGCACTTCCTGAGCGCCGGTGTCCCTGTGGCGGGGCCCCCATTGGGAGATGAAAGGTGCCAGGAGATGGGAACCTCCTCTGTAAACTGTGGGATGCTGGATCCAGGTAAAAGGTTGTGAGGTGGCCCGTATAGCCCGATAGAAGATGCTTTGATCTTTGCACCACTCGGGAGTACACAGGGTTTTTATGGCTGGTCACCAGGCTGGCTGTTTCCCAATTCACCTTTCTCTTGGAGTTCGAAAGAGCAGTTTGGGTGGGTGCCCGACAAGAGAGGTGCAGCAGGGTGGGGTTGCTGGGCGGGAAAGCTGGGTGCTGGGTGTGGAGGTGCTGAAGACGGGGAGAGTTGCCCTCCCCCAGGCACCCCCTCGCCCAGGGGCTCAGAAAAGACTCGGGCTGGGCTGGGCGCTGGGGTTGCAGGAGCACAGAGAAGGCGAGAGGGCTCAGGCAGTGTTTAAGGACCACAGAAAAAGTCAGAGACCCAGGTGTAGCTCAGCTCTCTGGAAAGGTTCTGGGGTAAGAGTGGAGCCCCAGCAGGGCAAAGATTCTAGCTGCTTCCCACTGAAAAAAGGCCAGGCACAGAGAGGTGTTCTAGAAGTCTTTACCAGCCAGGAGAGCGGATGGATGGATGGATGGAGGGAGGGAGGGAGGGAGGGAGGGAGGATGAAGACAAGCAATTAGGCTTCCAGGCAGCCTTGACATAGGATTGTGTCAATTCTCTGGATCATGAGAAATGGACTCAGGACACAGCTGACAATCAAAAACCAGGAAGCTCTACTCTGTGATCAGGACTTACTAGAACCCAGCAAAAGGAGGCCTGAACGTGACTTGTGATCATTCAGAGTTGAAGGCATCTCTAAGCGCTGAGATCATGAGAGTCGTAATGAGAGTTGCCACGGGCTCTGCTGAGCATCTCACCAATGTGAGCTCATTTACCCCTCAAAAAACTCTCCCGGGGTGCTTGCCTGGGGCTCTGGGCCCTTCCTTCTCTCTGCAGACTCTTTCCCCTTGCACACACCCTGAATGCCTCCCTCTGCTTCTTGGGAGAGTCTGGGGTTGGCCCAGCCAGCCCTCCCATACAGCACAGATAGTGTCCGTCCTCCTCCCGGGCACCTGACCAGTCCAAAGACCTGATGCCTTCGGTCTTGCGCTGTCCAGGGTCTCAGGTGGGTCAGAGCATTGTCAGGACTAAACTCAGATCTCCTGGGAGCAGGCCTCAGGGGTTCAGAATAGGTTCTGAGAAGCAGAAAAGGGAAGGGGCTTTGAGGTCAGTGGGCCCAAACTTCTCAGCCTTCCCAGACTTCCCTGGGAAGTCTTCCCTGGGAACGGATTTCTGAGCCACTAACCGCCTCACGGGCTGAGAATGTTTGCGAACTTGAGTCATGAGCTCTGAGACTCTGTTTCTGGAAAGTAGGCCTTAAGATGTGCCTCAATACAAGTGATGATGAGGATAGACCCGGAGAATTTCTAAATTCGGGAGAGCCTGGCATCAGTTTCTCATTCATTTTATGAATGAAGGAACTGAATCTCAGAGAAGGAAAGTGATTAACTCAAGGTCACACAGCGAGTTAGTGATAAGTTGTTCCTTGGGTTATGGAGTAGAATTAGCAAATGGTTTCAGACTTTCAACTGTGGGGCCGGGACCAGGAGCTCAGGGGGAGTCCAAGGAGACCAGGCGGGGGGCTCTCCTCTTTCTGGGACCATCGCGAAGGCTGAGTGAATGAAGTTCAGCACTGTAACTGCCTGAGATGGCTTTGGAAAGCAGCCAGCTTGTCAATTCTACCTATTAACTAATAGTCTATTATTTTCCTCTGGGATTAATTTTTAAATGCAAACGGTATGTTTTATCACACACTGGAACACTTAACATCCACCAATCGCTGATCTTTGAGCAGGGGCCAGGCCTTCCTTTCTTCAGTAGTTCCAGGGACCCAAGCAGCCCCAGAGGAGCACAGGGATGGGGGGACACGCGGCTGTGCCTTCAAACCTCTGGTGCCCGATTCTGCTCCGTACCCATGACATATTTGGGAGGGGCGAGCAGTCGGGATAGCATGAGGGGACAATGGTTGGGAATTGGGAGCCAGTCTTCCCTGCCCAGGACATTTTCCTCCACATAATTAATATCACAAAGAGAAGCTGAGTCTGCATTGGATTGTGGGGATTATGCAAATAAGGCCATAGAAAGGGAGATTCCTGAGCTCCCGGTTGCTCTGGTTGCAGGAAAGGCCCATCCAGAAAGCACCTAGCACGGCCACAGCCACAGCCACCACCACAGAGGGGACAAGGACCATGGGGAGGCCATTGGAGCGACCCTGATATCACAGGGCCCAGCCAAGGGCCAGACATTCTAGAGGGAATCTGGAGGCAGGTTTTCCTGGCAGAGAGGAGCTTGGACTGATGATTCTTACAGGAGCTCAGCCAGAGAAGCAGGGCTGACTTCTCTAAGCAGACAGAGGCAGAGGAGAAAGGGTGAAGCCCGTGGAGTCAGCATCGGGTTCGAATCCCTGCTCTGCTACCTGTTGGCCGTGCGTCCCCGGCCGAGCCGAATCACTCCTGGGAGCCTTGTGTCCTGTCATCAGCGTCACCCTCCTGGGGTTGGGGAGCACCAAACGAGAAGCCATCCATTAAATGGTGGGCCTCCTCAGCCACCTGCTTCATGTGGAATGAGCATAACCATGATTCACGTAATATCGTAATGGTAGTAGCCTAAACAGTATAATAATATAACATCACAGATGCACACCGTCATAGCAGCGAATGATTGCAGAGAACTGACGGGAGCTGGAGATTCTTCTGAGCTCTCTATGTACATTAGCTCATTTAAAGGTTGTAGCAGCCCTATGAGGTAAGTACCAAGGTACCCATTTAATGGGTAAGGAAACTGAGGCAAGTTAAGAGACTTGCTGAAAGTGACACAGCTGATAAGTTGCCGAGCGGGGATGGCTAGCTCACTCCCGCGTATGAGCCGGGCAGTCACGTTTCTCTCACCCTCCTCAGCTAAGGAAGGGGATGGCAGATACCTCAAGGTCAGGAGACTCGAGGTCTGGGTCTGGCTTTCCCTCAGAATGTGGGACCTGAGTGTCCTAAGCTGGCATCCCCAGGAGTATGTACGTGAGGAGGGACACATTTGTTGTGCTCTCCTCTGAGCAGAGCCTGGCTGGTCAGGGGCCCTCATTACCAGCTGTTCACTTTACTTTATATTTTTAAAGATTTTATTTATTTATTTGACAGAGGAAGAGAGAGAGAGAGAGAGGGGCAGGCAGAGGGAGAGGGAGAAGCAGGCTCCCCGCTGAGCAGACAGCCTGACGTGGGGCTCAATCCCTGGACCCTGGGATCATGACCTGAGCCAAAGGCAGACACCTACCCGACTGAGCCACCCAGGCGCCCCTGATTACCAGCTGTTTTGATGCCACAGAAGGACCCTAACGTTCATCAGGTTTGACCTGCCCATTTTATAGGGAGGAAACTGAGGCTCCGGGAAAGAAAATAACCCATCCAAAGTAGCAGCTGGAGTTATGAGCAGGTCTCCTGTCGGCTAGCCCAGAACTTTCTTCCCTCCCTGCCCCCGCTCACACAGGGGAACGGATTTCTGAGCCACTAACCGCCTCACGGGCTGAGAATGTTTGCATACTTGAGTCATGAGCTCTGAGCGAGACCCTGGGGTGTGGACAGGCACGAAAGCTGAACAGCCTTCCCGTTTGTCTGACCACAGAGAGAGGCCCAGACGGAGAGGGGAGCTCAGGGTCAGGTGCAGGGGTAGGGGCCGGGCTGTGCGTGTGGCCGGGGCAGGGCAGAGGAGAAACAGAGCCTGGGTCCTCTCCTCCAGGAATGCACAGCCTGGTGGGGTAGACCCTCGACAGTCACACTGGCCACTGCCACTTTATCCAAAGCTTACCCCGTAGTGTACATTGCGCTATAGGCCTTACGCTCATCCTCCTCGTAATCTTTGCCACAATCGCTGGCTGGTATGATCATAATGTATAAGGCAATGATATAATAATAGCATACAGGGAATCTAATGGTACCGCCTATAGAATCATAGCACATCTAGAAATCATAGCCATTTTACAGATAGAGGCTTTGAGGCTCAGAGAGACTGAATTACTTGCCCAAGGTCATACAGCATGGCGGCAGATGAAGGTGGAGGTGGGGAGGGGTGCTCACACCAGCTTCTGCGGGTCCCCAGGGCCTGTGTTCTCCTACCGCTCTGTCCAATGTGGTGGCCGCAGGCCACACACACCACTGAGCAACTGAAACGTAGCTAGTGGCAACTGAGATTGCCATCATGTAAATACACACGAAATCTCCCAGACTTAGTAAGGAAAAAAAAAGAATGTAAGCCATCTCATTAATAGGTTCTTTAAAAAAATATTGGCAACATGTTGAAATAATATCCAAGATATATTGGGTTAAATAAAATGCTATTAGAATTAGTTTTACCTTTTTTTTTTTTTTTTTTAACGTGGCTACCAGAAGATTTAAAATTACCCGGTGGCGTGCACTTTAATCCTTCTGGATGGGGCTTTCTGCAATGATACAATGGGCCATTCTGCATGGTCCACTGTGGTATTACTAAGTCACAGATGGCCATCAAGAGCTTGGAATAGGACGATTGTGACTGAGGAAGTGAATTTTTAATTTTATTTCATTTAATTAATTTCTATTTCAATTTAAGTAGCCGCCCGTGGCTAGTAGCTACCTATGGATGGCGGATCTCCAGACCGTTAGGCTTTTCTGCCCCGTGAAGACACATAAGCACCCCAGTATGTTGGAGGATTCCTGGTAGGTGTGTTTATGTAGGGTATGGGGGCTCCGGAGATACTGCTGTCTCCAAGTAGTTGTGGAAACGGAGGCTCAGAGAGGTTGAGAGCTTGCCCAGGGGCACACAGCTCAGGGGTGGTAGAGTCCGGACAGCCTCACTCCAAGCCCCAGGCTTGTCCTCAAGGTTTGTCCCCTCCTTTGCCGGGGCGGGGGGGGGTCTGTCTCCCAGATCACTGGCCTGGACCCGCACTCCCAAACCCCAGAGCCTGTCCCAGAACCTGCCTAACCTCCCCGCCACCCTGCTGGAAACCCTCGGATGTGATCGCCTGCCTCCGTCTGCTCTCAGGTACTGCCGACACCTGGCCCAGGTCCCCCCATCGCTTCCCCACCCTCATCCCTCCACACTTCACGCTCCAATGGCCGTGTCTCAGCGCCGGCCCCGCCCTGTCTCGTCCCAATCCGCCCGCAAGCTCGCCAGACCTTCTCCATCCTGTGCCGTCCTCTTCTCCAGGAAGAGTCGCGGCCTTGCTCATGACCTGCTGGATTTCCATGGCTTCTCGAGCATCCCCCGGAGGTTGAGGATGCAGACTCTGAGCTCCCATCTCGTGGGGAAACAGTGACTGAAACACCAAGCTGACCATGCACGGGTTCCCAGCCCAGCTCTGCCACCAAAGTCTGGGTGCCTCCAGGCAAATCACATCTCTCTGAGCCTCGGTTTCCTCATCTGTAAAATGGAAATAATGACTCCATAGGGTTCTTCTGAACATGCAGGTTCCTAAGGGATGCAAAGAACCCTGTTAATTATCAGATGAAACACAAATAGGGCAAAGGATCATGGGGACACTCACCTACCCTCTGCCAAGTGTTTTCATGCTGTCGTGGTTTGAAAATATGTCCCCAAATTCTTAGGTCCCCCTCCCTTTGGGAGGTGGAGGCTGATTCCCTCCCCTGGAGGATGGTCTAGACTTAGCGACCTGCTTCTGACTAACAGCAGGAGGGATACTATGTGACTCTGGAGACCAGGTCGTAAGGAGGCATTTGACTTTCTCCTCTTGTTTGGATCATTCTGGGGGGAGTCAGCTGCCATGTCTGAGGCCACTCGGGTACGTACCCGGGGGGCCAAGTAGAGAGGAACTGAGAGTCCCGCCTGTGGCCGCATGAGAGACACATCTGGCGAGGGGACCCTCCACCTGCAACAGACCCTCACGTGACGCAGCCCCTGCTGACGAGGTTCTGGCGGTGACCTGGTGAGACCCTGCACCACCAGCACCCAGCGGAGCCACTCCTGAGTTCCTGACCCACAGAAACCGCCATATGATAACCGGTTGTTATTTGAGGCCAGGAAGTTTGGGGCATAATCTGTTACACGGTAATAATGAAAACACACATAGAATCACATTTAACTTTTGTAACATAATGATGTAGGTGTTATTATCCCTATTTTACAGATGGGCACGCTGAAGCTCAGAGAAGAGAAGATGCTTGCCTAAGGCCGCTCAGCAAGGATGTGGTGGGCTCGAGACCTCAGCCCCGGCCCATTTCAATTAAGAGCTGCTGCAAGTGGAACCATGAGCTCACATCTCCGAGAGGGGCTCCCGTGATTGAGTACAGGTCTTCCTGGGCTCCATTATAAGCCGGCGGACTCCCAAGAACAGGGGCTGTAAACTACACATCTTGGTCTCATCCCCATACCCAGTGACCAGTAGGTGCTCATTAAATAAGTGTCCAAGGCATTTGGATCACATGTGGCTCTGGGTAGTTCTCTTGGCTGAATTCATCCAGACATAGGCAGGGTCTGGGACAAGATACAAGTGGAGTTCCTTATACCATATATCTGAATGTTTAAAAGGTAAAAAGGGGAGCGCCTGAGTGGCTCAGTGGGTTAAGTCTCCGTCTTCGGCTCAAGTCATGATCTCAGGGTCCTGGGATCGAGCCCCACATCGATCTCTCTGCTCAGCAGGGAGCCTGCTTCCCCCCTCTCTCTGCCTGCCTCTCTGCCTACTTGTGATCTCTTTCTCTCAAATAAATAAATAAATAAATAAATAAATAATCTTTAAATAAATAAATAAAAGGTAAAAAGCAAGGATGCCTGGGTGGCTCAGTTGGTTAAGTGTCTGCCTTTGGCGCAGGTCATGATCCCAGGGTCCTGGGATCAAGTTCTGCATCGGGCTCCCTGCTCGGTGGGGAGCCTGCTTCTCTCTCTGCCTGCCACTCTCCCTGCTTGTGCTCTCTCTCTCTATGGCAAATAAATAAAATATTTTTAAAAATAAATAAATAAAATTTAAAAAGCAAATCAATCAGTAGTAAATGAGTAATGACAAATATACCTTTGTTATAATAAAATATGAAGTATGTGTAAGGCTATGGTTTCTGTATGACTGAAAGTCAGCAAAATATGAAAGATTATTGGATCAAATTATTATCACATGTCTGGGCTGTCTCGTGAGGGGGTGATGATATTTGAATAAGTGATAAAATTTAAAAAAAGTGATTCATAAATTATATATTTACTCTATCAATTTTGTTTTTCTTCTTTTATTCCAGGAAGATTTGTAATTGTGTTGTTATAATCAAGATTTTCACATAATTTCTGTTCTGTTGATAGTAATGTGAAATTAGATCACCTTTCTCAAGTCATTGCATTTCTTAGATGGTTTTTAATTAATTTCGGTTTGGGAAACACTTGCTCTGTTGAGAAGGTAGCAACAAATTGTCGCTAATATCCTTAAAGCAGTATTTAGATTAGAAAACGAGCCATGAATTTTACTCGGCGAGCTCAAATGCTGTAATGGGCTTGCATATGTTATGATTATTGTGGAAAATATTACAAACAGTTGAAGTCCTTCATATAAATCCTATCACGTGTATCTTGATTTTTACCGTCTGTCAAAGCAATGCGTAGACCCAACAGTCATTCATGGAAGCAATTGACATCGCACTTTAAACGTGTCACGTCTAGACCTCCATACATACAAATGGAAGAGGATTATGAATTCTTTGGTATTGTGATATCGTGAAATGTCCTTCAGCCGCGCTGTGCAACTCCTGTGGACACGAGGCCCTTTTCTGAGTACCTCCGGAACCACAAACTGCAACATGAAGAGAAGCAAGGACATGCACGCTTGGTCCCCACTGGGCACTGATGGCATTTATGCTGAGAGGAAAGACTTGAATTATTTCACCTTTTCTCCTACCGAAGAGCAAAGGCTTCCCTCGCCCTGCTGAAAGCCTCCCCCCTGCGCTCCAAGGCAGCATCCCCGTGCAATGTCGGCCACCCCACAGTCTACAAGCGTTGGTGGCATCTGGACACGGCCGTCCTTTGTGTTGAGGACACGGAGCGAGAGATGAGCAAGAAAGCGTTTTCCTCGCCTCCCTGGGGCCCGAGCTGCATCAGTCAAGAGAGGGGATGTTGACGGCGAGGGGCTGTTCGGAGGCCAAGTGACCGCGGCTCCCGTCTTCCTTAATCAGTTGTTTGCGTCGGTGACATGGGGGTCTCTGTGCCCCTCCTAGGTGGTCTGGTAGGGCTGGTGGCTGGTGCGGGAGCTGGCAGAAACCCAGAGGGTTTCAAAACTTTCATAGCCCTAGAGCTCCCACTCGCCATTCTAGTAATTCCTCTTTTTATAATTATTTTATGAAATGTTCTAAGACAAGTACGGTTCTCTCATTTCCGGCCTAATTTTAGTGCCGTTGCTTTAGGAAGCATTGACTGTCATTTCACTTTTTTTTAAGATTTTATTTATTGATCTGTCAGGCAGAGAGAATCCAGGCAGTAAGAGCAGCGGAGGCAGAGGGAGAAGCAGGCTCCCCGCTGGGCAAGGAGCCCGATGTGGGACTCGATCCCGGGACCCCAGGATCGTGACCAGAGCCGAAGGCAGACCCTTAACCAACCGAACCACCCAGGCGTCCCTGAACTGTCATTTCAGAAGAACATTTTCTATATTGGCATCTGTATCATTGCGAGTTATAAAACTTTTTTTTTTTAAATTGCGGCAGAAAACATACAACATAAAATTGACCATCTTGACCATTTTTAAGTTTAGTCATTCAGTATATTCATGGGCTTGTGAGACAGATCCTGAGAGTGGTTTCATCTTCCGGAATGGAAAATCTATGCCCTTTCAACAACAATTCCCCTCACCCCCAGCCTCTGGTAATCGTCATTCTGCTGTTTCTATGAATGGGACCTCTTTTGATCCCTAGTTTCTAGTAGTTCATTTTTGTTGTCTTTTATAAAAGTATCCGTCTACGACAGCTCAGAAAAAAATTTTTTTCCCAAAGATTTTATTTATTTATTTGACAGAGAGAGAGATCACAAGTAGGCAGAAAAGCAGGCAGAGAGAGAAGGGGAAGCAGAGCCCGATGCGGGGCTCGATCCCAGGACCCTGAGAAGATCATGACCTGACCGAAGGCAGAGGCTTTAACCCACTGAGCCACCCAGGCGCCCCAGACAGCTCAGAAATTTAAAACAAAATGGTCCTTCACGATGGTAGTTTGAGAAGCGCCCTCACAAAGGGCGGAGCCTAGGACAGAATCTTCCTTGCCCAGGTGGGTCTAAAGGCATTTCGGATTTCCTTTGCTGGACCTCCGGATCCCGAGTGTAAGAAGGGGTGACAGAACAGCAGTGCTCTGAAGCCAGATCACCCCAAGATGCTCTGGTGATCGGAATTCCCCGTCAGGACCGGCGGAGCGGTGGGGAAGCCGCCCTCCGTCCCCTCCCGGTGGGCCCTGCTCCAGGTCCCATTTCACGCGCCAAGGACTCTTTTGTCCTCACTGACACCTGGTTTCCTGCCTTTGCAGTCACAGCAGGGCCTTCTCATGGATGACACACATGGGCAGCTTCCACTGCTCACGTCCGGCCAAAAGGTTCACTGCACTCCCCCCACCGAATCTTCATTCCTCTTCGGTTGACTATCACTCCTGTTTGTTTGCCATGATTCACACGAAAGCTGGAAGAGATGAGCCGAGATTAATGAGGGTGCAGCCAGGGAGGGGGGCCCCCCATGCTAGAATTTCAGAGCTGAAAGGGACTTGAGTCTATATTTTCTCTTATTTCACAAGTAATACACGATCATTGCAAGACAACACCCAAAGACGGTATGTGTATATTCTTCTTGAAGATTTTATTTATTTATTGGAGAGAGAGAGAGAGAGAGAGCAGAGCGAGAGAGCATAAACAAAGGGAGCAACAGAGGGAGAAGGAGAAGCAGACTCCCTGCTGGGCAGGGAGCTCCACACGGGACTCGATCCCAGGACCCTGAGATCCTGACCTGAGCCGAAGGCAGATACTTAACTGACTGAGCCACCCAGGCACCCCTGTATGTGTATATTTTTAAAAGCCACCAGAATCTGGGACATCTGGGTGGCTCAGTCAGTTAGGCATTTGTCTTCAGCTCAGGTCAGGATCCCAGGGTCCTGGGATCAAGTCCCACATCAGGGTCTTTGCTCATTGGGGAGTCTGCTTCTCCTTCTGCCTGCCCCTCCCCCTGCTCATGCTCTCTCTCTCTCTGACACCTAAATAAATAAAATCTTGTAAAAGAAAAAGCCACCAGAATCGAATGATAATCACCTTTACCATCTTAGTGAATATTTTGCCTGTATTTTCAAACATACATTTTAAAACAACATTAACAGGCATGTATTACCTGTGCTGTTTATAATCTAGTCAATATTTTTTCCATTCAACATTTTTTCTGCATTTATATATGCACCACTAGCTACCTCATCAGTGTGAGTGGCTGCGGAGTATTTTATTGTGTGTATGTTTGGCAATTGACTGGACCAACGTCCTTAGATTGGACACCTTTTCTCTCCCTCTCTCTCTGTTATCTGCTTCCTCACTGTTACAACAATAAACAACATTCCTGAAGTCAATTTTTTCATTATTCGCTCAGATGAAATTCCAGAAGTGGAGTCTCTAGGCCAAAGGCTATGCATATTGTATTTAAAAGACTTTGGCGGGGCGCCTGGGTGGCGCAGTGGGTTAAATGTCTGACTCTTGGTTTCAGCTCAGGTCGTGATCTCAGGGTGGGTGAGATTGAGCCGAGCGTCAGGCTCTGTGCTAAGTGCAGAGTCTGCTTGAGTTTCTCTCTCCATCTCCCTCTGTACCCCCTTCCACACACATTCTCTTTCTCTCTCTCTAAGATAAAGAAAATAAATACATCTTTCAAAGGCTTTGGCTATAAGGCTTGACAGTATTGATGAATGTCGCCTTCAAAAGTATCAGGTGTGCCAATTTCAGCTCATGCCTGCCAGCACTGGGTATTATCTCTTTTTGTTTCATTGTTGTTTTAATTTGTATTTCTTTGGACGTGTTATTATACTTATTGATCAATTATACTGACAAATATTTTGGAGCTTATCTATCCAGCCCTTTGACAGCTATGAAAACAGGCACAGAGGTGAGGAGTTTTTTCCCCAAGCAAGTTAGGGACAGCCCACAATGGAAACCAAGTTTTCCAATGCTTGGGAAAGGAGGTTTTCCCATGATCCTGGGGTCCCTTGAGTCGACAGAGGGAGATGCAGGGTTATGAGTCAAGAATGGAAAAGGCTCCACTTGTCTTCCATGTCCTGGAAGTGAGTACCTCCTCCTGTCCGAGCCTCAGTTTCTCGCCTGTAAAATGAGGAGGCTGGACGGGTGAGTTAGGCAGCTCTTTTCTGAGCTCTGAGATTAAGGCTATTCTACCACCTCCAAGTTCCTTCCCATTGCTAAGAGTTATGATGAAAGTCTTACACACGCATAGCCCCTTAGGGTTTACAAAACATTTCGGTGAGGTAGAGAGGGGCAGTCATGTCATTAATGCTACCTCACAAATAAGCCAGTGGAGGTCCTGGGATCGAGCCCCGCATCGGGCTCCCTGCTCATCGGAGAGCCTGCTTCTCCCTCTCCCTCTGCCGCTCCCCCTGCTTGTGCTCTCTCTGTGTCTGTCTCTTGCTCTCTGCCAAATACATAAAAAAATTTTAAAAACTTAAAAAAAGAAACGTTTATCTATTAATTCATTTCAAAGTAGCAATAATAAACCCAATTACACGTTAACATAAAGAATAGATTTTTATTAAAGATAACTGTACTTTCCAACAGAAAAGCCTTCAGTGGGCAGCGTGGCTTTGTTTTAAATCCCTGCAGATCTCTTTTATGTCTGGCTTATTATCATGAGAAACTTTTGATCTCACAAATTTCCCGAATGGGTCTTGGGGATCCACACTCTGAGGCAACGAATGGATGAGGGGATCCTGGAGGCACAGGGGCCAGTGAGGAGGTGGCCTTCGCGAGAGTGGGGAGGGGCAGGCAGATAGGTGTTCACGGGGCTGGGAGGCAGTCTGGGTGTCTGCTTAGGGGCTGGGCCAGGGCTCTGGTGTAGGATAAGTTTGGGGAGGGGGTGATAAATCATGTTTGGGGGGCTCAGAGTGTCTGTGGTCCCCCACAGATCGGCACCTGGGCCTTGGAGGGGGTGGGTTTGTGTGGGAGAGAAAGTGGCCCTGAGGACCAGGGGAATGGTCCCCAAGCTGGGCACTGCTGCTGTTGTGGGACCAAGAGGAGACAGTGGTAAGGGGGGTGTGGCCTGGATCCTGGTCACCAGACAGCCGGGAGCCATGGCGGGGAGGCAGCTGTGGGGTTTCTGTCTCCTCCTCGCCTTGCTGAGCAAACACTGCCTGATCCAAGCCAGCGTCATGGAGGGGCCGCCAAGGGGAGGCTTAGCGAGGGCTCAGCCCAGAGGGGAAGTGGGGACACAGTGAGGGCTGAGCTGGGGGCCCAGAAGATGGGGTCTGGGGGGAGGGGTTGCACAATATGTCCAGAGCGGGGAGACACTCATGTTCAGGCCTTCACTGATGAAGAAGCCATGGCCTCTTATGGTTGAGTTGGGCTGTGGGAATGCCAAGCCCCGGCCGGCCCGGCCCTTCCTCAGGCAGCGGGGTGAGCCCCGCCCATGTGCTGGCCCCAGGCTGCCAACCCTCACGCGAGGCTGGCAGTCCCCTTGCCTCGATTTCCCTTCTCAAGGGCTTTGTCCTCAAGTGTTTTCTCCTCAGGTGTTGGCAAGATGGCTTCCTCCATAGTAAGCCGAGGAGAAGAGAGGATTCCTTCTCAATATTTGTCCCCCAAATTCCTGGACAGATTGCTATAGCCTGGACAAGAGTCGCGTGCCCACTTCGGAACAGGTTCCCGTGGGCTGAGAATAACGGGCGGTGCTGACTGGCCAGGCCAGAGATGTGTGCCCGCTGTTGGACCAGGAGGTGGGAAGGATGGGGGCCGCGGTGTCAGCCCCTCCGAAATGACAGAGTGCCAGGAAGGACAGGAGTTCCCCAGAGGAATTCTCGGGGTTGCTGCCAGAAGAAGGGGCTAGGCCTCAGGCCACTGCCAGCCGTTCCCTCAGGCTGAAGCCCACAGAGCTGAGGGCCTTCCTCACCCAGACATAACAAGCGTCCAGCCCCCCTCCTATGTGTAGTTTAGAGCTGGGGTCCCCACACAGCACTTGGGGATCCGTCAGACTCGGCGTCCACCTCAGCTGCCCAACCCCCGGCTGTGCGACCTGGAGCGAGTCATTCCTCTCTGGGCCTCAGTTTCCTCCTCTGTGGGAGGGAGTGAGACTCTACAAGAAGAGGCGAGGACACAGAGGAGAGGCCGTGCGAAGACAGAGGTGGAGCCTGGAGGGACGCTGTCATAAACCAAGAAACACTAGGAGCCACCATCGGCTGGAAGGGGCGAGGAGGGGTTCTCCCTTCTTCTCCAAAGGGGGCGCGGCCCTGCCGCACTGCGGCTCCAGACCCCGGGCCTCGGGACCCGTGAGGTGCTATGCTTCGGTCGTTTAGAGTCACCCGGCCTGTGGCCTTTTGCAGCAGTCCCGGGACAGCAGCGCAGTATCTGAATTTTACTTATTTTTTATTTTATTTATTTGTGTGTTCATGTCCCCATGCCTCTCCCCAAGGGATCGGCTCCATGAGGCCGGGCGCCATCTGTTTTTGTCACTGCTGTGCCCCTAGTAGCTGGAACACGACCTCTTGCATAGTAGATGCTCACGAAACATTTGGCCAGGTCACAGAATGGCAAGCGCATGAGTCCCGCACCTGGCATTCTCGGAGGACGTTTTCTCAGCCTGGCCCCATCCTGCCGTTCCAGCCAGGCCCTTCCCAGACCCTTCCCCCACTCACCTCCCAGGCACTTTGCTTTGACAAATTGCAGGGGTGACGGGCTGTGTTCCCATCCCCTTCTTCCCCCTAGACACAGCCGCTATCCCCACAAGGGCAGCACAGTCCACTGGAGACAAGCTCCGAGGTGTGGGGACCCCAGACCTGGTTTAAATTCTAGCCCTGGCTTGCCCAACGACATCACTCAGACTGGTCCCTTAGCTCTGTTTGTTCCTCTGAAATGGGGATAGGATCCCCATCCTTTCAGTGCCTAGAACACAGTAGGTGCTCAATAAACAGTAGGTATAGTCAACTCTCCTTGGACATCCTCTCTTCCCCATAAGGCTGGCCTGAGTCTTTTCCTCCTCCAGGAAGCCCTCCCAGACCTCTCCCGCCCTGACCCCAGCTCTGCACAGCTGAGCCTCTGAATGGCTCCCTTGCCGCTCCGCGCAGTCTGCCTGGGACCATTAACTCTCTTTTTGTGCATACGTGGCCTGTCTCCCTGGTTGCCTCAGCCGTTGGCCATGTTTTAATGAGGATTTCTCTTTGTGAATAAAGAAGTAGGCCTTTGATCTCCCTTCTGCAATTGGCTGTTTTGGATAGTTTGCACTGAGTAACTGTTGAGAGCCAGGCCGGAATTCCAGTCTGGGCACCGCTGCTGCTCGCTCTTGGACCCGTGGCAGGTGGCCTTTCTTCTCCCAGCCTCAGTTTCTCCTCAAGTAAAAAGGACTCATGCTGAGCAGGCATTCTGTTGTATGTAAATTGGTTCATCCATGAATTCAGCGGAATGTCACCTTAGTCCTGTTTCTTTCATAATATCTGCTTTTCAATTTTAAATACAAGTCAGTAATTAGCCCCAGCTTACTGAGGAGGAAAAGTGAGGCCAAGAGAGGGGAAGTAACTTGTCCGACCCCCTCAACCAGATATGGGATAGAGCCGGGATTTGAACCGCGATTGTCTAATTCCTAGTCTCACTTATTACCGTAACCCTCAAGGCCAAGGTTAACTGGGAAGGCCGTGGTCAGCTGGTGGCATCTTGGGGCGAATCAGAATCAGGACCCACTGTGCTCGGGGACGGGGAAATCTGAGAGCTTTGAGCAGGAGGTCAGGCTGGGTGATTGAGGTGGGGGTCCCTAGGGCCGCAGGGCATGGAAGGTTTGTCCAGGGAGGCCGAAAGGGACGCCAGGATTTGGAGGAAGAAACGTTTCCAAAGGTGAATACAGTTCTTATATAACTTCTCAAATCACTGAATGGCCCCGGTTCTTGGGGATGGAATGTTTGTGAGGCCTTGTGCCCCAAGCTGGGCGCGCGGACGAAGAGGGTCTATGAGGAGAGCCAAGAGTTGCCCGGGACTGGCCCTACACTATGACCCGGAGGGACAAGACCTGAGAGCTCCCAGGAGAGCCCCTGGCTCAGGGCACGGGCTGCGTCCTCTGGGGAAACGTGTGCCATGGGTGGGGGCGGGGCGGGGCGAGCAAGAGAGAGGACAGTGAGAGAGAGAGAGGAGAGTGTGAGAGACAGGAGAGAGAGTGTGTGAGAGGAGAGATAGGGAAGTGGAAAGCGAGCTGCAAAATGATAGAAAGGAAGGCAGGAGGGGAGGCGGAGGAGAGAGGAGAGAACTGCGGACTCACTTCCATTCTCTGGGCAGAGCCCACTTCCAGAGCTGGGGATTGGAGCGGCTGGGACGGCTTATTGAGCCTGTTTCAACCCGAGCGTGGAGACCCTGGCAGCCTTGCCCCTGTGTGGCCCCTCGGGGGAAGGAGGCTTGTGGGAGCCAAGGCCAGATCCCCTTTGGGAGAGGAGAGGCTGGCTAGAGGCCTGGGCTGTGCTCAGGAGCTGGGCGATCTTCGAGAGCCATGGGCCCTTTCCTGAGCCTCAGTCTCAGCATCTGTACAACGGTCGGAGTGGGGCTGGGGCGGGGGTGTGTTTGGGGGAGGACGGAGTCTGGCCTCTGATATCCTGGATTCCAGCACTCCTGGGCTCGGGGCTGGGGGGTGGGGGCAGCTGGTCCATGGTCCCCTCCCTGGAAGGGATTCAGCCTGGACCTCAGCTGCTACCTCCCCTTCCCCGTCCCAGCGCCTACCTCCCCCTCGCCTGGCTGCTTCCTCACTCGGCCAGATAAACCCCAACTATGGGGAGTGGGGGAAATGTGAGTGTTTGGGGCCAGCCATCAACAGGCAGAAATTCAGTGCTTCCTTCTCTTCCCATTCTGGGATCTGCTCTGGGCCATTCAATACCGACTGCAGCTGCCATTATTGAGCACCTGCTGTGTGCCAGGCCTGGAACTAACGTCTTGAATACATTCTCTCATCAAACCCTCATAATAAACCCTCTCTGCAGGGCCCACTTCACATTCAAGGGCAAGGAGGCGGGGGGAGCACAGGGACCAGCCTGAGGACGTGAGCCAGAGACAGCAGAGTGGGGGGCCTGGGGCTCCCCCGGATCACAACCCCGACTCTGGGACTGGATAATAATATCCTCTGAGTTGGATAATATAACCCTGTTTTACAGGTGAAGACCTCGAGGCCCTGGGAGGCTAACTTGCCTGGGTTGCCCATGGAGTTATGGGGGCCTGGGACCAGGGGCAGATCACCTTCTGTCCCGGGCCTCAGTTTCCCCATCTGTCCAAGGGTTGCAGTGAGAAACGGGTGTGGGAGAGCCCCGGCTGAGTGAACCGCAGTTACATGGATGAGCGAGTTGAGATTTGGCCCCGAGCTGAGATCCCAGCTCTGCCACATAGCAGCTGGGTGAGTTTGGGCAAGGGCCGCCTTGCTGAGCCCATTTGTCAAACAGGGTGCTGCAAGGAACATAGAAGGTCTGCGTACAAAGGGCCCCACTGAGGGCCTGGCGCTTAGGGAGGACCTTGGATCCTGGGCCCTCCCCTCCTCCCTGTTCCCTTGCCCCAGCCTGGCGCACGGGTGTGGGAAGGGAAGGCACAGGGCAGGCAGGGATTAGCCCCGGGTCCCCCTCCTGGGGCGGTGCTTTTAACCGCCTTCTCCTGCCGGCTCAGCCCTGCCCCCTCCCAGGCCCTGGGCCAGGCCTGTGTTTGCCGTGGGGATCTGGGCCGGCCAGGCCCGTCTTTCATTCCCGGGCAGCTTTTGCTTGCTTTCTGCCGTGGGGCCGGCAGGCGGGCTATGCCCGGCTCCCCGGGAGCAGATGGGCCGCAGTGGGAAAGCGCAGCGCTGGCCCTAAGAGGATTGGCGTCTTTCTTCCCACCCTTTGTGCCGCTCCCTGAGGCCGCCTGAGCCCAGACCACAAAGGCAGCTTGTTTGACTGTCTCTGGGGGCACAGGGGTCACAGCCGACAGTGGCGCCCTTGGAGACAGCGGCACCCCGTGTGTGCTGGAGCGCTCAGAGCACCCAGGCTCTGGGAAGGACCAAGAGTCCTGGGCTACCCGCGAGAGTTAGTGGAAAGCACACTCCCACTCAGGGAGGACACATTCAGAGAGGGTCTGCGTCCCCTCTCATCGCCTCGCAGAGAGCCCAAGACCCAGAGGGGTTGGGACGTAGCCAAGTCACAGGACAAGTTAGTGCCTTGCCTGTTCTTGCTCCTGGGGCCCCCAACACCCAGTGTTCCCCTTCCATCTTCAAAACATGCTCCTCCCTCTCTGCAGACTCATTCCTCACGAATGTGGGGATCAGGAAAAGCTGCGGAAAGGAAGGTTGGGGCCAGCAGAAACGGGAGAGACTTGGCGGGCTGGAGCTGAGAGACCAGGGACTCGCCCCATCGGGGGCATCTGCTAGCATTTGAGACCAGGCCCCAAAAGAGACATGGCAGTGGGAGAGAGGAAAGGGACAGGAATTATCTCATTGATGGGAGAATTTATTAAAAATTGTTATTTAGGGGTGCCTGGGTGGCTCAGTGACTGAGGGTTGACCTTTGACTTAGGTCATGATCCTGGGGTCCTGGGATTGAGCTCCACGTTGGGCTCTCTGCTCAGCAGGGAGTCTGCTTCTCCCTCTGTCCCTCCCCTGGTCTGTGCTCTCTCTTTCTCTCTCTCTCTCGATCACTCTCTCTCTCTCTCTCGTATAAATATTTTTTAAAATACTAAAAAAAAAATAAAATTTTTATTTAAAAAAACCGTTGAGTGCATACTTTCTGGGGCATGCAGAGGCAACAGAACCAAGATCCGATGCCACCCTCGAGGGCCCTCCGTGTGCGAGGGGGACAGATTTGAGCGTAACCAGCTCTAGACTGGGGCGCTCTGCCTTGGCACTACGGACACTTTGGGACAGATATTTCTGTATCGTGGGGGCTGTCCTGCCCCACTGGCTCTCAGTAGCGACACTGCACGCCCTCCCCCCAACTGTGTGACAAACCACCAGACTTTGCCAAGTCTCTTCTGGGGAACAAAATCACCTTGGTTGAAAACTGTTGGTCTAGGCAATAATTCCGGCCTTCCATGTTCGGGTATTCGATGTGTATTCAACGTGTTGGCGAATACACGACGTGTTGGCCGAGCTCCGGGTGTGTGCGGGGCGCTCTTGTAGGACCTGCGGCTTCAGCTGTGGCCTTCCAGGTGTTGAGTTGGATAGGATCTATAGAAGGATCAATAGAAGATCAATATTGTCCCACCAATACTGGGACAGAGAAGATGGAAAAGAGGGACATTTTAGGCTGAGCAGCATGGAAAGGCCATCCTGGATTTGCTCTCCAGAGGTTCACGGAGGGCCTGCTGTGTGCGGGGCATCTCCGAGGACACGGATGAAGACAGGCCCTTCCTGCACGCAGACAGGTCAGGGCACGCAAAGGGTCTTCATCTGATCTGGAGGCTGCATAGGGATCAGGGAAGACTCCCCAGAGGAGGGGAGATAGGCACCAAGTCTTGAGGCTGAGCAGGCAGGGGAGAGAGAGAAGAGAGGGGAAGAGGGCACGGCCCCCCTCACCTCCCGTCTGCATCAGCTATCGAGCCGGAGAGCGCCAGAGGCTTTGGGGGAACGGCATGGTGTCCGTTGGTGCAGGAGCACGGCATTCTGACAGGAAAGGGAGGCCGGTGAGGCTGGAATGGGAAATGGGGTGGAGTGGGACTCGGCTCTAAAGCCTGGGCTTTTATCCTAGAGGTACTGGGGAGCCATGTAGGGTCTTTGAGCAGGGGAGTATTTTTAGTGTAGAAAAATCACTGCAGCTACAGGGAGGAGATGGGATGCGGGGAGCAGGTCGAGAGACAGGGGCTAGGAGCAGAGGTTCAGGAATGAGACTAGGACATCAGTGAGTCTGGAGTGGAGGGGGCAGATCCCCACAGACACTTAGGAGGCGAAAGCATTAGGATACGGGCTTGAATGTGGGGTCGCGTGTGCTGGACGCAGCATCTGGTCAGACTGTGGGTGCCTAGCAGTGCAGCCCTAAAATGAATCACCAGACTAGAAACGCCAGATAAAAGACTGAATAGAGAAAGTTATGCCTGGGAAATCTCAGAATACAAACTATTTTTGAAACTTTGCTCTCATGCATCATCTTTAAATATTAACAACCAACGTTTTTTAAGAGCTTAATGCTGTGCCAGGCACTGTTCTAAGCACTACATGTGCATTAACTCATTACGTCCTCACAACAGCCCCGGAGGGGAGATACCTCCTAGCATCTCCATTTGGCAGAGAAAGACATTGAGGCACAGAGAGAGCAAGGAACTTGTCCATGTATGCAGCTAGCAAGTGGCTGCACCAGGATTTGAAGTCAGGCAGTCTGGTTGCTGAGTCTTTGCTGTCTGGTATTATACACCAATATGTAGTTTGTTTCAAGTCTGCTTAACTCCAGCTATTTATAAAGTCCTGTAGCCTTAATATAAAAGTAAAAGAAGCAAAGACATTATATTTTATAGGCTGTGGAGAAATATAACCTGGAAAATCACCTTCTGGAATCTCAGGGAAACCCTACACCTTGGCAGTGACTACCGCCACCTGGTGGCAGCGTACCCCAAATGGAGGCGCCATGATAAAGGCCAAAGCCCAGTTTATTTGGGTGTCCCATTTAAGAACCCCGAAGCCGGGATGGTGAGAAATTGTTAATAGAGGCACTACTGTTGTAAAAATGTGTCTTCTCTTGGACAGAAAAAAGGAAGTGAGGCTCCCAATGCCCAGCCTGCAGGGCATGGGCTCTAAGGGACTATGATTGTGGTACGTGGGATTGGGGTTGCCAGGCCCCATCCACGCCCCTTCACCAGTTCCCTAGACAACCAGCATCAGGCATTTCTGAAATAGCTGGTGGGAGCTCGGGGTGGGGTGGGGTGTTACTCTGCAAACATGGGCTATACCCATGACCCCGACCTTCTAATCCTAGGGCTTAGCTGACTTCATTAACTCCAGGGGGCTCCAAAGAGACCCCCCAAATCATTCTCTGTCGAACCACATTCATAAAGGTCCCATTCCTGAGGGTTGTGCAGGAAAACCTCCTGCGTAAAGGCAGGGGACGGGAGGTGGTGACCTTTGGATGTGAACTGTCCGTAGGCTGGTGACAGGGCAGGATCAACCCCCCTGCCACCCCCCCTCGCCTGCCGAAGGGCAGCGAGGGAGAAAACTGGGTGAACGCAGAGCATGCTGGGTAGCCTGGCCAGGAGCTGAGCGGTCCAGCCTCCCACCCCCCACTGTGGTTACCATGACAACCGAGTGGGGGAGGGAGGAGGAGAGGAGCGACCACTTGCCCCTGAGACAATGGGAACCTATTCCAGATCACCCTTGGCCTTGTCTTCAGAGACTTGGGGGTGGTCAGGAGTCCTGGGTTCCTCACGCCCCGCAGTAACAGGATTTGGGGGAGTAGCTTCAGCTCAGGCCAGGCCTGGCAAACCCAGAACAAGGGTCACAGACAGGATCCCTGCCCCTGAAACATCCCAACCCTACCAGAGCCTCTTCCCTCCCCAGCTCCCCGATGAACTAACATAGGCTAATCCCAGGTGAAGTTCAGTTCCTATTCGGAGCCTCCCCCCCAAAACTGAAGAACTTGACCTGGTTGGGGGGGGGGGGTGAGCGGCAGGCGCGGGGAGGAGGCAGCAGCCACTTTGGGGACAGGCCAAATATTTTATGAGTAATTTAATATCTGGAGCGCAAACCATTGAGCAGAGAACCCATGAGCTGCCGGGAGCAAGGAGCTGGTCTGGTCCTCGTAATGCAGGGGAGAGGCCGGGTCTGACGCAGGGCTGTAGGGAAGTTAACCCTCTGAGGGCCCTGGGAGGAAGCCAGGAGGGGGCAGGGCAGGCTTCCACTCACAGTGAGCCCGCCTGCCCGGATACCACGCACTTCTGATGGGTTGAGCGCTTGAGCTCGGGAGGGAAGGTTTGTCCTGCTGAAAGGCAATGGCTTTGAGACACACGGACCTGAGTTTGCCTCCTGCTACGTGTGTGACCCCGGACTGATGACTCCACCTGTCTGAGCCTCCATTTCCTCATCCAGAAAACGAGGGCGATAATAACGCCACCTACATCACAGGTAAGAACTCAGCAACGGCAGATACAAAGAACTTAGTCTGATGCCCCGGACACAGCAGGCACTCCATAAAGACGCCTGCCCTCGTGACTCTGATGCTGTGTGAACTTCAAAGTTCTCGAACTTCCTTCTCGGGGGGCCTCCCCACCACCTCGCTGTGTTCTGGGCCCCTCCTCCCTAGACCTGGGGTAGGGCCCGAAGGCCTTTCTTCATATTCTACACAGTGTCTCTCTTGACACCTCCTTTAGAACCTCCTCGGGGGTTCTGGGGAGGGGTACTGTCTAGGCCCTAGACACAGGCAGGTCTGGGTCGGAATCCCAGTCAGCCACATTCTGGCTGTGTGACCAGGGGCAGGCCCTGCAGCTCTCTGGGCCTTCACGTCCCTATCCGCAAAATACCATCCAAGAAACACCCTCTCCCTAAAGATGCTGTTACAATTACAATGACAAGACATCACCCAATAAAGATGGATAGAACCTGTCACACAGTAGGAGCTCATTAAATGATTCATCACCAGTAGTTCAAGAGAGACGCTTAGGGGCCACACTATTTTAGCCCGGCGTCCCAGCTCGGCCATGTACTAGCTGTGAGGTCTTGACCAAGTTACGTAGCCTCCCTGTACCTCAGTTTCCATACCTGCGAAATGGGCATAATATCAGTGATTGCCTCGTGGGAATTAAACAACGCATAAGACATAGAAGGTGTTGAAAACGGAGCCTGGAACAAAGGAGGAGGAAGAAAGGAGAAGTCTCGCCAATGCCAGCGGCTCTTGTTCTCTGCTTCCGGGGAGAGACTTTAAGAAGCAGTTAGGAAAGTCTTCACTGCCCTCCCCTGCCCTCGTCCCGCCGTTCCTGGTTTTGAGGATGCAGGCTCCCTAACGTCCCCTTCGTCTGGGGCTCCAGAGGGGAAGGATGCTTCTCAAAGCCCCCTGGCAAGTAGATGTTCAGGCCAGAACTTGAACCCGACCTCTGGGTGCCAATCTAGTGCTTTCTCTACACCAGGCTGCCTCTGGGGGCCTGGCCATACGAATGCCCAATCTCGCGGAGCATATGGAGATCCAGAGACGGGAGGAGACAGGCTCATCGGCCCATGGTGGGGGGGCGGGGGGTGGGCAGGATTCAAACCCAGACCTGGGGAGCACCGAAATCCGAGCATGTTCTATGCCCAGTCCGTCAGGGCCAGCAAGGACCTGGCAGGCCGGTCTTTGGCTTAATCACGGTGCTCCAGAAGGAAGAGCCTGGGCAGGCCAGGGATAAGGCCCCCACTTTACAGATGAGGAAACTGAGTCCCAGAAGGTAGAGTCACTTACCAGAGGTCACACAGTGGGGTCAATGACTCTGGGACCAGTACTGCTGAACCGTACTCTGTCCCCATTAGCTGTTTTCAATATCATTTCAGGAGAATCTCCAAGTCCTTACTAGCCTGGATCTAATTAAAGGAGTAGCCATTGAGCACCTTTGTATACAAAGCACGCAGCTTGATTTCCCAGTGTCCGTCTTTTTGTTTTCCTAATTTGCCATGGGAGCTTCCTTTGTGCCAGGAACTGCCCCAGGTACTTTATGAATGCTCTTCTTATCTTCTCTGTAGCCCATGGCACATAGATTATGGTCCCTATTTTATTTTATTTTATTTTATTTTATTTTATTTTATTTTATTTTATTTTATTTTATTTTATTTTATTTTATTTTATTTTATTTTATTTTATTTTATTTTATTTTATTTTAATTGTCCCCATTTTCCAGATGAGGAAGCAGTCTCTAAGGGGACAGCCAACTTCGGGTCCCACTCTTGTTCTCCTGGTTGAAGGGACTCCCCTGCTCACCGCTCCTCGTGGGCTCCCTACGACCCTCCAGTCCCGTGGACCGCCCCCCCCCCACAAGCCATTGATGGCCTGAGCCATGACACAGAAGGGATGAAGACATATTTTTCAGGTCTCTTTCCCTGGAAACCAGCTGGGGTGGGTTCCAGCAAAGCTGACATTTATGTACTGTCTTTAATCACATTAGCGGATGCGTTCCAAACAAGGTACGCATATGCCCTTCTAACGAGGGGCAGCTGTCTCGTGGGCCTATAGGGAGAGTTGCCCCAGACGTGCTGTCTCGGGACCCAGAGCCTCAGATAGACCTGCACCGGGCACAGCCCACACTCCCCAGCTACCAGCCCACATGGGATGGAAGAAGGGAAATTTGTCCCAAGGCGAGCCCAGGACCTTTGTGTCTGCAAAGATTTTTGGTCCCTTGCAGCCCATGCCAAGGAACTTCACAACAACAAATAGTCTCATTTTATAGGTGACAATGCTAATATGTGTTGAGGACCTACTATGTGTGTGGTTCTTCACGACAACCGCTCTTGGTTGTGTGCCTACTGCGTGCCAGGCAGGCCCCTTATATCCGCTGGTTCATTTAGCGCTCACCCCAATATTAGCCAGAACAGTTCCATTTCTACAGAGCTGGGGTCACTTCCTCGCCCAGCAAAGCTGGATTTGAGCCCGGTGGGGCCCTCGTGAGAAGCCAGGAGGGAACGTGCATGGAGCGCAGGGCGGGAACCTGGCACGCAGCAGGTGCCCTGGGTGCCTCGGTCGGCCTCTGCCTTGGTCCGCGTGGCTTCGTGTGCATCCTCCCTGCTGCCCAGATGCTGTACGTTCCCACAGGGACGAGCACGCCCGCACGGCACAGATGGGAAGACTCTGTGATGGGGCGCCGGGGCGGCTCAGTCAGTTGAGCATCTGCCTTCGACTCAGGTCATGATCTCAGGGTCCCAGGATCGAGCCCCGCATCAGGCTCCCTGCTCAGTGGGAAGCCTGCTTCTCCCTCTCCCACTCCTCCTGCTTGTGCTCACTCTCACTCGCTCTCTGCCAAATAAATAAATAAAATCTTTAAAAAGAAGAAGAAGAAGAAGAAGACGACTGTGACAAACTTCGGGAAAACAAGGTGGGGGAGGCAGGGAGATCTAGAATGGAAGGGAAGAAGGGGGCTCTCAAGAAACTGTTCCACAAGGATGTGCAGGCCTGAGGCCCGTGTGTCACTCTGGAGATTCCTCGAGCCTCCGTTCTCTGCTGCGCCATCGGGGTGGGGGGGGGGGGGAATAACCTAGTCTCCGTGTGCCTGAGGGGGGCAGCAGCACCCATGTATGGGTGGGGGGGTGTCGTGAGAATTAAATGGGCCACTCATGACCTCTGTTATATTTCTCCCTGCCTGCCTTTGTTTCCCTTGGAAATCCCAAGTCTTCCCATCGAAATTGCCCCAAGGGCCTAGGAAATATTATTACATGGCCTCTCCTACATATGTAAAAGAACATAAAATATATATATGTATATAAAAGGACATAAAAATATATATACTTTTTGAGAGGGAGGGAGAGACAGGGGGAGGGGCAGTGGGAGAAAGAGAGAATCTTGAGCAGGTTCCACACTCAGTGTGGAGCCTGATGCAGGGCTCGATCTCACAACCCCTGAGATCACGACCTGAGCCGAAACCATGACCTGAGCTGAGGCCAAGAGTCAGAGAGTTCACTGACTGAGCCACCGAGGCGCCCCAGGTAGGACCTAATTTTGGCATTCCTTCCATTTTTTTCTTTCTTTACACTGAACCATTTTCTGAGCATATATGATGTCTAGGCCCTGAACGCTCCGGAGTAGGAAAGACCCATCAGTCAATAAATGATTCTATACACCCATGCTTCTGTTCATTCATCTGATCAGCGTGGACCTTCTGGGCTGCCTGCACTGTGACGTGTGTTTGCCTGGCCTCCTTTGTTCCCACCTGGGTCCTCGTTGTGATCTGGGGAGGTGGGGCGGCGGGACAGGTAGGGGACAATGGGGGACTTGGCCGCAGCTTCTTCCCCCGTCACCACCCCTCAGAACCCTTCTTCCTTCTCCTAAGGGTGTCCCAAGCTCCCCTAGATTTCTAACCAGCAGGCTTGGGGTGAGCCTGAGAATCTGTGTCCGTCCCAGGCAAGTCCGACGCCACCGATCTAGTTCAAGCTTCTCTTTCTGCGGGGAATTCTGAGCCTCAGAGAGGGGTAGCTAGTGGTCTGCCGTCACACAGTACGTCAGGTTCCGAGGCCGGCCTAGAACTGGGGGCTTTTGACTTGCCACCCAGGGGTCTTCCTGCTCTGCTGGGTCCCCCGCTGTGGGTGTCCCTCCCTGGGTGGGCCCTGCTGGATTTCCTGAACAAACACCCCCTTTTCTCCTGCATCTGGCTAACGGGGTCGTCTAGGAGCATGCCTCCTGGGTACGTGCCGAGATAAACGCAGCCTGCAGCTCGCTCTCCGAGGTGGGCATGTGTTTGTGTGTGCGTTGGCTGGGGCGGTTGGAGGCAGGGCACCCGGTGCCCGTCGTCAGCAGGAGACCAGAGAGGCGGCGATGCGGAGGAGAAACGCAGTGCTTAGCAAGGGGTGCTCAGCGGCAGGAAACTGACCGCCCATGCTTTGTCCTTTCCTTTGTCTGCCTGTGAACTCCCTCGCCGTCCCCATCAGGACATCAGGACATAATCACAGGGACCCCAGTGGCAGCAACAACAGTGAGAGGTTCATCACTGAGCGTTTGCCCGGGTACAAGAGAATTTCAGCTCACGGCCGCCAGCAAGCTGACCCAGAGCTCCTAACCCTGGCCAGTTCCAGAATGGTCCCCGGCCTAGTCCTGGTCGCCTCCAGAGTGGGTCCCAGCTCCGTGGTATCACCTCTTCCCCGACCCCAGCTTGTTAGAAAAAACAAACTCTCAGGCCGCACCCCACGCCTCTTCCCGAATCAGAACACGCATTTTACCAAGACTCCAGGTGCAAATCATTAAAGTTTGAGGAGCCCTGTCCCTTGCAGCACCTCAATTCTAATTGCAATCCACCAGACTCAGACTCGTGGCTCAGACTCGTAGAGCACTTCCTGGGTGCCACGGGCTTTGCACACAGGATCTCATTTAACCCTCATCAGCTTTTGAGGTGGATATGATTATCGCCCTCGTGTTACAGATGGGGAAACTATAACCCAGAGAGGTTAAGTACTTAGCTGGAGAGCGCACAGCGCATAAGTGACCGAGGTGGGATTTAAATATAGCGTCTCTGTCCTTCCACTTCCTGAGCCCCCAGGCTTTCCTCCTTTGCTGCATTTCTCATCCTGGATCCATTAGCTTGGCCTTCACACTGGGGGCAGAGAGCGCACTCCATCGGAGTCACCTGGGGTATTTGAGCAAAGCACAGATCCCCAGCCCCTCCGGATTCTACAGAATCAGAACCTCTATGATGGGGCCTAGACCCTAGTCAGTCTCCAGGGGATGTCACTGTCCTACAATCGGAAACCCTGTGCCTCGGATCACTCCGGGATTGCAATGCCCATTCCACAGTCGAGAGTATTTCTGTCCAGGTCCCAAGGTTGGAACTCTGCAGACCGGCCTAATGGAAGGTCTTACTTGGGAATCAGGCCGTGGCGGGTTTAAGTCTCCGCTCCTTTTCTTCCAAGCCTAGAACCATACCTGGGTCTAGAGCAGGCCGGCAAATCGAGCCACACACAGAGTGTGTGCAATCTGCTAGCAAGAATGGCTTTTACATCTCTACGTGGATGAAGAGAAATCAGAAGAGAAAAAAATCTTGTGACACGTGCAAGGAGTGTAAAACTCTCCTGCCAGTGTCCATAAACATTGATTGGAACGTAGCCGTGCTCGCTTATTTATAGATTGTCTATGGCCATTTCCGGGCATCAGAAGCAGGGCTGAGTGGTTGCAACAAAAACCGTATTTATGGCCCACGAAGCCTGAAATCGTTCCTGTGTGGCTCTTTATGGAAAAAATTTTGGCAACCCCTGGTCTACAGCAGTAATTCTCACACTTTAGCTCCCTCCAAATCACCTGCAGGGCTGTAGAAACACAGACGGCAGCCCCCACCCCTGCACCCCTCCTGAGTCTGAGTCCCCCAGCCTGGGGCTTGAGAATCTGCATTTCTAACGAGCTCCCAGCTGACGCTGATGTTGAAGCCACGACACTGGGGCTTCGAAGCTGACCTTTGGCGCCATCCGAGTAGCCCAGGCTGGGAGTGGGTGGGCCTGGGGAGAAGAGAGAGCAGAAGGTGGCGCTCTGGGGCCCATCTGAGCCACCCGTCCTTCTCATGGTGTCTGCTCCCCCCTGGTGGCAGCAAACCCGGAGCTGGCCTGGCACGCTCAGCCTTCATCACCCATCCCTGCATTTGGAACTGCATTTCAAAGCTTTCCAAGTTTGCACACACTTGCCCTGAGGGAGTCCACTTTCCGGAATTTATTTGCAGAGAAGAATTAAGGATGCACAGCCAGCTGCGCATGGCTACATTGTTTGTTGGTAAGAGGGTAAAATAGGAAACCAGGGCAATCACTTGACATGGTCACACAGCTGGTAAGAAGCCCAGGTGGGACTTGAACTTGGGTCTGTCCGATTCAAGAGCGAGTGCCGCACGACCCCTTGGGATGCTTCCCATGTGCTGTAGCAGAGCAGCGCCCAGGAGCATGGTTTCTGGAGCTGAACCGCCTTGCGTGGAATCCTGGTTCTATTCCTAGCTGTGCAATGTGGGGCAAGTCACTTAACTGCTCTGTGCCTCAGTGTTCCCATCTGTGAAAAGGGAACATCATTGTAAAGGTTCCAAGACTTAACACGAGTGCTCAGAGCTGTCCACGGTAGGGGCTGTCATTAGTGTCATTCAGCCTCCATCTGCCTTCTTCTTTGCCCTTTCTCCTCCTTTCCTCTTCTTAACGGGCCCCCGGGGTCTGGGGAACAGGGGATAGAGCTGAATACCCGGGCTGTTCGGTTAGGGAGGCCTGGGTCTAAATCCCAGATCTTCTGCGCGACAGGGGCAGGTAACATCTGCCTGGGCCTCGGTATTCTTATCTGTAGGATGGGAGCTGGAAGATTAGAGCAACGGTTCTTGAAGCGTGGTCCTGAGAGGCTGCAGCAGCACCTGTTCAGGGGGGCCCTGAAGCAATGCTAATTCCAGCAAGCCCTCCCGGGGACCGGGATGCTCTCGAGGTTTGAGAACCACTGGATAAAAGATCTGCCCCTTAGGCTTATTGCGACTAGTACTGGAGAAAATGCTCGCTAGCAGCTGCTGTCTTGGCTACGGGCTTGCACCTTCTTGGCCTCTGCTGATGGGGCGGCGAGTAGCCCTGCTCCAAAGTGGGCCGGTCGGATCCCCTCTCCTGGGACCTGGGGATTGGAGACATTAGTCTCTGTGTCACTTCTGTGACGGGTAGGGCCTAAGTTGATGGGCAAGGCCTATTGAGACGCATTTTTCTCCACTTGCCTTCGCAGTCGAGAGGGCCAACCTGCAGAGAGAAGCTCAGAGCTGAGATGTCTCAAAGGGAGACCCGATGGCTTTGGGCTGGGCTCACCCATATCTGGATCCCGTGTCCACGGAGACTGGGCTGTCCCACCTGCTCCGGGTCCTGTAGGACACCTCTGGGCTCTCCTGAGAAGCTCCTCCTTTGCTCCTAAGTTGGATCGAGGGGGTTTCTGTCCCTTGCATCTGAAAGGGCTCTGGCACGTGGAGGGCTGGGAGTCAGGGTCAAGGGGGCATGCGAAGGTCAGGGGTCATAGGCCCGAGGGGAACCGCTTCCCTTCCTTCCCCTGCCCACCTGCTAGCCCAGCCAGGAGGTCTGAGTTTCAACCCCAGTCCTGTTCCCTATGAGAAGGGGCAAACGGGAAAAGGAGGCATCGAGGCAGCGATGGGCTAGGCAAGGTCCTGAGAGCTGCTGGGGCTCATCTTAGGGCTCCCCTGTTATCTTGGTCCTGGTTCCTGTGCTGAAACCCCAAGCATCTGCCGTCTGAGAGAGAGCGGTGGAGGTGAACCCTTCCCACCGGCTGGGAGAGAGCAATAATAAAGGTGAAGGGTTTCCTTGTGTCCACGTTTGTTCACAGGTGTATCTGACAGGGCAGGCATGGGGGGGCACTCAGCGAGCCCTGGATTTCTGGCAGATCTGGGAGCTGATCGGGGAGGGCACGGAAGGGGTCCTGTGAAGAGGGTCCTGCCCGGGGTGGGGGTGCTGATTCCGGCGGAGGAAAGGCACAGCGTCAGGCGTCAGAGGAGCGTAGGTCCTGCCAGCAGGCTGCGGGCGCCATTGGAGACACGCATTGATTTCTCGGCCACGGCCAGCTGTGCCCGGGCCCTTGCAGCAAGAGGGGGTGCCCTGTGTGTGCTGGACACCTGCAGCCCCTGGGTGGGGAGTGCAGCCCTGTATGAATAGATCCAACTACAAAGGCTCGAGAATCCCCCCAAGGCCCGATGGGTTCAGGTGGAAGGATGGGGGGCTGTGGAGGAGGCTTCACAGGTTTAGCAAGAGCCCTGAGGCAAACAGAAGCAGGCCCCAATCCTCACTGTGTCCCTGCTGCTGCGTGACCCTGGGCAAATCACTTGCTCTCTCTGAGCCTCAGATTCTCATCCGTGAAATGGGGAGAGTACTTTGTATCTCCTAGGGTTTATGGTGGAAATTGAATGAACGAATATACACTGAGCAAGAGGGGCTCAGTAACTCAGTTGTGGTGTGGTTATTATAACTATCACTGATATAACTATCACTGATTATAACTATCAGAGTCAAAGAACGAGGCAGACACTTTGTACTGAAGGGGCTGAGCGGCAAAAAGAAGGCCCAGTCCCTATGAGGAAAGGCTGCTGGTCCCTCTTGGAGAGTCGGACGTTGGGGCAGGTCATTAAGGCCAGGCCCGAGGCGCAGGAGACCTGAAGCTATGCCCAGCGAAGAAACAGGCCCATCTCCAAAGAGTCTGGTTGCCACGACCCTCTGTGATAGGCCGGAGTGGAGTGCCTTAAATCCCTCCTACCCTGGGGCTGGATGGGTCCTCCATCTTGGTGGACTAGGGCTAGTAGGAGGGGCTACAGCGAGCAGGTAGAGGGGTGGGACGGCGGGTGTTCCTATGCCTGTGTCCTCGGTCTTTATGGAGAGGCTGCGGTGCCCACTGGGCTCTGTGGGGTTCGGAGGTGGGCAGCTAAGCCCCGCCCACCAAGCTGGGCAGATGGGCTGGGCGTGCGTGAAAAGCCCGATGCAGGCTGTGTGTGCTCAGCCCTGCACACGTGGGGAGTGGGGCGGGGGGAGGTCAGAGGAGCGGAAGAGTGAGCTCAGGGACGGCCCAGCTACCGGGAGATGACGTGACTTGAGTGGGACTGTGTAGGATTCAAGGGGAACTGTGGGCATAAGGGCACCGAGGTGGGACAGCACGGGGCTTGCCTGAATGAAGAGAGAGGGCCCGGCGGTCCCGAGCGGAGTCCTTGTCCAGGAGAGGCGGGGGTGAGACCGGAAGGCCAGCCCGGGGAGAGCCTGGGGGCCGAGGCTCTCCGGCTGGGACTCTGTCCAATTGGCAGTGGTTTCATAGTCAGTTAAGATTTTGCAGGAGGACCCCTTGATCCCTTGGGCGGGGGGATGTATGTGATGTTATAAAGCAGAAAACCTGTGTAAGTGGGGCGCCTGGATGGCCCAGTCGATGAAGACTCCGACTCTTGATTTTGGCTCAAGTCCTGATCTCAGTATTGTGAGATCGAGCCCTGCGTCGGGATCCGCACTCAGTGTGGAGTCTGCAAGAGACTCTCTCTCCCTGTCTCTGCCCCTCCTCGTAATTGCATGCTCTCTCTCTCTCTCTCAAGAAAGAAAGAAAGAAAGAAAGAAAAGAAAAGAAAAGAAAAGAAAAGAAAAGAAAAGAAAAGAAAAGAAAAGAAAACCTTTGTGGTGGCCAGCCTCAATATGTTGTCTTGAAAGGGGTCTCAAGTCATCAGTGGGCCGACCCAGCTCTGCCTGTGGGATCAAGGACAATCCCTTCATCCCTCTGATCCTCAGTTTTATCCTCTATAAACTGGGTGCAACGCAACCTATCTCCCAGCATGAGTGTGAGAGAATGGAAGGGTCTAGTCCAGTGCTTGGAACACAGTAGGTGCTCAATAGATGGTGTTCCCTCCCCATCTCCCGCTGTGTCGCTGTCACAGAGCTGGGAAGTCTGGCACTCCAGTCCCTTGCAATCAGACAGAGTTTCTGCTTTCTGAGGTCATTCATTCATTCATTCATTCAACCAGTGTTCAGGCAGCCCTTCTGAGCACCTACTGTGTGCTGGGTATTGGGAGACAGAGTTGAATTGAGCTCTGAAAAGTTTATTTGCTCATTCATTCGGCAACATCCACAGAGCCCTACTGTGTGTTTTGGCCTGGTGGGGGTGGCGGTGGGGATCCAGGTGAACCTTGCTGGCGGGGGAGGGGATGTGGAGGGGGAGAGCCAGCCCCGCAGCTCATGCCTCTGCGTCTGGGAACAGCAAGAACCCAGAGAAGATGCTATTGGCACCTTCCAAGCCCAGCAGGGAATTCTTGTCTGTGGCCTGCAGGAAGACATTCTCCCCCTCGCCCAGCTTGAGGACCACACCGCCCGTGGTGACCTGGAAGGTGTTCGGGGCATAGTCGCAGAAGGTGACCACCTTCTCCATGCGCTCCCGGCCCCGCATGAGGTTCACGCACAGGTTCCCTCGCGAGCTGGCGTGGTAAGTGAAATAGTAGATCCCGGGCACGTTGCAGGTGAACTTGCCGCTGCGAGGCTCGTAGTTGCGGTTCTCGTTGGTGATCACGTGGTCGAAGCGGATGGGCTGGTCCCGCCGCAGGACACTGTTGATGGTCCTCGTGGCAGAGAAGGCGATTTTCTGTGTGGTCTTGTAGTCCCCTGACTCACCCTTGGGGCCACGGGCTCCGGGGGGCCCTGGGGAACCTTTAGGGCCGATGGGACCCTTGGGGCCTACTTTGCCTGGTTTCCCAGGAGTCCCTGGGTCTCCCTTCTCCCCGAACTCGCCGTGGTGTCCAGCCAGCCCTGGCAGCCCTGGAAAAGGAGAGACAAGAGATGTGATGGGCCAGGGGTCGCTGAGAACCAAAAGAAGGGGCCCCGGACGGGATCCTGGCTGTGTAACTTCTGACGTGTCCCTGCTCCTCTCTGGGCCTCAGCTTGCTGTGTGTGGAAGAGAGGAGAGGTGGGGGGTCGCCTCCCAGCCCTGCTTTCCTGATGGCAATGGGACCTGACGCCCGAGGCAGGGACAGTGGTGTCTCCTCAGGGAAGGGGCTGGGCCTGCCTCCCTCACCAGCTCATACAGGCTCCCTTGTTCCAGCCTGGGGCCGGAGAAGGGATTCTCAGCCCACGCGCTCTCTCTCTCCACTCCCTCCCCCAGGGCAGACATCTTTACTCAATCCCGACATCCCTTTCACAGAGCCTGGAAGTGGGCCTTGGAAACCTTCTCTCGACCACTCCAAGCGGCCGCTACCCCTCTGTTTGGCACAGTGCGAGAAAAAACCTCTTTTCCAGGGAAGTGGTGGAGTATCGTGGCCAAGGGCACGGGCCTGGGGGACAGACAGATGTCCTCCCACACCTGCCACGATTAGTCGTGTCCCCCTTGACGGAGTCACATTCTCTGGGACTCAGTTTCCTCCTCTATAAAATGGGCTCATGAGGATATATTGCAGGATTGCAAGGGTCACTTGTGATTATGTGAGGACAGTGGTTGGTTTTGGTTAAATGAACGAATGAGTGACATTTTACAGGGGGGTGTCTTGGTGGGAAGTCCCACCTGAACCCTGTGACAGCCCCACAAAGAATCTGCCCACATCTTACAAGTAAAGAAACTGCATTTCAGAGAGGGGAAGCCAGCCACCCGGGAGGCAACCCCCGGACTGCGCGCCTGCCGCGGGGCTCTCTCTCCACCTGTTTAGCGGTCAGAGAGCCACAGTCTGGTCTGTCTTGCTATGGACGGGGCTCCCTCAGGCAAGTCAGGAGTCTTTCTAGGCATCAGTTTTCCAGGCTGTAAAATGGGAATCGGAATTCCCTCTCTGCATTGTGGGGCGGGGGAGAAGGGGGGCTTGGCAAGCTGATGGTTTTGCAAGTACTTTTGTGATCTCTCGGGTCTACCGCTGTGACCGGGGAGGTAGAAGATGGGGCCTTGCTCAACGACCCGCCTGAGCGTATCCCCCAAAGCCGCCAGTACCTTTCTCTCCCTTTATCCCTGGGGTCCCAGGTCTGCCGTTGGAGCCCGGGGCGCCGGGGATGCCCGGGATGCCAGGGATGGCCGGGTGTCCGGTACAGCTGCCCTGGGCCCGGGAGGCCCCCAGCAGACCCAGGAGCAGCAGCAGCACCAGAATACAGCCCCTCGGGGTCTTCATGGCCGCCCCGTCTCAGCTACCTCCTGCGGGGCGGGTGGGGGGAGACAAGAAGATGGAGTGGGTTATTACCACAGAGACTCGTAGCATGTGTTCAAGCATTCATTCACCCCTCCCTGTACTCACCGAGTGTATCCTTGCCACCAGCAGACCCCGTGCTGGGTGCTGGGGTGACACGGCTATGGCTCCTGCTTTCATGGAGCTGGCAGGCTTAGGGGAAGGCGGACGATAACCAGATCAGCAGAGAAGTAAATGGAAGCAGGGAGAGACTGTGCAGAGTGCTCTGTAGGAAATGCAGGGGTGCTTGGAGGGAGGGGGAGAGCCACTGGGGTTGGGGGGCAGGCGGATGGTTTTCTGGGCTGGGGCCGGGCAGGCGGCGTCTCTGAGAGGGCTGTTTAGGTTGAGAGCTGGAGGGTCAGAGAGGGCTGGGGCGAGAATTTTCTGGGAGGAAAGGAAGCAGGGGCAAAGGCCCGGAGGTAGGACAGCACCTGGAGTGTCGAGGACCCTGCAGGGAGGCTAGTGTGGCTGGAGGGAGGGAGGGGTCGGAGGGACGGGAGGTCAAGGCTGTGGTTCTCCAGCTTTGGATTTTCTTGCAAGTGTTCTCGTTCATTAGAGCTTCTGAGTTCAGGGTGCCGGTGCTATTTCCCCAGCGGGCCACTTTACATCCTCAGAGCCCTGCCTGGAGGAGGCTATTATCTTTATACCAAAGAGGACCGTGCAGCTCAGGGAGGCCCCAACACTTGCTGACGGTCATACAGGGAGGATCGTAGCCAGGACTCAAACCCAGACCTGTCTGTCCCTGAAGCCAGCACGCCAGGCCATCTCTGCTGATGGAATATTCTCGGGTGCCTCTGAAGGCCTGGGGAAGAGGGAAGCACTGGCTCCTTCTGAATCTCGGGGAACTAGGAAGAACCGAGCTGTCTTGGGCTGGTCAGCCCAGCCGGTACCCCACAGCATTGATTCTCAAGACAGAAGGGGCCTTAAAACTCATCGAATCCAGTGTTGCTTTAAAAAATTGAGGTGACGGGCACCTGGGTGGCGCTGTCAGTTAGGCACTCTTGGTTTCGGCTCAGATTGCGATCTCGGGGTCATGAGATCGAGCCCCACGTCGGGCTCTGGGGTCAGTGGGGAGTCTGCTCGAGATTCTCTCTCTCTCTCCCTCTGCCCCTCCTGCTCATGCTTGCACTCTCTCTAAAATAAAATAAATACATCTTTTTAAAAAACTGAGGGTCATTCACATAATAAAAATTAAACCTAAATTGTTTATCTTTGCATAAGACCAGTTCCCATTCTTCCTGGAGGTTTTACAAAAGGACACTTTCGACAATTTCAGTAACCCACACATTGGGCACTTAGCCAGGCTCTGGGCCAAACACTGGATGTGCTGCTATCTCATTGCACGTGGCCCTTAACACGGCCCCTCACCCCCGGGGAAGCACCGGCTTTCTCCTTCTCCAGATGGGGAAACTGGGTATTAGAGAGGGTAGGACTCCCATCAAGGTCACGAGGCCGCTTTGAGGCTGGGATTCCAACCCACATCCATTGGATCTTCAAGCTCACAGGGTGTTCCATTAAGAGGCCGCTGAGCCTAGTGGTTCAAACGCAGGCTTTGGAGGGGCCAATGTGCGGCGGCATTTGGAGCAGATAGGGGTACGGGCCGGCGCTCAGTGGGGAGGCGTCTATCCTTGCTGCTCCCGCCGCTGTAGGGGCCCAGTGGGCTCTGTGTCAGGGGCGGTGGGGAGAGGCCCCTGGTGCCAGAAGGCTAGCAGCTCTGCCAGGGCCCCAGTCAGGCCTCTGCCTCGCCCAGATGAGGGCCTCAGGCACATCTCTTCTCTCCGGCGCGTTTCCCCTTCCACGAAATGGGGATAATGCTAATCCGTGCCACGTAGGATTGGTGGGAGGACAGATGAGGTAGGGCCTGGCATGATGGAAACGCTGAACGAGTATCAGCTGTTTTTGCGTTACCCCCGTCATCCAGGAATCCCCAAGCTTTGGGATATGACGCAGGATGGTTGGAAAATTATAAAACAGGATCCAGCCCCTTTGGGAGATGGGGCTCGTGGAGAGGAGGGGATGCCGCCCAGGGCTAGAGAGCTCCAACCTGGGGGCGGGGGGGGGGCATGAGGGCAGTGGGCCCAGACCCATCATGAGACTCAGGCTTCCTGGGGAAGCAGGAGGTGGGGTGATCCGGGTCCTGGCTCATCTCAGGGGCCACGGAGTCTCGGATTTGGGCAAGCACCGAGGGCTGACCTGGTCTGACCCCTGTCCCTGCCAGGCGTCACCACCGCCGGCCTTGCTCCTCACCTTTCCCATGTCACCAGTCCTCGAAAATCCTTCCAGCCCCCGACAGTCCCTTCCCGCCCCACCCCCCAACTTGGAGTCAGGCCAACTGGACTTGCACTCCCCCTCTGCTGCCGGCTCACTGCATGACCTCAGGCAAGAGCCTTAACCTCTCGGAGCCTCTTTAGCGAAGCTAACTTCTACCTGTCAGGGCCAAGGATCGAGTGAGATGGAGTCCGAGAGGAATGAGGTCTCTCGTGGGGTGTCTGATCCCACCCCCTCCTTTACAAACATGATTCCATTCACTCAGTGCTAACCACTAACTAATTGCAACTCTACCTACAAGTCAGACTCATTCCTTGAAAGAGTCAGGCTGAGGCATGACCGAGAGGAAATGAGAGAAGGCAGGTGTTGGAGAAATGCTGGGCTGGGCGGAGGGGGACCTGGGTTCTAATTTTGCCTCTGCCTCTGACATAACTTGAACCAGGTCCTTCGCGAAGCACTGGGTGAACTTGACCTCCTCTGGGGCTCCCAGTGCCCCTAAAAGGTTCTATTATTCCCAGAGAGGGTCCAGGCTGAGAGAGGTTACCTGCCTCGCCCCGGGTCACCAGCATCTAAGAGACAGAAGCAGGACTCAGCTCGAGTCTTGCTGACTCCAAAGCTCTTATGTTGGTGCCTCCCATCACTCGGGGCCCCGGAGAGCCAGAGAGTCCCAAGCACACCCCAGGGAGTTTGACTCCCCGGGTCTGGGATTGGGCCTGGGATCCACACGGTTAATCGCCCCCGGTGGCTCTGAGGCAGGGGCCCCTTTGGAAATCATCACCCTCTGCCATGTGGGTCCTGCTGGCCGCTCCCCCCATGCCCCGAGCCCCATCCTCACCTGGTTTCTGGGGTCCAGTGTTGTCGCTGGGCTGGGCAGCAGTGGGACCGGGAGCCAGGCGCCTGCTGTTCTCAGGCCAAAGCGGAAGTTCTAGTCCCCAGAGACGGGAAGGGCCTTCCCCTGATGCCTCCCCCCACCATGGGCCCAGCAGGACGGCCCCCTCCAGTCTTGGCCCATCCAGGCAGTTTCGGGTCCCATTTCTGCAATCGGGAGGAGTTTACTGTAAATGGGGAGGGTGGCTGGCTAGTTTGGTTTCGCCAGCTCAGCAGCTATTGGGAGAACAGACTGTGCTGAGAGAATGGCCACAACCTGTGGCTTGCGTGCCAAGGTCCCCCGGCCTTGTGATCCCCTCCAGCAGACATGGCCGTTCCTCCCTGACATGAGAACATGGCTGGCCTGGGGCCTGAGCACTGGATTTGGCGTCAGAAACCGTGATTCATTTTCTCGCTCTGCCACTCATCAGTGAGCTTGATTCCTGAGGTCTCGAATGGGGTCCTAAATATTCTCTGCCAAGAGGACCCAAGGGAGCCTCAGTTTCCTCTGCTAGATGATGGGACCATAAGGACAGCTGCTCTGTAGACGGCACAGGGCACTGGGGGCTCATCTGCGATCGTGGAGGAGAGAGTGAAGGGTAAACTAGAAAGCACAGGGCATGCATTAATTGCTAAGATCATGCATGTCTCAGGCTTCCCTTTTCTGGACGCATCTTCTCTGCCTTCTTCCCATTCTATACTTCTGCTCTTGCCCTGTTTTCAGAAAATTACCTAATAATGAATTTTGAATGCAGTCATTATTTATTGATAGCCCTTCCTCTGCTCATAGCAGGGCTCGAAGCTGGTGATGATGATGGGCATAGGCAGGGGCTTACTGCTTGTTGGTCCTGGAATCACACAAGTCCTGGCTGGAGATGGCCTCGGAGGTCACCCAGCTCATGCCCCTCGCCTTCTATATGGGAAAACTGAGGTTGAGAGGGGGAGAAAGTCATCCCTGAATAAATGTCTATCATGAGCCTCTCCGTGCTAGGTGCTGGAGACAGGGTCACAAGCAGATCAGCCGTGGCTCCTGTCCCCAAGGAGGGTTCCTTCCTCTGGGGGGGGACTGGTTTAAACATTGAATGACACAGTGGTTTCACAGCCTCCGTGATAAATGTCTGAGAAAAGAGGGGACTAGGAGCGCCTGGGTGGCTCATTCGGTTGAGCATCGGACTCTTGGTTTCGGCTCAGGTTGTGATCTCACGGGTCGTGGGTTCGAGCCCCAAGCCGGGCTCCGTGCTCAGCAGGGCGTCGGTTTCTTGCCTTCTCTCTCTCCCTCTGCCTCTCTGCACCCACTCTCCTCTCTCTAAAATAAATAAATAAATCTTAAAAAAAAAAAAGGAAAAAGAGGGGACTGCCGGAGCCCACACACGTCATGCAAGTGGCAGCTGCGGGACTCAGAGCCACGC
>CM052798.1:14570155-14701688 GCA_028533885.1 Nasua narica | reverse complement strand
GGGACGGGAGCCCCTCGCAGGGACGGGAGCCCCTCGCAGGGATGGGTACCCAGCTATCGCCAGGAGCTGCCACAAGTCAGAAGTGTCCCACTTGATGTCTGTGCCTGTGGATATCTTGGGCTTGTGGATGCTGATGGATGGAAATTAATGGTTACCTGCAGTGGGTATTAGGGAAAGAGAAAACTAGTTTAATAAAACTAAAAGGTCTCTGGTCTCGGCCAACTATAGGCTTGAAGTGACTCAGCCTGGATGAGGAGGGGAAGGCAGTGGATTCTGAGCAGGGAGAAGGGGTGAGCTCTGTACCACTTAGTCTCTGTGCCTATAAAATCGTAAATCTGTAGATTGCAGGTCCAGAGTCAGGGTTCTTCTGAGGGTCCCAAGGGCCACCTGGGCCTGGGCTTCTCATTCTTTGGTGCTCTTGGCAATGAGGAAAGGTGAGCTTGAACTTGGGGTTCAAGGAGACAGCTTGAGACTAAGAGCAGGAGGCAGCAGGGAGGGGAGGAGAGCCACGGGCTTAGGAATCAGCCTCTCCTAGGTTTGAGCCCCAGCTTTGCTTTGGTCTAGCCATGTGGCCTCAAGCACATTTCCTGGCCTCAGTTTCCCCGTATGTGAATGGAAGGCATAGGTTGTGGGGGCCAGTGAGGTAACCCAGGATGTCCAGGGCCCAGCCTTTTCTAAGTCCCGCTGTGAACCCGGGGACAGTGTTACACGTATGCAGAGAAGAATGGATTCTTGGAGCCTGGGTGCATGGGAGCCAAGCCTGGATCAGGCATCAGGGGCAGAGAGGGTCTCTGGGCCTTGGCCCCTGAGTAGGAATCAGCTGGCGTCTGTACCTCTCAGGGCGCCCGGGTGGCTCAGTGAGTTAAAGCCTCTGCCTTTGGCTCAGGTCATGATCTTGGGGTCCTGGGATTGAGCCCCACATCGGGCTCTCTGCCCAGCAGGGAGCCTGCTTCCCCCTCTCTGCCTGCCTCTCTGCCTACTTGTGATCTCTCTCTCTGTGTCAAATAAATAAATAAAATCTTTAAAAAAAAATCTCTGCCTCGCATCCCTGATGCAGAGGGGCTGATCCCTACCAAGGGTGAGAGAAGAGACGTACAGCTCCTCAAGTTTCCATGGTCTAAAAGGGATTCCTTGCAGCTTGGGGCGTCTTTGTCTTCTTTTTAAAGATTTTATTTATTTGTTTTGTTCGGGGGGGCGGGGGAGGAGCCGCGGGAGAGGGAGAGAGAGAACCTCAAGCAGACTCAAGCCACGCCTTGGCCTGTCCTCTTCCTGTTCTGGTGCCGCCCCCAAGCCTTGCCTGCCCCCCTTTGAAGCCCTAGCCGGGTTCCCCTCTGCCCAGCAGACAAGCTGCCATTTTCAAAGGCCCATCTCTCATGACAAAGCGAGAACAACAAGGAAACAATTATGGAAAATAAAAATGGCACAGAAATTGTCATTTCCAAAGTACAGGTTTCTGATCTGACACTCTGGCCTACATAAACGGTGTATTGATTTTTTAAACAAAAGAGAAATGAGAAGAAAGATGTATTACTTGGGGCACTGCTGGGAGGATTGCTAAGCGGCTGATGGAGGACAGCCGTGAGGGGGGTGGCCTGTGACCTGGCCCTGTCCCTGCCAGAGGCACCCCGTGACCCAGCTGGGGTTGTGCGTGTGTGCGCACGAATGATTTTCTTGTACCACCAGATTTGGGACCCCAGGCTCTAAAAAGTCACCTAGTTTGTGATCCAAGGCTCTGGAGGGCACTGCGGAGGCACAAAAGGGAGAATCAGGGAAGGCTTCATGGTGGAGGTGATTTTTATGTTGAACCCTGACAGTTGAGTGAGTATTATCCAGGTGGATGGAGGACTAGGGTGAGCAGGATGGGGGGCTCTGCAGGACAAAGAAACAACGCCACAAAGGCAGGAGGGTGTGGGATGGCTCCTTTCAAGAACAAAGGAGCCAAAGTGGGTGGAGCTGGTGGTGGGCCGCAGCCACTGCTCTGACAGCCTGCCTCGGTGGGTCAGTGCCTCTGTGAGCTCCGCGGGGCCTTGTGGAAGCAAGCTGAGATCCCGGCCAGGCCAGGGCAGGTTCTCCCAGGGTCTCAGTGGGCTCTGAGGCCCGACGGGCAGTCTGCCCAGGAGAGTTACACTTTTTATCTTTTTTGAATTTGAGCTATCAACCCTTCTCATGGTCACCACAGGGAAAGTGCTGTGGCTAGTGCTGGGCCTCCTGGCCCTCCAGCAAGCATCATGGCAGCTGGGTCCAACCGCCAGGAGCCTTGGCGTGGACGCCTGCCGGCCTGGGGGGCAGGCGTGGTGTTCGTGGAGCTCCTGGGGGCTCCCAGACTCTGTCGGTTATTGGGGTGAATCAGACAACTGGGGAGGGACAGATTCTCTCCCTCTTACTGGCTCATGCCCATCTCACTCATTCATTTACTCTGCTTTTAGTCGCTCATTGCCCACCATTCGGTCATTCATTTGCCCCAGCTAACTCATTAATTCGGCACAAATTCGCTGCGTATCTCTTCTTGGACTCCGCTGGGCTTCCTTGAGCCCAGACCCTTCCCTGAGGGGTGCGGCCGCAACTCAACATGGATTTGGGGATTCAAACCCCCTGTTTACCTGTGAGCGCGAACAGCTTTAATGACAGTAGCACCTCTCACCCAAACAAGGGACAGCAGATGGCCCGTTGGGGACCTCTGGCGGCCTTCAATCACACTCTCCCAAATGGCCACAGGAGGCCGGGCGTCTCAACATCAGTGCCAGCCTTTACCGAGCACCAACTAGACGCCCTGTCTAGATCTAGAGCCCGCAGATGGCTACGGCAGGTGCAAAGCTGAGGATGAAGGGGCCCGCTTCTTGGAGGACTTGGCAGGGAGAAGCCTGAGCCGTGCATATGTATCAACTTGTGTATTTATTTATATATCTCCTTGCCTTTCCCAAGACCTGGGGGAGGGGGGAGGTTGACAGTATCAGAAGGTGTTGGTTAAGTCTCAAAGCCGTGACTCCTGAAGGAGCTCAGAGGAGGGAGAAAACGTGGGGCAGGGAGCAGGGTGGGCTTCCTGGAGGAGGAGTCCAACAGGTGGGGAGAATGGCCCGAGCACAGCGGTTCTCCCGGGGAAGCCGAGGGAGGTGGGGCGGGCCCGGGGCTGGGGCGGGCCGACCGCCCTAGTCAGGGAAGAGCAGGAAGCCGGAGAAGACGCTGTCGGAGCCTTCGGTGCCCACCATGCCGTTGTAGTCATTGACGGCCAGCCACACCTCTTCCCCCACCTGCAGCCGCAGCAGCACGCCGCCCGAGCTGACCTGCTTGCTGTTGGACATGTGGTCACAGAAGGTGGTCACCTTGGTACCGCTGCGGTACAGGTGCGTGCACAGGTTGGCCGTCTGCGACGTGTGGTACACAAAGTAGTAAAGCCCCGGGACTTTGCAGGTGAACTTGCCGGTGCTCGTGTCATAATCCCCCTGTGGATTGGCGATGACCGTGTTGAACTTGACCAGGCTGTTGGGCCTGGGGTACTCGGCCGTCTGCCGCGTGACTGTGAACACGGACTGGTGCTTCTGCTTGTATCTGCCCTCCTCGCCTGGCTCCCCTGGGGGTCCCATGAGGCCGGGAACCCCTGGAATTCCAGGGGTTCCCATGGGGCCATTTTTCCCAGGAAAGCCAGGTGTGCCGGGTTCTCCCTTCTGACCCTTGGGTCCTCGTGTTCCAGGGACAGCTGGGATTCCTGGGGAGAGAGCAGGTGGCAAGGAAGTGATGGGGCAGGCAACAGGGACCCTGGGGTGTCCCCCAGGGGACAAAGCACCGGAGGTTAGCCTCTGGAACCTCCGTCCCCAGAAGGACTGTCAGCACGCAGGGAGTTAGAGGGGAGGGAGGCCCTGGCTGGAGTCCCACCTCCACATGGACTTGCCCTCTGACCGTGGCTAAAGTGCTCCCCTGTGCGTTGGCCTCAGTTTCCACATTTATGATCGAGAGGGTAGGCCTGGCCAGCATCTGGAGGTGTTGTGTTGGAGCTCATTCTAACACGAGTGTAGATATGTGTACCCACCCCTTCCCTGCAATCAAATGTACCTAAAGTCTTGTATTATTTTTCAGAAGAGGTCGTCATCATTTTATAAGCTTCAGAACCCCACACAATCTGTATCCGTGCCTGAGATGGAACCACCCCGGACCAGCTTAGCACACGGAAGCCACTGGATGGTGCAAACAGAATCTGCCCCTCTAAGGGGGTTGCCGTCTCCTGCTCCCCTGGCCCCCTTCAGGCCCCCGGAGCCCCTTATGACACCCGGGCTGGCTCAACTTCTCTCATGTTACAGATGAGGAAACTGAGGCCAGAGACTCCCTCAAGGCCCAGCAGCCAGGAGGAGGTCAAGTCAGGGTTGAAAGTCAAGTCTGGTTGAGTCCCAGTCAGAGCGAGCGATTCTTGCGACAGCCCTATCTGAGCCCCCGGGAGACTTTTCTCTCCTTGTCCAAAGTGTCCTCCTCTTTTAGGGACTGGCTCTATTCTCCTCCTCCGGGAAGCCCTCTCTGGCCAAGCCTGCCAGTCCTCATGGCCGCTTCCTCCTCCGACTTCCTGAGGGTTGGCTGTCTGGGCCGCCCCATTTGTGACAGGTCCTCCCTCTACAGTTTTGTGAGCCTTTTAGGTCCTGGGGTTAGGAGAGGGGATCAGGATCCAACAGACCTAGGTGAAAGCTATGTGATCCGGGGCAGGTGACCCCCTCCTCCCCGAGCCTCTGTGTGCCTGAGGAAGGGGCATAATGAACAGATCCCAGAGAACCGCTGGGAGCTTGGAGGCGGAGAGTGCACCAGCCAGGCACCGCTGAGGAAGGGCTCAGTGCTCAGAATGTCAGCTCCTGGTGAGGACAGCTTCCAGCCATTGTTTGGGAGTGGGAGGACATGCCGGGGGGAGGGGCCCGACGGGCCGTGGAGGCTGGCGGCATGGCCCTTGGCCTAGGACAGGATTCCACTGTGTGACTTTGGGTAAGTTACTCCGTCTCTCTGAACCTCAGCTTTAACATTTATAAAATGGCCGAAAGGCACTTTTAAAAAGGATTTTGGCCACAGTTTTCTCACTTATAAAACAGAGTTAACAATTTTACCTACTCCATAAGGTAAACATATGCTGAGCATTTGGAACCATGCCTAGCATCTAGTAGGAGCTTAATAATTGGTGGCCATCGGCCACCCTGGGCCACGAGATGGCCAGAGGCAGCTGTGTAGTATAAGTTCTGGAAAAATGGCAGACCTGAGGGGCTCATTTGGTTCACCCTGAATCGGAGAATTCCTTCTGGAATGTTGGCAAAATTCCATTCTGGAATTTTGGAATTTGGAATGGAATGGAATTCCATTCCATTCTGGGGAATCCTCCTTCCCCAGGAGGGAAGATGACAGTGGGGCAATTCCTAAGGACATTCCTTGCCCCTGGCCTGCCCCCCGCCCCCCGCCACCCCCCATCGCCTCCGTCCCACCTCGCCTGTCTCACCACTGGCTCCAGACACACCTGCGTCCCAGATACACACCTGCTGACCGAGAAGGCGCCCCCAGACCCCAGCACCTGCGCCCCCTCAGGTCCTCAGCCCCCTTTGCTCACGAGAGGGCATCGCCCATCGTTCTGCAGTCCTGACTTCTCACTCCCCATGCCCCAACCACTCAGGATCCCAGGGAGGGAGGTGAGCACAGAGCTCCCCTAAAAGCGATGACGGCAGCTGTAACACGCATGGCTTACGCGTCCCCGAGACCTTACCGCGCGTGCGCGGTGCTGTTTTCTATCCCAACTTGGTTAATCATCCCAGCGCCCCCTGCGGCCCGAACTACCATCTCCCCACTCGACAGACAGGACACTGAGGTGCTTTGCACAGGGAAGTGATAGGACTGGGATTTGAATCCTGGCCATCTGTGCATTGTGGACCCTCACTGTGTGGCCCCCCAGCACCCCCCGCCGGGGTCCATGCTGCAGAGCAGGTGGTGGAGGGGTTGTAATCGAAGAGCACAGCACTTTAGAGTTTGCCAAAGGTCTTCAGGACCGTCTCCTGTGATCCTCCCCGCCGCCTCCTGGGACAGGTGCTCTCGTTCTCTCCTTGGTGTCAGATGAGACACTGAGGCACAAAATTGGGGAACAAAGGGAACCGAGTCCCGGGCTCTGACGAGAGACGGGCTACACCTGCCAGGAAAGCTGGACTCTGCTCTGGGAGCTGGTGCGACAGGAATGATGGCAGTTGCTGTCCTCCTCCCTGCAGCTTAGCCCCAGAGGGACATCCACCCGCTGCCCCCAGGCCTCTGGTGACGCCTCCCCCGCAGGCCGGCAGACTCACCTGGCTCGCCCTTGGGGCCCGGCAGTCCGTCGTACCCGTCCTTCCCGGGGGCCCCTGGGAGGCCCGGCATCCCGGGGATCCCGTAGCAGCCTGTGCTGGCCTGGCCCCCAAGCGGCAGCACCAGCAGGAGCAGCAGCACGTTTAGTCCAAGGGGGGGCCGGGAGCTGGACCCCATGTCCATCCTGGGGAAGGAACTGGGCAGGGAGAGAGCTGAGTTGGCCCGCCCAGCCCCTCATCCCCCCACCCCCCACTTGCTCCCCAGGCTGGTCCTTCTCAGCTCTCCGGAGCCTACCTCCCTTCCCCAGGCCCCTTACCCCTCGGGTCTGGGACTGCAAGATGGATGGAGGATGGGACCTCGTCTCTGAGCCCAGACCCTCAGCTCAGCAGCAATGCGGACCCTCCTTCCTTTCACCAATCAAGTTGTCCCCAGGTTTCAGGGAGGCGGCAGGGGGAACTGCCATTTGCCTTCACCTGGGCAGGGGTCCTGGCCTCACCTGGGGTGGCAGGATTCTGGTCTGGTCACAGAGATGTCCTCAAATCTGCTTCCGTTCTCCCGGGCGGGAGGATACCGTGTCAGAATAGACACATCGAGGAGGGCCCAGAGCAGGCTGGGCGGCCCCCTCCCCTCTGTTCCCCCTGCCCCCAATCCCACATCCCCTTTCCCATAATTTTTCCTGACTCGGTACTTTCTTTTGGGTACTGAGCCCGGCTGACCGCAGCGATGTCCCTGTGTTCCCCACCCCAGGGTCACGCATGTCTGAAATGAGGAAATGTCTACTGCCCCGGATCTGCTGGAGGGAGTGTGTGTGTGTGTGTCCAGTCCAGCCTGTCCCCATTTGTTGGCATTTACTGTGCCTGAGACAGCTGTCTTATGATGTCCCAAGGAGGAAGTTATAACACCCCTTTACAGATGAGGGAACTGAGTCTCAGGGGAGGGGTGAAAGCCCTTACCAAAAATCACGTGTAAATGGTTTCTTGGGGTCCCAAGCCTTGCCTTGACCCCTCTGCTTAGAAACTTCACACTCACTTGTCAAGGGGCAGGCCCTATTCTAGAATCTTCCATGTGTCCCTCTCATTCATTACACTTGGGGGTGGACACCCAGGATGGGCAGGCCTCGATGGCAGGCAGCCTGCTGTAGTGGACAGTCAGTGGGCCTCGGATCTCCTCCAGCCCTGCCACTGCCTTGCTCTGAGACCCTCCGCAAACCGGTCTAGGCTCCAGTCTTCCCGTCTGTATACTGGGTGGTGCGGGAGGCCCAGGCTTTGCATGTGTGCACCTCTTCCTTTGCTGGGGCTTCTGATGATCCCTGCCTCCCTTGCCTCCATCTCCGGCACCCCTGCGTCTGGTCTGGGAGCCTGTGGTGGCTGCGGCAGGCCTGCTGGTCGGGGCCAGGCCTGCAGAGCTGGGAGAGGATGCTCTCCTCTCTTCTTCTCCTCCTATGACATTCTGAGGAGGAGGGGCTGCTGAGCAGTTGAGGGTTCCCACCCTGACCCCCCACCTGCCACCTCACACTCACTTGTCAAGTGGCAGGCCTTATTCTAGAATCTTCCATTTGCCCCTCTCATTTGTTGCACTTGGGGGTGGACACCCAGGATGGGCAAGCCTCGTCGGCGAGGCCTTTGATCCCCTTTGATCCCCTTTGACCTCCCTGAGCATCCGTTCCTCCTCCGTAAATGGGGGGTTCCAGTAGCTCCCATGCAGGGCAGTGGCGAGGACCCAGCGTGAGGCACGTGCAGTGCTTAGCCTAGTGCTGGGCGTGAGCGGGAGTTCACACCTGGCCCCTGCCCCACCAAGTGACCCTTAGGGCCTCGGTTTCCCCATCTGTCCCTCCGCCCTGTGGCCCAGGGCTGCAGAATGTGGGCTGAGGGCAAGGATGTGAATGAACTCGTCCCGGGAAGTCCCTAGCAGGGGGAGGGCTGGGAAGAGCAGAAAAGGTAGATACAGCATTTAGTGGTGGGGGGCGGGGCATCTTCTGTTCTCGCCTTGTTTGCGCGGATCCATATTGTCCAGCAGGTGGCAGCCTCGGCCCACGCTCAGCCCGCCCTGCCCCACAGCCTGGCTCTGCCTTGCCCTGCGTGAGTTCAGTCCCCTTCTCGGGGTGATCTGCCTCAGGGAGGGTGGGTAGGGGGGTGTGTCCGAGTGGGATTCAGGATAAGGAGCCGCCTGACCCTCCCTGCACTGTTTCTCTAGCCTGGTCTCTCCCACCCCCTACAGGGGTTGCACTGCAATGTAAAGAGCTTTGGGGTCAGGCAGGGCTGGCTCACATCTAGGTCCCGCCACTCTCCGGGTGAGCCTCCGTGAGCAGGGACTGCTGAGACTCACTGCGCTGTGGCCAGGAAATGCCCAGCCCATCGTCGGTGCTCGAAGGTCTGTTTCATTTCCTGGTCGACGGCAGCGTGTATTCTGGGCCGGGAGGCCAGGAGCCAGGGTGGAGCGGAGGCCCGAAGGAGGCAGAGGGGTCGGAGGAGACGAGCACAGCCCTGGGGGTGCAGCGGGGTCACCCACTCCTTCCCGACCCCCAGAAGCCGTTGGTGGGGCAGCCGCGGCCCAGGAGAGGGTCTCGGGAGTCTGTCAGAGGCCTGGTGGGAGGTATGGGTGTGAGGACTCCCAGCTGCCCCTGTGTCCGGCGGGAGAGACGGTTCCTGGGGCTCAGAGGCCGGCCACTAGGGGGCGAGCGCGCGTGAGGGTCGGCGGGTGAGACGCGGGCAGGGCTAAGGCACATGCGAGTTGGAGGGCGAGGAGGGCGCGGCAGGGGGGTGCCTGGGACACACGTCTCGAGGTTTTGTGTGTGTGTGTGTGTGAGTGAGTGTGTGAGAGCGAGTGTGTGAGTGTGTGAGAGCGTAATTCCGACAGTTTAGGAGGGCACCCGGGTGTCTGAGGCAGGGAGCCCCTGGGCACGACAGCACGGATACCCCAAGTATGTCTGTGGGTTTGGAGGCGTCACGAGCACGCATGCCCAGCGCGGTGCACGGTGCGTCTAAGCGACAGGCCTGGGGGCGCGCCGAGGGAGGAGAGCGCTGTGCAGGTGTTTCAGTGCAGGGAGGGCAGGTCCCCGTCCGGGAATGTGGGTCCAGGTGCATCTCCGGGGAGACGAGTGTGCACGTGTGGTGTGCGGCTGTGAGGTGTGTGCGCAGCACGAGGCACAAACGGCTTCCTCTGGGGAAACGCACGGGTGTCAGACGTCCTCCGCACCGAACCCCCGGGCTCCTTATTGTCTCCACATTCGGAGGACGTGCTGGGGCTCCGTGCCTCCGAGCAGCTCTGGACAGGCTAGGTGGGACCCTGGGAATGTGCACCATGGGCACCCCAGACCTTCTCAGTCCCAGCCCGGGAGGGAGGCAGCCCCAGCCTCCACGCCGGCCAGGGGGGAACCCCGGGGCCGGACTCCGGAAACCAGGCTTTGGGGAGGACTGCTGGCCGCCCTTGGGCCGACTGCTCCCCTTCCCAGTCTTGCCCATGTTTTGCGGGTTCGGGGCTGAAAAGCAGGTGTCACCTGTCAGGCATGTGGCCGTGGAGGCTGGCGAGGGTTGCCGTCACATACACGCAGGCTTGGGTACCAGTAAGTTCTGGGTTCAAATCCCAACTCCTCCTCTTCAACGCTGACCTTGGGCTTCATGCCCACCCCCATGCCCCCGGCCTGCCCCATTATCTGGAAAGTAGGGTTGTGATACCTGCCTCACTCCTCAGCCGTACAGATTAAACAAAACACAGTAATGGCGCAAACTTCCAAAGCCCTTACTACGAATCGGGCCCTGCTCTGCAATTTTCATGTATTAAGTCATTCAGTCCTCCCAGCAAGCCTTTGAAGTAAGTGCCCTTGTTATTCCCATTTTACAGATAAAGAAACTGAGTTCGCTGACGTTATATCGTACGCACACGGTTGGCCAGCTGGTAAGCGGTGGCCTAGGGTTTGAACCCAGGCTGATGAGGCTCCCAGGACCCCCTAAATACATGTTGTAAAGTATGAAATATGCGCCTGCCTTGTAAGCACTCAGCGACTGTCATTCTTATGCTCCCTCCCGGCGCCCAGCACGGCGTCCAAACCTCGGGCTCAGCACACAGGGACTCAGGTGTTTATTCTAGGAAGAATTCTAGGAAACCCGTCTTCTTACAGGGGGCGGTGGGCAGTGCGTTCTCGGGGCTCCGGGAGCCAGCCCTCTCCCTTCAGGCCGCTAAAGCAACAGCACCCCCATAGAGAGCAGAGCACAGAGACCAGAGAGGTGAGGGCGTGGGTCAGAGTCACACAGCAGGGAGCACGTGCGGCCGGGGCAGGAGGGTCCTTCTGGGGCTCAGAAGGACGGGAAGATGAGGAAGCCGCTGAAGACGCTGTCTACCTCCGAACCCTGGTAAATGCGGCCCTTGGCGGGGTCTCTTTCAATCCAGACCTGGTCCCCGTGCTCCAGCTGGAGAACCGTGCCCCCCGACACCACCTGGAAGATTCCCTTGCTGTTGGTGTCGCAGAAGCCCAAGGAGCGCCGGAACTGGCCCCTCCCGGACGACACGATGGACAGGCAGATGTCCCACTTGGACACCACCTGGAAAGTGAAGTAGTAGTAGCCAGGCACAGCACAAAGGAACCGGCCCGTGTGGCTCTGGTACGGGCCTTCCTGGTTGGTGATGACCGTGTCGAAGATGACCACGTTGCCACCCATTGGGGGGTTCCGTCTTATGGCTGAGAAGGCCGGCCGCGGCTGGTCCTTGATGTTTCCTGGGTTGCCCTTGATGCCTTTCGGTCCTGGGAAGCCAGGGGGCCCCAAGGGGCCACTGGGCCCAGGGAAGCCCATGTTGCCAGGGTTTCCCGGGGGCCCAGGGTCCCCCTGGTCTCCTTTAAGGCCTTGGATGCCCGTCCGCATGCCAGGAGCCCCTGTGGGGAGAAAGGCCAGATCTGGAGGGGGAGTCCAGTCCTCAGGGAGATGGCAGGGACCTCGGCTGCCGTGGGATGGAGGATGGGGGCGTGCCTGGGCCTTCAAAACCTTGATTCTGGCTGGTTGTGTGACCTTGGGCAAGTGTTTCAACCTCTGAGCCTAAGCTTCCTTATCTCTAAAGTGGAGAAAAGTGGGAACAGGTACTTGGACGCTGTCAGGTTCTGGCAAAAACAGGACACTGTCCTCCACACCCCACTGGGCCACTGCCCCTGACTTCTTTGGGTTCGGGACTACATTTAGGAGGCTGGATGCCAATTACTGCAAATGTCTATGCAAATCCTTCTGGCCTGCTATGGACTGGGAGGCTCGAGGGGACTGAGATTTTCCTTTTCTACCCTGAGCGTGTCCTCTTCCCTTTTCCTTCACAACCTCCCCCCCCACCTTTTTTCTTGCGTGTGAGTTTCTGAAGCTGGGGGGGGGGCTGGGAATGGGGAAGCAGGGACAGAGTTGGGTGTGGGGGCTGGAAGGATGCAAAAAGGAGAGTGGCCAGGAATTGACTGTCTCTGCATGCCTGGTGGGGTTATTTTTTTCATTTTACAGATGAGGAAACTGAGGCTCAGAGAGGGTCAATAACTTGTTCGAGGTCACACAGCTGGATGAGTCTCCTGAGTCTAAAGACGAGCGCCTTATTCATTCTGGTAACTGAACAACAACCCAGGACTGGGCACCGCTCCAAGACCTTTCACATTTATTGCCTGAGGTCCGTGAGAGGGAGGACTCGGGCAGGAAGGGAGATATGGAGAGAGGCCTGGCAGCCCGGGGACATGTCCAGGGAGGAGGCTAGGTTCCCCTCAGCCTCTGGGACCCAGTGCAGACTGTAGGGGCTTCACGCGGGGGCCCAGGTGGATTCCTGCTTCTTGGTGCTGCCCCCAAGCCTCCCCCCACAACCAGGAGGCCAGTCCCAGCCAAGGGATGAGGGGCTGGGGTCTAGAGGGAGGGGCTTACCTGGCTCCCCTTGCTCCCCCTTGAGGCCTGGGCGTCCGTCTCGGCCGGGTGGTCCTGCAGCCCCAGCCCTCCCGTCGGGTGCTCGGCACACGTCCTGGGTCACTGCAGAGGCCAGTGATATGGCCAGCACACAGCCCACCAGCCAGCCCCGCGGGGCCTCCATGACGCCACTGTGGAGACACAGGGCAGGGCTAGACCTCGGACACACCCAGGTGGTTCGTACACTTGAATCCCACACCACAATGATATCTGCACATCCCCCCAACACCGGTGCACGTACCCACCCCCAGAGCCTTGGAGGTCCGCCTTGCACCCAGCCCCAGCGACCCCACACGGACAAGAACAGAAACTCGCACAGATACCCACACACAACTGAGCCCGCGCACGGAGGACACGCTGGCCTCCGATCCCACACCGACAAACACGGAGCAGACCCGCAATCCACTCCACACTCCTGGGCGCACGAATGACCCCCGAATAGACTCCGTTTCTCACTCAGCCAGACACACACATTCGTACACTCCTCCAGATGATCAATTCCATTGAACAAATATTTATCGAGCGCCGACTCCTTATTTAATTAACACTCTCTCACCCAGATGGCAAAGCCGTGTGCACATACAGGAATTCACAGCCCCCTGACACAACAAGTGTGCTCACCGCCCCCCACACTCGGCCGCTTTCAGCACCCACTGGGCCATCTATGGGACCCCTACGCTGGCTCTGACACTCCCAGCCTTTCCCCAGCTTTTTGTGTTGCGGGGGGTGGGGGGGCCCGAAAACCAGGAACTCTGGTTAGAGCGGATGGGTCCATATCAGCACTTCCCACTAACTCCCAAACCCGAGGAATGAAGAAGGTCCCCCCACTCACTTATTCTGGGCCCTGGATCAGGAACCCCCCACCCACCCGCCAACTCCATGCTGGCACAGAACGAGGGGCAGTGTTCTCCCGCTCCTGCCTTTGTGGAAGCCCCCTACGCCAGCTCCCCTGGCTCCCTGAGCTTCACAGCCCCCTCCCCCTCAGGCGCTGGCCTCACCTGCCTCAGCTGGATGTTCCCGTCCTCCACCCAGGGACCGCTGTGGGACACCCAACAGGGGTGCTGCCTGCCCGGCTGTGGCCAAGTTTCACATCCCTTCCTACTTCCCCTTCTCCTTCCCTGGGCCTGCCCCCAGCCTTGCCCCAGGGGCCGGAGGCCTCCCAGAGTCAGTTTGCAGACCTCAGCAAGACTGGGACACTGGCCATCCTCTCCCCCGACCCACGCCTGCAAGCTGGAGGGGGCGGGAGGGATTGGGCGGGCAGGGACAGCAAGGCAGGAGTCTGCAAGGACGGAGGCCATGGAGGGGTTCCTGGGTGGAGTGTGAGAACCAGGGAAGCACAGAACATCAGGGCTGATGGAGTTGTCCTAAAAGTCAGTAACTTGTAAGACTTTTTCACGATTATGAAAGCAACATGTATATGCATTGTCAAAAGCTTGGGAAATACAGAAAAGCACAAAGGACAGTGCGGTAGTGATGAGAAGCTTAGTAATCAGCTTTCTAGACCTGCCACTTCCTAGCTGCCCTTGGGAAGTTACTTAGCCTCCCGGGGCCTCGGTTTTCTTATTCATAAACTGGGAGCAACAGATTCTACCTTATCGGAGTATTATAAAGTTTCAGTGACATAATATACATACAAAACACTTGGCATGTGATGAATACTTAATAATTAGCTTTTATCGAATTTTAAAAAAACAGCAACAAAAGCCCATGAAGTCTACCATCTAGAGAGTTACCCTTTGGCTGGATCATCTAGTCTTACTTACTCTTACTGACAGGGTGCTCACTACCTGTCAGCCCACATCACTTCACCAGCTTGGACCCTGAGCACCCTTTAGACTGAGCTACCCTGTCTCTCCAGTCTGGAGACTGATATATTCAGGCCCAGGCTGACCAGGTCTTTCTGCTTCTTCCCATGACCATGCCCCCCCACCCGGAGTATTTCACCAAAGGGAAGAGGAGGGAGGGAAAACAGAAGGCTATTGACATGGGCAGATGAAGATTATCTAGGGCCGGGGTTTTCAAGCTTCTGGAACTCCTTTTTCATTTGCAGTCTTGTGTGGCACCCATTATGTATCTGACAGATATAAATCGGGGTTCTCTGGATAAGAATGGGGGCCCAGAGCAACTCCCACCAGCCCCTCTCTTGCTCCTCAGGATTTGGGGGGTTAGGAGAGCTGGCATCTCGTGGGCTGTGCCCACGTATAACTCACTGTGTAACCCCAGGCAAGCCACATCATTTCTCTGGACCTCAGTTTCTTTATCTGTAAAATGGAGATGATATAGCTTTCTCACTGGGCTGCTAAGGATTCTATGAGGAAGTTGATAAGAGAGAGATTTAGCAAAACAAAAACAACAATAATCCCCAAATTCTGGAATATTCATAAGTTTGCTAAGTTAGATGCAAAACTGGTGAATGTTTATAGGGCGATAAAATCATAACGTCGGGCGTTATCTTCTCTATTGGAAAGAAATCATTTGCACGATTTCTCTACCGGACAAAAATAATTTGTAACTTATCAGCTTTCCACCAGCTAACAGGGATCTTTACAGAGCCTGGGCCCTGATCAATAACAAGTAATAAGTCAAGCAAAGTGACATTCCCCTAGAGTGTCAGATGACCCTTAGGAGGGCTTGTTAGACAATGTTTTAATTTGACTTTGAAAGGACGTCGGTTATCTTTTTGCCTTATTTCCAAGTGGTGGATGATTTTACTTATCAGGCTGTTGCAAGAACATAAAAGCTTCCAAAGAAATAAAAGCCATTGATGGTAATGAACCTAGCATTAGTGTGAAAGTAAATGGGTCAGTGATAACCCTGTGAATTTCACAACAGAGACACCTTCCATCAGAAGGGATGGACGTATTCTTCCTTTTTCTCCAGAGCTTGGACTCCTGGAGGAGAGAGGCAGGGTGGGAGGGGAGTAGGGGGAGGGGTGTGGGAGGTGGGGGGGATGAGAGGATACCCCCTCTAATACTTGTAGAGTCATGATCTGTGAGGCCCAGCTGTACTTAGGAGTCTAAGCAATAACCAAAAACCAATTTTTAAATCACTCACATTCTTGATGGTGGAGTCACATCTTACCCAAGGGTTGGGGTTCCAAAAATCAGCATATTAGGCAAAAATTATAAATGGTCACTATTACCATTGAGGGTTAAGAAAATCTTAGGGAAGCGCCATGTTGGAAACCCTATTATGACTTCGCTATAGTCCTGCGTGGTCAGTTTCGGCTTTGACATTAGAACAGAGTTCTCTTTCTTCAGTCGGGTAGCAATTGGCTCATGGATAGCCCCCCTCACTCCCCAAAACAGGCGTGGAATCTTGGAAGACTGGGATCATGCAGTGCTGAGGTGTTTAGCCCACCAGGGGCTCGTGGGATCAGAGGCAGACTTCGGGAAGGCAGGCCCGTTCAGCTCTCCCCGTCCACGCTCACTCCAGAAACAGGCTCCTTGAGGGTCTTGGAGTGATGGCAGCATGGCCAACCTTATTGAAATTGGTATTTGTATCTCTTGTCTCTGAATCTTATTAGGCAAAACGCAGATTGTCAGCCGTTATGGAACAGCGCTCTGAAGTTCTTGTGTTTCTTTTTTTTAATAAAAAAACCTGAAGTATAATTTACATACAGTGAAAGGCAGAAATCTTTTTCTTTTATTAGAGCGAGGAGAGAAAGACAGGCAGAGGGAGGAGGAGAGAGAGAATCTTAAGCAGCCTCCAGGCGGGGCGGGACTCGATCTCACTCCCCTCCGTGAATGTGTCTGTCCCGTTCCTTAGTTCCTTATAGCTGAGCAGGATGAGGGCACATATCACACCTTATCAGGCCCTTCCCCATTGGTGGGTATTTTGGGTCATGATGAATAGAACTGCTGAGAACCTTCTACAATCCCTCTGCACTCAATTCTCTGCTGTGCTGTTTGCACACCATGAAGGAGACACCGAACTCACCCCGATACCCCCCCCATACCCGTCCTCCCCACCCACTGCCATGCGCCTCTCCCTTCAACACCCCTTTCCTCAAAAAGCCCCACAAACCTCCTGGACCCTCCCCGGAGCCTCTTTTCCTCTTTCTCCCTGCCCCCATTTCACTCCCCTTGCTCTTTATTATGGAGATTGTCTTAATCACGGGTCTTTCCTCTTTGGGGCTGAATCCTTCCCCTCCTCCTGGGCCTTCCCGGGTCTCTCCTGGTATTCTCCTTCTTTGACACCCAATAAGATCGGGGTTCTCTGTTGGCAAGGTTGGCGGGGCGGGTTGGGAATTGGGGAGGGAGCTGTCAGAGCCTGCCACGCGTCTTCGGCGCACATTCTTTATTCTTTGCCTCTCTCCCAGATAAAAGCGCTTTGGGGGATTGTTTTATGAAAAACGGAGGGGATTGTAAACAACAAATAATTTGCTGGGGAGATGAGAGGCAGCATGGGTTCAAATTCCGCATCTGCCTTCCGTTTGCTGCGTGCTCTTGCACGAGAGAACTCCTGGGTGTGGGGGTGACGGTGGACCCCTCAGGGTGGCTTGTCCCTGGTGCAGGACTTAGCCAAAGTCCAGTCTCCTCCTCCTTCCCCTACCTGCCAGTCAGGGGGCCTGGGCACTGTTCCGGTTGAGAAGTTTGGGAAAGAAAATGTAAAAGGAAAACAAAAGAAGGCAAAAGCAGTTTCACTGGGGGAGGGTGAAGAAAAAGAGGGAGAAAGCCAGCCCCCAGTAATGGCTGGTGCCCGCTGGAACCTGGCATCTGGGACACCCAGAGGGAAGCAACCACACCTTCCTCCCTTTCAGGGGCCAGGGGAGCCCCACTCTGGGAGAAGTTCCCAGCAGGCAGATCTAGGCGCTGATGGAAGCCGCCAAGCATGCAGGCAGGTGAGATGTAAAAAGATGAAGAAAATTAAGAGAGTCAGGGACCCAAACTGAGCAGGCGGTGGGAGAGTGCAAGGACAGTTTGCCTCTGCTTTGGGGTGGCCAGGCCCTGCATTCTGAAGGCTATTGGGACACCACAGCTGGGAGACACCTGGAAGGCCAGAATGATGCCCCCTTCCAAGGAGCTCACAGAGACGCAAGGGAAAACCCTCCGGCCATCTTGCAGAAACAGATCTCCCCGATTTGTCCTTCGCCTGGCCTGAAATTCCACAGTTACCCATTCTTTCCATGGGGGAAGCATTGCCGTCTTGGGGCGTTTTAAAATCAGAGCTGTGTCTTGGTGCATTTGCAAGATGTTAACGCCACTCCTTAGCAAGCCCAGGCCTTGGGCTTGCTATCAGGGCTTAATACGAGGCAACCGACCACAGGGAGTGTAAGTGATTCTCATAAGGTCACGCAGCCAGTTACTGGAAGAGGTATTTCTATCACATCAGAAACCTTTCTGAAGGTGTTCCACTGGCAGAGGGGGGTGGTGTCTAAAACAGGGACTCGGAAAGGGAGAGAGAGGAAAGGGAGAGAGAGGAGTGTGGAGGGGGCAACGCATTGGCTGTGGGTGCTTCGAGGGCAGCCTCCCCCGGGCTGGGCACTTAACATATATCATCCCACTTAATTTACATGGTATGCTCATAGGGTAGCATTTGGATTTATTTTCAATGGTAAAGAAACTAGGGTTCAGAGAGGTGAAGCGACTTGCTCATGAGTCTAGGGTTGCCAGATTTAACAGATAAAAATACAGGATAAATTTCAGTTCAGTTAAATTTGAATTCAGATAAACATCAGTATGCATGTGATACACTTGTATTAAAAAAAAAAATTATTTGTCCTGAATTTTCTCCAGCAACCTCCAGAGGTCATACAACCCGATGGCTATTGTCCCACACGTCCCTGACTCCCTAGGAAGCCTCTCTTGGGAGGGAAGGGTGGACGGAAGGGCTGGCTCCTTCTGTCTCTCAGGTGAATATGGGCCTTTGCCCCACCTAGGGTCCCAGTTACTGCTCTTGCGGGTGAGCCAGAGACCCCAGCCAGGTCTCCCCACCGTGACCCCTACATTGTTGCCATTGCAGACTGTCCTCTGGGGGGTCTCTCTCTGCCCCAGACTTTCATCCAAAGAGGCCCCTGTGGTCTGGAGGCAGGGGACTTGGGTTCTATTTCCAGCTCTGCTGGGTGTGGCCTTAACGTCTCCATCTGTGAAAAAGAGGGAGGAATTGAACCAAAGCAGTGGTTCCCTTTGGGCCCGAGTCCCTGGTACCCCACTGCCCCAGCTGCTCCTCTCCTAACTGCTTTAGAAGCCTTCTGGATTTAGCATAGGCGCCCTGGGGGGTCTCACACAGGAGGCAGCTCAGCATCTTTCTGGAGCTCTGACAGCAACTGAGGACCTTTCCAACCTTGACACATTGGTTGGGCCCATCCTGGCCCTTTGGGCATGACCATTCTGCAGCTCACAAGTAGAGACCAGGGGCAGAAGCATCCAGAAACGCTTCGCTGGAGTAGGAGAGGGGGGCAAGTCCTGATATGTTGGGTGGGAGAAGGAGGGAGGGAAGGTCACTAAATCTCCCCTGGGGCTGAGACCGTTTCCATGCTGGGAATCCAGAAATATGTCTTACATTTGAGTAGAGATTTAATTTAGAGATTTTTCACAGTCCCTGCATGGCTCACATGGTTCCCAGCCAGGTTGTTAGCTCCCCTGATGGGAAGACCAAGGCTCAGAGCAGGCAGTGGGTTCCTGGAGTCACACAGCAGAGCTGGTCCACTCTCCGGTCTCTGGGGCCAGGACTCCACCCAGCAGCCCCACCCCCAGGTGGTCCTGGAAGGTCCTGTCCCAGTCCTTTCCCTTCCCAGGCTCCTGGGTTCTGAGCCTTTCTTCCCTGTGATGTTTTCTGAGCCTGGTCTCTTGTTCTGCCGGCAGCTTCCTGGGGGGCAGTTGTCCCACACCCCCCAGAGCTCAGCAGTCATCCCTCCTCCCGTCCCTGAGCCAGGGCAGGCCCAGGGGCACAGCGCAAGCCCCGACACAGCCGAGGCTGGGCGGCGGTCTGCGCACCGCTCCAGCTCCCACTCATTCCTCCACCTGCAGAGCTGCTCCGGCTCCAGGCTAAGGCAGCTGCTTCTGCCCGGTCTCCTCCCCCTCTTCCAGCCCTCTGCTGATTACAAACAAACACCGGTCCACGCGGGAGAGTAATTAACTCTCCAATGTGGGGAGAACTAATCAGCCTGGAGTTTGCTGCAGGTGGGAAAAGGGAAGGCTTTCCCTAAGTAGTATGCAAATGACACCCGTAGTATGCAAAGCAACCTCTCTGGGCTCCCAGGAAAGGCCTCCAGAGCCTCAAGCGCGGGCTTCGGAGGAGGGACAGGCTCTGGGAACAGTGGTGCGGCTGCCGGCTGCCGGGGACCCATCCCTCAGGTTGAGGGAGGCTGGAGGGGTCAGAGTAGGAGTGGGGGTGCACCTTCGGGGTTCCCCAGTGTACCTGCAGTCCCTGTGTCTGGACCGTGGTGGGAAGGCTGCGGGGGACTAGGATCGGAGCTCAGAGAGGACTAGCTTTGAGTCTGAGCCCCCCTCGCCTCGTCCTCCATGTGACTTGGGCAAGTCACTCGCACACTCCTGAGCCTCAGTTCCCTTGTTGAAAGATGGGGATAGAAATACATACTTTCTATGCTGTACTGAGAACTGGACAATACATAAAGTGCCTAACATAGTCTGGTGCTTAGGAGGTGATCCGTAAATGGGAGCTCTTTGCAAAAAATATCCAGATTGACCCACAGCATCCCTATGGCCATGTGCTGCCTGGTCAAGACCCAGTCCCCTTAGGGCTCATCTCCACCTGGTCTGCCTTTCCAGGGTACGGTCGGCCTTGTGATATAAGATTTGAAAGGCTGCAGGAATGGCCCTCCTGCTCCCAAGTGTGTACGTCTCCTGTCTTGCTGGAAATTCTGGACCCAGCCCAGGGTGAGAGAGTGAAGCTCCCTGGGAGCAAATTTTCCGGAGGCATTCACTCTCCATTTGTGCAAGTGCAGAATCGACTCTGGGAGCGAGCACCTGCTTACACCGCTACGCCCCAGGCAGGCATCTCGCTCGCATCCGCCGTCCAGGTCCTGATGGCACTCTACCTCCGTTGACCTCCCTCAGCGCTCAGCATTGCGCTCTAATGCATCAGGGAAGAGGGGCCGTGAGCACATGTTCCGGGTCATAGAAATATTTTACATCCTAACTGAAGTGTCAGTTACACAAATGTATCCCTTAGTCAAAATTCATCCAATGGTACATTTAAGTTACATGCATTTCACTGTATATACATTTGACTTCAACAAAACATAATTTGTACGTAAATTGAATCTAGGTATCTTTTGAGAGATATCACACACTGATGTGCAATGATAATGATGATGATGACCAAAGCGGTCATCCAGCTTCAGCTTGTACACCTCCTGTGGCGGGGAGCTCACCACTCGTGGAGCCAGGATCTCACTTGTTTGACAGTGGGATGGAGATTTGAACCCAGATCAGACTCCAAGGCCCAAGGCCTTGATCTCTTCTCTACTGACTGTCCCAGGATCGTGTGGGCGCAGGAATCGTCATGGCTGTGATATGCAGAATGTTTGTCACTTGCGGAGAGATAGTAAGAGCTCCCACACAGCTGGGACACAGGTGAGTTGCACGTCCCCTGCCCACCCTCACAGCTAGGTGGGGTCTGGGCTGGTTGGTGCAGTGATGCTGAGCGGAGTGACATTGATGGTACAGATCCACCAGCATGGCGGAGCCCCGGGCTCCGAGGGGCTTGCGGAGTGTCTTCATGGAGGACAACTGTCCTGGAGGGTCATCTGGGCCACAACAGGCTTTGCGGGAGGGATGAGAAAACCCTGGTTGTGGTAAGCCACTGAGGAGTGGGCTGACACTACAGGGTAACTGCCCTATCCTGACCCATGGGCCTGACCCGGATATGATTGCCAACCTCAAAGTCTTAGTCACCGCCCTCCTCTTCCTCCTCTCTGGCTCCGGGGCTGTCGTTGTCATGACAACGCCCTCACAGGATGCTTCAGGGGGCTAGGCTCTGCTGAGCTGTCCAGGGTCCTGTCCTCAGCCTGCCCTCCCACCACTGCCCAGACTTTCATCAGTTCTGTGCCATCCAGGCTGGGAACCCGGGATTCTACAATGAAAAATATCCAGACCCACCTTTGGAGAGCTTACGTTCTGTTGGGGAAGGCAGACGCGTATAACTCCCAAAGTGAGCATAGAGTGCCAGAGACACCTAGAAACCAGAGGTGGGAGCTCCCAATGGGTAAGACAAGAGTGACCCCAGGGTAGGAATCTTGGGGGACTCCTTGGAGGAGGAGGTGGCACCAGTGACTCCCTCCCGGGTATTCACAGGCTCTCCTTATGAGGCAGGTCTGAGTTCTAGTCCATCCACTTCCCACTGGATAAGGTCAAGTGGGCATTTTCCCTCCTAAAGCCTTGGTTTTCTTATCTGTAAAATGGGGACAATAAAAGTCTATCTTCATAGGGTTGCCATGAGAATCGAACAAGTTAATACACATAGAGGGTTTTACTCAGTGCCTGGCTGTAGCAATTGCTCAATAAACAGCTGTTATTACAACCTTGTTTGTCCCTTGCAACAACCGCAAGGGAAGGGAAATAACTAGGATGATCTCTGCTTTACAGGCGGGAAGCTCAGAGAGGGCCAGTGACTCACTTAAAGCACAAAGCTCAAGGTGCCTGAGCGTGCAACGTATGCTGGCCCCGCCTCTAACCAGAGCCTGTCTGGGGTTAGGATACTCCCTCTGGCCTGACCACATCTTCCACTCTCTCGATGCCTGGCCTTTGAGATCCCACTGTTTTCTTATTGTGACAAAATATATAGAAAAGTGTTTACCATTTAAACCATTTTTAAGGGTAGCAGCACTAATCATAGTCACCCTATTGTGTGATCCTCGCCACCGGCCGTCTCCTGAATGGTTACCATCCTCCCACACTGAAACTCTGTCCTCATTAAACACTCAGTCCATCCCTCCCCTCCCCCAGCCCCTGGCAACCACTAGTCCACCTTCTGTCTCTATGAATCTAGATGACTCTAGGGACTTCGTATATTCGTATATAGGATATTCGTATACATGGAATCATACACTATTTGTCCTTTTTTGGTCTGGTTTATTTCATTTAGCGTAAAGTCCTCGCGTTTCTTCCATGTTGTAGCAGGTGTCCGAATTTTCCTTCTTCTTAAAGGTGAACAATATTCCTTTGTGTGTATGTTTCATATTTTATTTATTGGTTCATTCACTGATGGACACTTTGGCTGCTGGCAGCTTTGGGCTCCTGAATACTGCCATGAGGGCGGGTGTCCAATGTCTGCTGGGGTCTCTGCTTGCACGAGACCCCGTGGCTGCCATCGCCTCAGGGGCCACCCTCGGGCTTTGCCAGGATCCAGAGTTCCCAGTGATCCAGGAGCCAGACCCCCACCCAGCCCGCTGCGCGCACTGGCTGTCTTGCTGCCCCATCAGCTCCATGCCCTTGCTGTCAGTCCCTTTCCTCTCGGCCTGCCCTTCTACACCATCTCCAATGTCCAAGCCCCCCCATTCCCCAAGGCTCATCTCAAACTACCCAGCCCTCCAGGAAGCACGCTCTACCCTCTGTGGCCTTCTCCTACCCCTATAGCACCCGACCCCCCATCTGTCCCTTGCTTGAGTCTCTGATTACTTTAAACCTTAGATTATTGCTATCGGTATCTGGTCTTACCCACACTGTCCCTTCCAGAATCAGGAATTACCTTTCAATATTGTGGAGATAATGTCCCCTTGAAGAAAAGCAAAAATGAGAGTCCCCTTCCAAACTGCGTCCAGCTTAGGTGACCCGTGAATCTTAGGGTGCTAATGTGCCCGAGTGACCCATTAGAAGCAGCGTGGCTTGCTGGGTCTTGCCGCACTCTCTTTTCAAGCTAGAAAAGGCAGCAGACCCACAGTTGAGGACTCCTCCTCTGAATGGGCCTCAGAACTGAGCAAGCCCTGGGCATGTACAAGTGGGAGGGCCCTGGGATCCGGCCCCCCAGAGTGAAGGGAGGTGGGTAGGGAGGAAATGGTGGGTGTGAGGCCAGAGGCCTCATCTGGCTTTATTGATGGGGATCTGAGGCCTGGACCCACCCCAGGAGCTTGTCCATGAGAACATCTGATTGAACAGAGGGCCCAAGTTCCCATTAGCTCTGTCCTTCCCAGAGGAAATGGGGGAGGGCAGAGTCAGGGGACAAGGGACGCAGACTCCCCTTTCTCTCCAGTATAGCCCCTGATCCCCTGGTAAGAGACTTCCCATTTTGGGAGGGGTGGGGGGATGCCTCAGTTGGAGGGTCCTCATGACTGGACCCCATGACTGGTCAGGAAGGGTCAGAATGGACATTGAATTCCTTGAGTCACATAGAAACCCCAGCAGACTGTGAATCCTGGAGGGCAGGGTAGGCTCAAGTCACCTTCTCCGGGCTTGATGCAGCACGTGGCCTGTACGAGGCCGGTAGGGGGCGCCTTCCCTACCCTTTCCTCCGGCTCGCTTCCCCCGCCAGAGAAGCAGCCTGCACTCCTGGCTTCACATCTGGCCCCTGCCCCTCCCTCACTGGGCGATACCGGACCAGTTACTTCAGTCCTCACTCCTCCGCACCTCAGTGACTCCATCTGCAAATGGGGGGTAGTGAGAAGCCCCCTCACGTGACTGTGCTGAGGAAGAAAGAAGTCACTACGGTCATGTCATTAGAACAGTGCCAAGCATCTAGCAAGCGCTTAGGAAATACCAGATACTTTTTATTCGAGAAATATATAGTGCTTGCTCAGGGAACCGTGGCAGAACTAATGGGAAGGCTGAGCCCGTAGAAGGAGCTTGTGTTCAAAGTCAGCAGGTGCCCGAGTGGCCTTAAGAAAGCTGCTTCGCCCAGGGAGTCTCCCTGTCTCCTCCGTGACACGAAGAACATGATTCCCATTGCCTTCACTGCAAGGCTATCATGGGCATTCCGGGGGGGCTTGGGGTACAGGCCCCCCGGGGAAGTAGGGCAAGCGGCCCCTGGCTCAGCCATGGCCTTCCTGGCAAAAGGGGCTTCTGAGCAGACCTCTCTGGGGACCCCCCCAATATCTGCAGCCCCATGGCTCCAGGCAGCTGCTGGGACACACTGGTGGGGGTTGGCACCCACTGGGGAAGGGGCTGGCGGGATAAGCACCCGAGCTTCGTTCCCACCAGCTCCCACAGGAACCGGAGCTGTAGGGGACTTTCCAGAAACTGGCCTGACCTGGTGGGACAGAGAGGAAGCAAAGCCTGTGGGTTGGCCTCTGGGGCCAGCCTGGGCCATGGGGTCTGCTGTTCCCAGGAGCCAGTCCGGGGTACCAGCTGTGCCGAGAGAGGGCCTCGGCTTGGGAGCCTAGAGGCCGGGTGCTCCCCTGGGCTCTGCTCATGCTGCCTCGGCCTCCTCCCTACCTCCTCGGGGTGGGGCATCTTCGTCTCTAGAGGACCTATCCCACCTGCCTCGTGGGGCTGTGGGCTGGCTCCGTGCAGAGGACGCTCGTTGGGGAGCCTCCTAAAGCCGGGCCCATCCAAGGGCGTCAGGGTCCCGTCAGTGGGTAACTCGCTCGGGGTCTCCCACAGACGTCAGCCGAGGCAGAGCCAGGTCTGAACTTACAGGCGTCTCTGGAGCAGAAAGCGCATGCTGCCTGGCCGTCCTCTGCACCCTGTGCAGCCTGCGTGCCGGCCCGGAGCCAGTCAGGCTGTCTCAGCCTCAGTTTCCCTGCTGCGAGGACAACGGCAGTCAGCTGTGCTGTAGGACAGGCAGGGGTTTTTCTTTGTTTTGTTTTCTAATCTCTAAATGTTCACAACTTTCCTGCATAATCCTTCCCAGTCTACGGACGTGGAAGCGGGGGCTCTGGGAGACCGTGCCGCTTGCCCCGGGCCACCCGCGGAAAGACCAGGAGTGCAGAGCTCCGGCCTGGGATTCAGCACAGGCAGCCGTGTGGCCTCGAGCTCTGGGTTCTACGTCTGTAACATGGGAGTGGCAGACCCCGAAGAGCGGTAGGCAGCAACAATCCTAGGAGGCCTGGCTGAGGCTTGAACTGGGGGCTGCAGGACCCCTCGGCCCTACTGGCACACCAGGCCGCCTCTGGCACCTGCCGGGGTTCGGCGGCCGCTGGGAGCCTTTGCAGCTTGACTTGGACATTCCCAGGCTTCCTCTAAGCCTCCGGATTCCTTGAAGGCCTCTGCCTGATTTCATCTGGCCAGTTGCCTGATTTTGCTCCGAACCCAGGCCGCAGGCCCCTAGGGTCGGTTTTGGTGACCTGACGGCCCCCCTCCCCCAGCTGTTTCCCAGGGCTCACGTGTGGAGGGGGTTCTGCCGCAAGGAGGTGGTTCAGACTTCCCAGCACTTGCAACATCTGGGGAAGGCTAACTGGGGTTGCCCCTCTAGAGCACCCCCCTTCGCTTCTCAGCAGGAGGGGGCGGCTCAGTTATTTTTGTGATAAAAGTTTAATAAATTGAAAGGCACGGTTTTCATTCTGTGGGTAATTAGTCACCGCCACTGCGCTCCCTCCTAATTGTCTCTCTCACTACAGACCAGTGGAGATCAATAGGAAGCGGCCGCGGCACGGTGAAAGTCACAATTAATTAATTGTCGGGCATGTGTGTGTCTCCATCTCTGTCACATCAAAGGCCCAGGGGCAGCAGCTGCCCACGTTTCTGGCTCTGCTGGGCCAGCCCCGCCCAGAGTCCCCCGATGCACGTGACTGCAAGCCACCGTGCATGCTTCCTGTCTCCTCCTCAGGCAGCAGCAGCCTCCTGGAGAAGGGGTCCCCTGAGACCCCAGGCTCAGGGGCCTTCTCTGACAGCCAGCACTTTCCTACCACCCACCTCGAATGCAATCTCTGCTCTATCCCTGCCTGGGTACCTGGGTTATCCCCACGCCCACCCCCATCCCGCTTTACCCTTGGCTGTCTCATCCAGTCTCCTGAGTGCAGTCTAACCAGGTAGACTTTCTAGACTAAAACTTGGGCTGTATCTAGAAGAGTGGTTGGCTCTGGGGAAGGTATGGCCTGGGAGACAGAACATTCTGAGATTCTGAGGATGCTCTTCATTTTTATCGGAGTGGCGGTTTTGGGGGTGTATACCTGTATGCTAAGCCCTTTTGCAGCATGCTTAAGATCAGTGCCAGCCATGACACAGGTGTGTGTGCATGCACACACACACACACACAGATGCCCCCTCCCATTCAGTAACAACTCACTTTTATGTGTCAGTGTTAAGACAGGAGGATGAGACGAGGGACGCAGGCAGCCCGTGATGAACCCTCCGGCCCTGCCGCCATGTGTCTTTCCTAATCTTCCCCACAAGGCTTGGAGTTAGGCAGTGTCATTCCCACGCTACAGATGGGGAAACAGAGGCACAGAGAGGGCTTGGAAGGAACTAAGGAGAGAGGAGGAGCGAAGAGGCTGGAGGTTGGGTGGTGGGGGAAGGGCTTGTGGCCACCAGGGGCCGCGTGCGCCAGCGTGAGCTTCACTTACCGCCCCCGCTCTGCTCGGGTGGAGCCATATGTCCCATTTCACAGAAGGGAAGCTGAGGCTTGAAGAGACGACGACCCTTGTCTGAGGTCGCAGGGCCTGGGAGTGATGGGCTGGGTCTGGAACCTGGGTTGTCTCTTGAGGAGGGGGAGGGAGGACAGAAGGAAGTAAGGGTGACAGGGGCCCTGAGGTAGGGGAGCAATCGAAGGACCGTGGCAGGATGTGACGGGAAAGACGTGGTGCTGAAGACCTGTGTGTGCGGGAGCGTGCGTGCGCACGCGCACACACACATACTCACCTACATGCACCTGGGCACACACACACCCTGACCCTTCTAGCGGGCTTCCTGCTGCCTGTCCCCTGCCAGTGAGCCCAGCATCCCCCATCCACAAAGTGAGAGAGGAGCCACAGGGTCTCGAGGTGTGCCATGGCCGGCTCGTGGCCTGGCGCCCGTGGCGGGGGAGGGGGGGAGGGGGGGCGGGGGGCTTGGTCAGTGGGCCGCGCCTTTCCGGCTCCTCCACCTCAGCCCGGCAGGGGGCGTGCTGGGCTCCCAGCCGCCCACCCCCTGCTGGACACCCGCAGCTCTGCACCTAAAGCTTGGCTCCGGGAGGGGTCAGGTCCCCTTGTCCCGCACCCCGCAGGGCCCATCCACCCCCTGGAGCTCAGGGGGTGACAAATATTGTAACAGCGTCCTCGCCGTGGGGAACGGCGGTGCCTCTCTTTCTGTCGCTTGGTTCTCAGTGCCTCCCCTTCATGGCTGGTCGTCAGGGGAGGCCACCTCCTTGCTCCCACCTCCGCTGCCGCCTGTCATTGAGCCTTTGAAGTGGCGCCTGATTTTCCAGTCTGTCTGAAGTTGCTAGCTGCTTATGCAGCAGCTGGTCCAGAAAGTACCCCCGCCGGGCCTTTCCACGATGGTGCCGGTCGCCAGGGACTCAGGGAGACAGCCGCCGGGTCTGGGGGGGGTGCAGAGGAAGCCCATGGGCCTTTCTGTCTTCAGGTCTTCTAGACGGAGTTTGCTTATTTTTTGTTTAAAAGGATGGGGGGGGAAAAGAGTTTTCAGGAACCCCAATGTTTTATTCTCTTCAAAGAAAAAGGAATAAAGATTTTTTAAAAAGAAAAAACTAAGGGCCAAAGGTAATGCTTTTGAATTTCTTTGAACATTTTGACTGCTGTGGCGGCCACGTGGGGGAAGGTGCTGGCTTGGGAATCCTTTCCTGGATGCTAATGGGCTATGTGACCTTGGGCAAGTCACTTCTCTCTGGTCGTCAGATCCCTAATGAGGGTTTGACTGATTCCATCCCACTCCACATTTGGGGACCTTCTCACAGACCGTGCTGTTGGTTTTCCCTGAGACTCACTGCCATGGGCCCCCTCCTCCTTCTTGACATCAAAGTCTTCCTGAGCCCGGGAAATCAGAGAGGCAGGTGGCTGGGCCTCTGGGGAACAGGTGAGCGAGATGATCCCTCAGACGTGGGGGCATAAATCTCCATTTGGAGGATGTCACAGCTGGAGATTAGAAGGGTTAAGTGGCTTGCCCAAGGTCACACAGCAGGGGAGTCCGTGGTAGAAGCAGGATGGAATCTGTGCCTTTTAACTCCCCAGTCTCATTAAGCTGCAGGAGGAGGTTTCCAGAAACCAGGGACCATGTTCGTGTGGTTTGTGTTTTTCAGCGGAAGCTGTTGAGAGGGGAGTTTAAGGGTGAGAGCTTGGGGTCAAACAGAACTCGGTCTTACCTCTGCTGCTCTGTTTGTGTGACCTTAGGCAATTGATTTCACATCTCTGAGTCTCAGTTTCCCCAACTGTAACATGGGGCTATTCCTTAGGCCTTTATCTGTAGCTGTGAAGGCAAAGGAGAGGTTGCCCGTGAAATGCTCGGTGCGAGGCCCGGCACGCACGGACCCTCAGTGCCGACAGCTATCCTTGCAAGCCTCTAGCGTGAGGCTGGAGATCTATCTGCTTTCTTCGTCAAGCACTTGGAGGAAGAGGGCATGCGGGGCCAGTCTCCGGGGCCTAGCTGTCTTGCCTGCCTTTCACGCCACACCCCCTCCCACCAGAGCCCCTTCCTGGGAGAGAAAGGCAGCTCGTGGCAGGCTGTGCAGGAAATGTCAACCGCATCTCAGGGAGAGGCCTCTGCTGATGAGACCCCTGGCAGGCGAACGGGCAGGTTGCAGCCCAGGGCCTAGCCTCGCTCCCCCAGGGCCTGGCCTTTCTTGGTCTCCCTGTCACAGCTGTGCCTCCAGCCCCAGGAGGCCACCCCGAAGGTTGCTTGGGGCTGGGGAGCCGTCACTCCAGGGGCAAGCCTTAGCTGGAGCAGGTGGGCGGGCAGCTGGGCAGGCTCAGATTTGAGCAAGGAGTGTGGGAGGCAGGTGGCCAGTGGGTATGGGCTCAGGGCTCGGATCCAGAATGAACTGGGTTGGAATCCTGATCCTGACTCTCCCTCACTAGCTGTGAGACCTGGGGCAAGCCAAGTCACCTCTCTAAACTCAGGTTCTTTTTTTAAAAAAATATTTATTTTTTATTTATTTGAGAGAGAGAGAGAGAGAGAGCATGAGAGGGGAAAGGTCAGAGGGAGAAGCAGGCTCCCTGTGGAGCTGGGAGCCCAATGTGGGACTCGATCCTAGGACTCCAGGATCATGACCTGAGCCAAAGGCAGTTGCTTAATCAACTGAGCCACCCAGGCACCCTAAACTCAGGTTCTTTGACTGAAAGTGAGGACAGGATTGAGGCTGTCTCCACGGGACAGTTGGAAGACCAGAGAGCCGCCGGCACCGGACACACAGTAGGAACGGCATGAGTGGGAGGTGCTAGGAAGGTTGTTAGGCTCTTACCCTCACAGGGGGGCGTGGAGCTCCTCATTCACTCGTTATTCAATAAGGCTTTATAGCACACTCCTGTAATCTGCCTGCCCGGTCCTAGGCACCGGCAACACATCAGGGAACACAGAGAAGATCCCTGCCCTACACTGAGTAGGCATTCCAGTGGGAGAGGGCGTGGGAAGTCAGAGGCCCAGAGAGGACAAGGGATGGGGCTGGGGAACAGCAGGAAGCAGAGGAAAGAACACAGAACACCTGTATTCAAATTCCAACCCAGCCACTTACTTGCTGTAAGACTTTGGAAAAAGCACTTCCCCTCTCTGGGCTTTAGTTTCCACATTTGCGAAATGAGACTAATCGCCCAGTCTTGCATCACCAAGAGATGAGTCTCCATCAAGACCCGTCTGGGGAAGGCAGTAGGGAGACCAATTTCCTCTCTCTGTGCAGCTTCCCCACTTGAGAATCAGGGCTGAGCAGCTATCAGAGGACAGGTGGGTCCTCAGCCCGGATGCCCCAGCCCAGCACACCCCAAGGCTATGAACCTGGAAATGGCTGTTCCCCTTTCTCAAGTCTGGCCTTAGGGTGGGAGCAGGAGCTCGGCATGTCTCCTCCAGCCCTCAACTCTCCATACTGGTACCCCTCCTTGAAATCCTGATTCTTCTAGTTACCCTGAGGGTGGGATTCTGGGGATCCAGACAGCCATGCTATTGGAGAAGACCAGTGACATTCATTCATTCATTCATTCGTTATCAATCAGTTGGTCAGTCAACAGACAATCATCCAGCATTTAGCACGTGACAAGCCCATGTTAGGCACCAGAGATCAGGAATGTAGCGATTCTTTAGCAAATATCACACACCTCCTTTGTTTTAGGCTCTGTGCTTGGCACCGAGGACAAAATGAGAAATCGATTGATTTAACCTTTCGAGATGACTGCCACGTGCTCGAGGCTGAGGGCCAAACCAATATTGAGGTCCTACTCTGAGCCAAGGATTCTGATGGGTACAGGGAACAAAGAGACACTTGCTCTCTGGACGCCAGCTCTGAAGGAGGCACCACATGCCTGGGAGAACAGTGGCTGGCATTTTGTATGCTGACATGAAGCCCAGCGTCTCCGTGTGGCTAATGAATCATTGGGCTCACAAGAGAAGCGCGAACAGACCCCCTTGTCCATGAATTTGCTAATTGAGCTCCTCGAACTCAGACATTAACCTGCATTACCATAAATACTGCGGAGAACAGCCATTCACAATTGATGCTCAGTGGTAAGGGAGAAAATCAGTAGAGGAATAAGGCTGAAATGGAATCATAAAACCTTATTTTCACCATTAATTTGAACCTAGTCTTCCCCAAATGCCTTTTGATAAATCTTTCTGTAAGACTCTAGGGCTGGGAGAGGAGGGTGGGGCTGAAAGAAGGGAGAGGCTGTGCCATGGAGGCTGGGGGGCTGAGCTGGGGCTGGAGGGCTGGTGGGGGGTCCTGGCTCGCTGGCTGCCAGCTCTGCCTCACTGGGGGCAGTCAGCCCTGGTTCAGGGCCAAGCAAGGTGGCTTTTGGGGAGGAGCGAACCCAGCCCCACACATGGAGAGAAGTGGGGATGGGGAACAATGAGATGGACAGATAGGTAGACAGATCGGAAGGCAGACAGACTGACCGCCAGGTAGACAGAGGAAAACACAAACTCAAAGACAGGTGGACAGACAGCCAGGCTGATCCACAAGGAGCCTAACAACCGACTGACAGACTGACAGAACCATAGGCAGACAGATAGGCATAGTGATAGTCCAAGAAGCAGATCAAAGGAGAGGCCGGCAGCCAGTATACCCATTCAGAGGATAGATGGACAGATGGATGGACGGGGAACAGAGACTGGAGTTGGGGCGGAGGTTGGGGTCACTGGGCTTCCCTAGGTGTGCTTAGGGGGAGGGGGAAGAGTGAGGAAAAGGCCTGCTGGATGCCTTCACATTGCGTGTCGAGCACCTTGCATGAAGGAGACTGGTGGCCGGGGTGCTCCCCTAGGCCCCAGGCTTCCCGGCTTCTTCCCCACCTTCTCCTCCTCACAGCCACCAGCATCATCTTGCACGCAATGCGGGGAGGCTCAGAGCCGCTACTGATGGCTGCTCCATGGTTGGGGGAGTGGAGGCAGCTCCTGGACCCCTCTGTGGGTCGCCTGTGCCCAGGTGTCTGTGGGGGGTTCAGACCCAGTGAAAGGTTCTAGCCCTGAGAACATGGGGGCTGGGAGCCTCAGAGGCAGCCTCTGCCTGCCACTCCTCTGCCTCATTTGCACCCCATGTGGTGGGCTCTTTTCTTGTCCCCATTTCACAGAATAGCCACCAGAGGCTCAGAGAGGGGCAGTGCTCAGGCCAAGGGCTCTCAGCATGAGGGTGATGGCATCTTTCCTTCTGGGAGCCAGGCTGCCTGCAAGAAGCCTGTGTGTGCCCTGCTCCCCTGTGGTTGCTCAGTGGCCTTGTGGCTGTGCAATGAGTCTGTTGGACCCTGGGATTCACCACAGGAAACCTACTAGTCCTCACATGCCAGCCCCATCGTCCAGCATCAGCTTTTCCAGCGACCAAGATGCCTCTGGTCTCCCTTGGAGGGGCTCCCACCTGTCTCATTAGCTGCAAAGTCAGGCCAGGCAAATTCCCAATAACTGGGGCCTGGTCCTGCAGAACCTTTGTTGCTTGTCCTGCTCTCTCACCCCCCCCCATCCCAGGACATGGCTGGTGGAGAGAAATTGGGGGCTTTCCTAAGGTGCTCCTTCTGAATGGGCCTCAACTCCAACCATCTGGATTTTCACCCATGACTTTTATTGGTCATTAACACTCATGATGGGAAATGCTTCCATTCATCAACACAATGGTAGTAGTTACAGTAGAGCAGGAGTACCATTACTATAACTAGTAGTAGCAGCAGTAGCATTACTACGGGTGCTACAAGCAGCAGCAGTATTACTACTAATACTAGCAGCAGTATTGCTTACTAGAACTACTAGCAGCAGCATTACTACTAGCACTACTAGCAGCAGCAGTATTGTTACCAGTACTACTAACAGCAGCAGTATTGCTACTAGTACTAGTAACGTTACTATGACTAGTAGCAGTGGCAGCAGCAGTGTTACTACTACCACTACTCCAGCAGCAGTAGTAACAGTAATGACCATTTGTTGAGTGTTAACCAAGAGAAGATAAAATGATGCTGCAAGCCCTGGATGCATGAACTCAGTTCCCTGCTCTGAGGGGCAGGCATCTTCCTCGTACTGGAGGAAGCCAAAGCTCATGAGGCTTCTCTCAGGGAAAGAGGCAGAGCCAGGATCTAGACTCAGGTCTGATCCAGTCTGGCCTTGTTTTGCTGCCCCAGGCTATCTGAGAGATGCAGCTGGAGGTCGGTGGGGCTTCTGAGAGCTGCAGCTAGGCCGTGGGGAGCCCAGGAGGAGGGGAAGGTGATGGCAGATGGTGGGGCAGGGCAGGTCGGAGAACCTGCAGAGCTGGGAGCCCTTGGTGACTTGCAGGCAGCTTCCTCCATGGCCCTGGGTTGCTGCGGGTGAGAAACACTGTCCCATCCCTCATGAAAGAAACATCAGTGTTAATCGGATCAGGCCCCACACTCTGGGCTGGGTGCCTCATCCATTTTTAATGTATTTCTTCCTTAAAACTCAACCCAAGGGGAGGTGGAGGGAAGGAGCTGAGAGAAGGCTGTGGGGAGACATGAGAGAGAAAGTAAGAAGTCTACACCTTCTGGATTGACCAGGTTAACAGCACACAGAATCACATGCCTGGATATCACCAACAGCCCAATTACTTGCCAGCCACGTGACCATGAACAAATCACCTCCCCTCTCTAGGCCTCAGTTTCCTTATCTGTAACATGTAACATATATATGCCCCTGTATTGTGGCAGGTGTGTGATAGGTGTTTAATAAATAGTAATCATCATGCCTAAGGGCTGGGCTGCTGTCGTGAAGACCCTAGAAAAACTGAATGTTTTGTCTTTCTCACTTTTGGGATACTCCTCTCTTCCTGATGTCTCCAGTGTCTGGTTCCAGGAAGAGCTAGTCTGAGTCTCTTTCCCAGAACAGTCCCTCCAGGATCTGAAGACAGTGGTTGGTGATTCCCCTCTTGCTATGACTCCCAGATCACCTCCACCATGGAATACTCCCACGGATACACTCAAATCCTGTTTTGTTTTGTTTTTTTCCTTCAGCTCAGTCCAGACATGGCAGGACAGCATGGTGCATGGCAGGAAAATCACCTCCCCTGACCGTGACTCTATGCTTCCAATAATTCAGCTTCGGGTCTCTCAAAGTCCGGAGGTGGTCCCAGATCAGGCCTTGGACGTGGATGCCAGACATGAAGCTTCAGCACCAAGGACAGCTCCATAACCTTGTGGGGCTGCAAGACTTTCCCCCTGGATTTGAGGCTCAAGGGAGTCTGTGGAGGATGACTAGCTAGTCCTTGAAGAGTTGATTATAGACTGACAGACAGTGTCATCTGGTCACAGGGTGGAAGTGTCAAATAATTGTTGGATGAATAATTGGTTGTCTTCATTTTGGACAGCACAAGGGGTGAAATAATGAAGCAAAAACTCAGAAAATTAGGGGGACCTTGGAGGAAAGCAATTTGGACCTGAAGCTCCAGGCAAGAGTCTTGTCTGAACCTCAGTTTCTCCAGATGTGAAAGGATGGGAAGAAGAATGAACACACACACACACACACAATCCTTCAGAGGCTGGACCTTTTTTCTTTTTAGATTTTATTTATTTATTTAACAGAGAAAGAGAGAAAAAGAGAGAGAGAGCATACAAGCAGGGGTAGCAGCAGGCAGAGGGAGAGGGAGAAGCTCCACGGGAGAGGGAAAAGCCCCACGGAAGAGGGAACCTGATGTGGGGCTCCATCCCAGAACCCTGGGATCATGACCTGAGCTGAAGGCAGATGCTTAACTGACTGAACCACCCAGGCCCCCTGAGGCTTGACCTTTCTTAAGGATGGATCCAGAACTGTCTCCCTAGCCTTGGAGGGATGCTGGGAGGATCTCGGGGTTAAGCAGGACCCTGGGGCTCTGCCGTGCACCTTCAGTTGAAAGCTCCATGTCCAGAACGTCGCCTTGAGGATCCACACACTGAGGCAAAATGACTCCTATTTTGAGCATCTTGACAGACATTCAGTTCTGTCACTGGGAGAGAGACTGGGGGAGGGAGGGAATCAGAGGTGACCATCTGGGCTTGGCACACACACACATACACACATGCTCCTACCTGCCTCTATGCACAAGCACACCATTCATATACTCAGTTGCATACTGGCTCATGCTGCAGTTAGGGAAATGCTTATGCACTTCACACACACACGTACAATCATATATACAATGTATACCTACACGAATCACACACATTTGTGTGTTTTATGTGTGTTAGTCACTGAATTGTACATGCAAAAACACATCCAGTATTGTCAGCCACCCTCACCTTCATGGCATATGCTTACCCATCCGGCATACTCACACAGACACATGTACATATGATCATAGACCAACAGTCATGCACACACTTGGAGATAATGTCACATGTGCCATCTTGTATTGTCTCAAGCCACCAAATGCACAAAAATGCCCACACAACCCCTGTGGTCATCCACTTACATTGAAGCACAAATCTGCAGCAATGGACCCCACCCCACTACTCCATCCCTCATCCCCTTTGGCCAGTGGGTCTCAGATACTTTCCCCCAGGAGCAAATGTCCAGAAGACAGATACAGGTGTGAACTGCTGGGTGATCCCTGAATTTAGGAGAGAGCTGACGTCCTTAACCACTGCCTTCAGCACACCCCACCGTTAATGTTCCCCAGGGAGTCAGGCTGACTTGCATTCAAATCCTGATTCACCACTCACCAGCTGTGTAACATGGAGCATGTTATAGGACCTCTCAATGCCTCAGTTTCCTTATGAATGAAAAGAAGATAGTGATAGTAACACTCTCGTAAGGTTGCTGTGAGGACCAGAAAGTGTAATGCATGGAGAGCACTTGTCACTGTCTGGTAATGACAAAATTGCAGTAAATAATGATTCCTTATTATTAAAAACAGTAAGCCACCCACATAGGCTCCCATTACATGCCACAGAGACAGCCTTTTCTTTACAGTCTCTTTCACAAGAGTATATGTTTGTGTTGGGAAGTGGTAATTACATTCAGCATCCAAAAAGAATGTCAGTGTAGGGAAGGAGGGGGCTGCACCTGGACTCCTCTACCCTCACTGCCCTGTTCTCAGCTCTTGGGTCACCTTGGCCATGCCTCCTCTTGAACTTTTCTCCTGATGGTTCCAGATGCCTTCCAGACACCAGACCCGAGTCTCTACATTTACCCAAGGTCCCCAGGTCCCTTTCTCCTTCCCTTGTGTTCCTTCCATATCAAAGCAGAAAGATGGCTTTCTGGTTTATTTTAGTTTATTTTACATTTGATACTGGACCCCTCACTTTTGGTATTCAGAGAGAAGCTCTTGCACTAATCTCTCCACTCTAAATGCTCATCACATTTCTCTTAAAGCCACAGGAGCTCCCCCTATTCCCATCTTTTATTCATCACCTCCCACCAGCCCCAACACAGGAGACATGGAAATGCAAACTCTCCAAGGACTGCGAATTTCACATCAGCCGCTGACCCTTTCCCAGCAGCCTAGGGCTGGGGAGATGGAGGTGTCCCTAATGAGTTGCCTGGGCAATGGGGATGAAATGTGAGAGGTGGTGGTCCATGGACCCAGGTCATCACCCCTGAGTCCATGAGAGAGGGTGGTGAAGTGAGAGAGGAACCACACTGAGGGGACTGTCCTGGGTTCTGGGGCTCTCCACCACTTTCCACTTCTAAAACCTCACCCACACTCACCAACAGCCTTGGCCTTACACCATCCCAGAGACACCCAGCCACCTTTCTCCTGCTATAGCGAGCAATGCCAGGCACTGTCCCTCTGTCCTACCTTCATATTATCCTCTAAACCTCATGACAAGCCTGTGTAGTGTGTGTAAGTACTGACCTCATGTTACAGGTGATGAGTGATGAAATGAGACTCAAAGAAGCAAGTGACATGCTCAAAGTCACATGGAAGGGAAGGAGGAAGAAACTGGCCCCACAACAGGGCAGATACCCAGGGCCTCAGGGAGGATTATTTGCCTGTGCCTTTATTAGTCACTGAATCCTTACCACGAGCCACCCCTGGGCTGGACACTGAGGTTCTGGGATTAAGTAGGAACAGTTTTGACTTCAATCAGTCCACAGTTAAGGTGGGAGATCTATCACTGTGCAATATAAATGCTTTAATGAGGAAGCCTGGTCTGTGGGATCTCAAAGAAGGGAGAAACCCAAACCTAAATTAGGGAGAGGCCCCAGAGGTTGAGAGCTGAAGCATGAGTAGGAATTACACAGGGTGAGAAGGGAGAGGAGGAACATTCCTCTGGTGGAAAACGCACGTGGCTCCATCATAGGAGAGGGTCAAGAGTATTTATGGGTCTCTCTCAAGAGTATTTATGGCAGGTACTTCTTCAGGCTGGAAGTTCTTCTGTGGAAGTTCTTGCTGGGGAGTAAGATCAGGGGGTGAGGTAAGAGGTATGGGAGGCACCAGGTTAGAAAGTTTCACTTGGTATCCTGGACTACCTCTTTCCACGCTTCCTCCAACCCCCAGCCATATTATCTATTCTCCTCTCCCAGTGAGCCCCCTCATAGGGATGGGAAGGTTTGGCTAGTTTTGCCCACACTGGGGGCTCAGAAAATTGTTCTTCCAGGGGGCTTTTGTGTTTTCTCAGGAAATTCCAAAGACAGCAAGTCTTGCTTCAAAGAGATGAGATCCTAGTGGTGAAAATCTAGGCATTGTGTTTGATTAAAAGCTAAGGCATCCATCTGCCTGAGGATTTCCTGTTGCTCCTCAAACCACTCCTCTAGGAATTTGTTTCCCTTCTGCAGGTGATGCCTAGAAGGGTGCTCAAGAGCCAGGGTGGTGGAAGAGCTGCTTTGTGGGGCGGCGGGGGTGGGGGGAGCTTTCTTTAAATGCTAACTAAAAGAAATTAGGTGGAGAATTTCATACCCAGACTATGCCTGTGATGCTCTGTGAAATTGGATGAGCCCTTTTCCCTCTCTGGGTAAGGCTGGTAAGGCCAGATTTCTTCACATTCTTCAAAGAAGCATGTGAAGAACAACCAATCTGATTTCCCCTAAAGCCCTCTAATTCTATAATAAAAGCAAAGGGGTTACACCAGGGTGGCTCAGTCATTTGGGCATTTGACTCTTGATTTGGGCTCAGGTCATGATCTCAGGGTTGTGGGAATGAGCCCCGTGATGGGTTCCACGTGAGCATGGAGTCCACTTGAGGTTCTCTCTCTCCCTCTCCCTGTGCCCCTCACACCTCTCTCTCTCTCTAATCAATCAATCAATCAATCAATTTTTTTTAAAGAGCAAAGGGACTTATTCCAGCATTCTATGATCTTGTGATTTGGCTTCTCTGTTTTTTCCAGTCCGAGAGCATCTTGAGGGCAAGAATTATCTTTATTTACCCTAGAATTCATTCCCTAGCCAAGCACAGGGTCTGTCACAGAACAGGTGCTCAGAAGATATACATTCATTCATTCAACAAATATCTGTTGCACATAAGTGAGGGCCATACTGCACTGTGTGTTGTGAGTAAGGCACTGAATAAATTAGATGCAGTACCTGCTTTTTCAGACCATACTGAATTATAGGAACAGAAAATAAATAAATAAATGATAGATAAATCCATCTATCTGGTAGTAAATACTACAAATATAATAATATTGGGTAACATGGTAGAGACTGACTCAGATGGGAGGTGGTTATATTTGGGCTGAACCTTTTGCAGACATGGAATAAAATCCCAGGCAGAGGGAAGAACTACTGCCAAGGCCTGGCACGTTCAAGAAATAAAAGGACAGGCATGAGTGAGGGAGAGGATGGTTGGAGGGAGGTCAGAGAGGCCAGGAGGAGCTGATCATGTGGGATGTTGTAGGCCAGGTGAGGCTTTTAGATGTCATTACAAACTTGATAGGACAATTTTGGAGGGTTATAATTAGGAAAGTGGCATGCTCTGGTTTTAAAAAGATCCCTTCAGATGCTTGCAGAGAATGCATGGGGGACAGGGTGAGAGAGGAAGCAGGGAGACCAGAGAGGAGGCTCCTGCAGATGGGGGCGGGGCAGATGGAGATAAATGGTTACATTTGGGACACAGTTTGAAGAGAGAGCTGACAAGACCTGCTAATTTGTTGCAACACACCCACCAGCTCCCCGCCAATGGGATTCAGCACCATGGACAGCACACGCCTCCCCTACAGAAGGGCTGACCCCGTTTCTAAGGAGACACTGAGCTTCCTGAGGGCAGCCCTCGCAACTCCTTCCTCCCTTGTGGTTTTTACACATCCTTATTTTTAATTATAAAACATTTCAATATCCAGAAAACTCATAAAGTAAGAGATGCGGATATGCCCCCAAGATTAAATGTGTGTTAACATTTTCCCATATTTGCCTCACAACCTTCTCCTTTTAAAAAGGAAGACAAAACACAATCAATCCAGCCCAATACCCCTCGCCCTTCTTCCCCAGAACTAACTGAGCTGAAGCCGGTGTTTTTCTGTCCCAGGCATGTTTTTGTATTGTCATTATCGAGTTACACATCCAAAACCTGTAATTCTATTGTGACATATATTTTTAAAGTTTACATAAATGGTATAATACTGTACATACTCCTTTGTCGTTTATTTTCTCACTCCATATTATGTCACAGAGACTTATCCCTATTGGTACATGGTGATCTAATTTGTTCATGTTAGCTGTGATAGATGATTTCTTTGTACTTATAAAGCAGCTTATTTTCCTGTTCCCCTGCTGAGAGCAGTTAGGCTGCTCCTCATTTTTCTATTACATTACTAAGGTGCAGTGAATATCCTTGGACATGTATCCTTTTGCATGTGAGTATGAGTTTCCCTGGGATGCATAGAAAACACCGTGGGTGACCTGCCCAGATTTCCTTTGACCTCCAGATGCACTCATCCCACAGCTGCAGTTAAGTATTGGCTGTTAAGAGCCCATAGCTGCTTCCTTCCTGGGAACCTCCTCACCCAAGAAGATAGACTATACAATACCACCCACCCTCCCTCGATGGGGCAGGCAACCTGTGGGCAATCAATGACTGATAAGGGTACAAGTCTGGCCCCCTTGCTTCAAGGCAGATCAACTCTGTGGTGCTATTAATACACCAGAGCTCCCCGTGGCATCAGGTTAAAGCTAATCTCCAACAAGAACATATCGTTGCCTAGCATTCCCTCCCACCCTATCTGCCTTCCCCTCTCTCTTTCACCTGGGAGCTCTCCCTCAATAAATCACCTGCACGAGAATCTCAGGCACTGCTTAGGGAACTTAATCTAAGACAAATACACACTAAGGTGGAGCTGCTTGGTCTTAGATTTGCTCATCTTAAAATTTACTAAGTGCTTCCAAATTGCTCTCCAAAGTAGTTGCACTAATTTACATTCCCACTAGTGGTTTATAAACATTCCTACTCCCCCAACACCTTCATCAATGCCAGTGTTCCCAATCAAATTGGTGTAATACCTATCGCGTTATTGTTTTAATTTGCATTTCCGTGTTTACTAGTGATGTTGAGAATTTTTTTATAACTTTATTGGCCATTCAAATGTCTTCTTCTGTTATTTGTCTGTTCGAATCTTTTGCCCACTTTCCTATGCTTTGAAATGTTTGGTAAATTGATTCTTTGAAATTAAAAGATTTATTTTGGAAACTAATTCTCTCTCAGTTGGTTATACAGCTTGCAAATACGCCCCCAGCCATGGCTCTAACAAATCTATTTCTTTTTTGCCATCCAGAAGTTCTCAATTTGATTGAAATAAGGTTTATCATTGTTTTCCTTTATCATTTGTGCTTTTTTGTGTCTTGCTTCTTTTCTGCTCGAAGGTCATAAAGTTATCTTCTGGCTTTGTTTTTAATGTTTTATAGTCTGCGTTTTACATTTAAACCTTAATCAACCCAGAATTTATTTTGTGAGTGGTATGATGGGATCTTTTCTATGGGGCTATTTGATTGTCCTAACATCACCCATTAACTAGACCATCGCTTGCCCCTTGTCATGATTCAAACTCATATATATTTGGATCCATCCCTAGGCATTATTATTCTGTTCTTTTTATCTGTTTCTGTATTCCTCAAACCAAATAAAACTATCTTAATTATTAGAGCTGCATAGTAATTATTGGCATCCAGTAGGGTGAGGTTCCATTCCTCTTCCTCTTTTTTCTTCTTCAAAATTATATTGGCTATTCTAGATTATTATTCCATGTATCTTTGGGGATGACCTTGTCAAGTTGCAGAGAAAACCCCACTGCAAATTTTATTGGAAATAGAATGTATAGATTAAATTGAAGGGGACTAGCTGAGTTTATGATGGCAAGAGTTCCTAGAGAGGAACCCCATATTTTTCTTCTCTGAATATTATTCTTCCTCTTCTCTGCATCTATCCTCATACAAAGGGAATGAACCTCCAAATCCTTCTCACTCTTCAATGCCCAACTGAATGCTTCCTCCTCCAGAAAGTCCTTGGTGAGAGCCCTGGCCCTCCAGGGTTTCTTTCCTCCAATTTCCTCGAATCCTTCAGTGTGCCCCATTTCCTGGACACTCAGCATAGTGATCTAACTAAGCAGACCCTTTTGTGCACTCCATATTCCACCTAGTTTTGGCTTCTGAAGGGCCTGCCTTCATCTTTGTATCCCCCAGTGTCACCCAGCATATAGTAGGTGCTCCATAGGCTCTGACGATTCCTTCCCTTGGGGAAGGAAGTGTGTAGTAGCAAGTTCTTCCTTGTAGGAAATGGCTAGTCCCACAGGGCGAGGCCTGGAGCAGAGTTTAGGGTTTCAGGAGAAACACACCTGGCTAGAAACCAGATAGTTCTAGCTTTACATGGTCATTCTGCCAATTGGGACACTGGTCTCTCTGGGCATGCTTGCGCCCAACTGTAAGATGGAGATAATATTACCAATCTCATAGGTTGCTGGGATTACTAGTGAGACAATGAAGGAAACACAGTCAAATGTTTTCTCCCTCGTCTAGATCTCCAATGTGAGGGAAGTGCAGGAATGAAGATCCTAGAGGGACAGCTGGAGATCATTTGCTTGCTCATCAACAGAATCCCCACAGGTGTCTTCCCCAAATGGACATAGTCGGGATCTGCTCTGCCTACGATGCCACGACCCTGGCTTCTGCTGCTGTCCCCTCGCCCCCGGAACAGAGGTGGGTCCTCAGCCCCTGATGTCACAACTGCAGGTGATTACATCCCTTCCCTGCTCATGGCACCCAGGTCGCTCAAAGGACCTGCTGGTTCCAAGGAAGTTGTTCCCATGAAATGCTCCTTCCTCGTGGGTTCCTCCTCCAGAGGATGTCGTTCTTTCACCTGAGCACTTGAGGCAAGGGCAGTGCCCACCTGCGAGCGATCGTGCTCCCGTATTAAGCTCCATCTGCATATCTTGAAAGAGAGAGTCTGGGACCTGTGGGGTGCTTCCTAGCAGAGCATGCGCTTTGGAGTTGGAAAAACCAGCGCTCTGGCTCACAACCCCCCGAACGTGACTTTAGGGAAGCTGACCTGTGAGACTCAGCCTCCTCATATATAAAATGGGTGCACGAATCCTGCATCCCGAGAGAGATGAGAAGACCAGAGCAGAAAAAATGTACGGGATGCAAACAGCAGGTGCAGAGCATAAGGCTGCTCTTTCTTATCAGGTGACATTGAGGTTGAAAGGATGCAGAAAAAAATGGGGGACACAGGCAAAGATGAGGCAGAATTTATTCTCATTGTGGACAAGTTCAAGACTCAGGATGAAGACCACAGAGAAGCAGACCCCCGGGACCCCGAGGGTACCTCACGCCTGGGGTGGGGGCCACACTTTGGCAAGTGCTGGGCCCACCGTGTCCACCCTGACCGTGAGGATCGGGGCCCGGGAACTGGGTGAGAGTGGGGTGGGGTAGGGGTGGGAGGAAGACAGGGTCCTCCCCGGATCGTGTTCTGACCATGTTTCCGACTTCCATAGGAAGGAAGAAGAGCTCGGTATATAGTAATATAATATATAGAGATGGAGAGAGCTGGCCGCGGCACCTAGGCGGGGCTGAGACTCCCCAAATTATTGCAGGAGGGAGGGGGGCTCAGTGCTGGTGTCTCTGCGGAACAGCTGTGCTGGCTCGGGGGAGGGCGGGGCGGGGGGGGGGGAGCTGGGCGTGCCCCTCCCTCTGGGGCAGGCAGGGGGGGCACAAGGCATCCTGCCCAGTGGGGTTCCTTGGGCCCTGCCTGCCAAGCTTTCCCCTGGGATGGTGCTTTCTCACCCTGGGTGCTTTTTATGTGCTTTGAAGACCATTTTTGCATTGTCAGGAGTGAGGAAAAAATATTCTGGCATGGTAGAAAAAAGATATTTACATACCCTGGTGGGCCGTAAAGGGGAGGGTCAGTCCCGGGGTGGGGGAGCTTCCGAAGCCCCCTGTCACCCAGAGCTGTCAGTGTGGGATGCTGTGTGGGGGAAAGAGCCCTGGGCTAGGAGGCAGGTGGCCTCAGCTCTGAAACTTGGTTGCTGTGTGACCTTGGACAGGGCACACGCCCTCCCTAGGCCTTGGTCTCCCCAGGTGGTGCAAGAGGGGGGGTGGACGTGGGGCTGAAAAACTGGGATCTTATGGTCCCTGATCTTAGGATTGAAGAGGGAGGGCGCAGGCCAGGACTGGGCAGTGAGAGGTCGGCAGGGTCTTCCAAGGGAGGAGCCCTGGGCCCTGGAGGGGCGTGGGAGCCCAGAGGGAAGTGCGCGGCCCTGGCCCCCGACCAGGCAGCCAAGTGCATCGGAGGGCATCTCTCGTGTTCTCTACAGCGATGTCTACACAGTAGGCGGCCAGAGGGGCTGGCCGGGAACCCTGTTTTCCTGTGGAAGCAGCGGTGGGAGCCTGATGGAGGCCGCAGGGGGCCCCCCGCCTGCTGGAGGGAGGGCGCAGACCTGAGATAGAGCCAGGGGAGGGCTCACCCGGGCGGAGGTGAGGGCGGGCTAGGTGCTGGTGCGGTTCCAGAGTGGCCCCGGATTCCAGCCTCCAGGTGTGGGGGGCAGTGGGCCTGAGCCTCTCCCTAGTCCCTGCGGGCGCTGGGGCCCCTGCCCATCCTCGGTGGGCAGCGTCACACAGAGTTCTGTGCGCACAGGCCTGTGACACACGTCCTCATTCATGACACGCCAGCCATGGTCACACACATAGGCCGCCCGCCCTCACGGGAAAGCACGCACGCCATAAGCACACGTCCGTGCTCAGACCGGACGGCCGGACTCGCACATGTGATCACAAATGTTCACAAAGGTGCCCACGGCCTCATGAAAACACATCCCTACAGCATAGGAGCACATGCACGCACGCACGCACGCACGCACGCACACAGGGAGGCAAGTGAGTGAGGTCTCTGTCGGGTTCCATGTCACTGAGACCCCAGCTTCAGGGGAAGAGCAGCCCCTCTGCCCTGGGACAGATGTCCCAGCCATGCTGGGCGCCGTACGCCCCCTCCCAGGCAGCCTGAGCCCCGGTGAGCCCAGGTCCTGCGGGGGAGCTCTTGGCCTCCCTGGCACCTGAGAGGAGGGATGGAGGCTTGGGGGCCTGCCTGACCCCCGGCCAACCCTGCAAGTCCTCTGATGGCCGACACGACCCGGTCTGCTTTGCTTGCTGCCCAGGCCCCACTGGCCTTGGGTCAGAGGTGCCGGCGGGGCCCCTGGGTGCTCGTCAGCTGGGCCCTCATGGTCTGGATGCTGCCCAGGATCTTCTTCTGGTGGCCCATGAGGGTGATGCCCAGGGCACGCACGTCCCTGTGAAGGAACAGTGGTGCTGGGAGGCCAGAACCACGGCGCAGCGGGCAGACCCGTCCCCTGGAGCTTCCCTGCCTCGGTGGCCCGCCTCCGGCTCCCACCCCCTCGGACACTGCCCACCGTTCACTCACTGGGCGTCCATGCGCAGCACCATGCCCAGGGAGGAGTAGCCAGCGGCGGCGAAGTGGTCCCGGTAGCGGCCCATGCGGATGGAGTCCAGCCAGTCCCCCACGGTGAGGCCGCCGCCGCCACCCCCGCCCCCACGGAGGTCAAAGCAGCTCTGGGCAAAGGCAGGGGGCGGGCACCTGCGGCACAGGGGCCCTTGGTAAGTGGCCTGCCAGGGCCTCTGCCTTTCTCGGGGACCCTGGCCCCAGCCACCCTCAGCCTCCATGCAGGTTCGGTAGTGGGCAAAGGGTCTGACAAGCTAGCCCGCAGGCCTGAAAGAAGAGGGTGGAGGAAAGCCCAGGGAGGACCGGGGTCAGGGACCCCGGCAGGACAGCAGTCAGGGGCCCAGGTTGGGGGTCGGGGTCCAGCTTGACAGGGGCCAGGGGCCCAGGCAGGTCAGGGCTTTGGGACCCAGCTAGGCGTGGCCCGGATGTCAGGGCTATCCCCTTATCTGGGGAAATAGCGGGAGAGCAGCTGGGCTTGGGCAGAGCTGGGCTGGGCGCCAGGCACCTGTTGACAGTGGCAGTGGCCCTGAGACTCTCGGGGCTCCGGACGAGGGCATCGAGGACGCTGACAATCTGGGAGAAGCGAGGCCGCTGGGCCCTGTCCTTGTGCCAGCAGTCCAGCATGAGCTGGTGCAGGGCGCGGGGGCAGCCCATGGGCGCTGGCAGGCGGTACCCCTCCTCCACGGAGCTGATGACCTGGGAGGGGCAAGCACAGTGCTGGGCTGGAGGCCGCCCCCTCCCCTCCCCCTGGTGCCCCCCCCCCCCCGTGGCTTCTGCCCAGCCGGGGTCCCGGACTCACATCACGGTTTGTCATGTTCCAGTAGGGCCTCTCTCCGTAGGCCAGCACCTCCCACATGACCACACCGAAGCTCCACACGTCGCTGGCGGAGGAGAAGGTCCGGAAAGCGATGGCCTCGGGGGCCGTCCATCGGATCGGGATCTTGCCTCCCTGCAAGACACGCGCGAATGCCGAGGCTTCTCCCTGGCCCGGGGCAGGGAGCCGAGCGCCGCTGGGTCAGGGGGCTGGAGCCCGGCAGCCTGGGAGTGGAGGCCCGGCCTCCTCCAGCCTGGAGCCCCTGCGCCACTCGGGGGACCCGCACTCCCAGTAGTTCTGAAGACAGAGCGGAGGACGCGTGCGCATGCTGGAACACAGTAGGTGCTCAGTAAGGGCCCGTCAGCAGGCTGACAAGGGACGAAGCCCTCGGACACAGCCTGCTCGTTATCTCGCTGCCTCTCCTTGCTTTCCTGCTGGTTTCTTTCTGTTTTTGTCACAAGATCCTTTCTCTAAGTGAAACCTCATCTGGATGCTCGGATGCTTGGTAGGGGAGACCCCAAGGGAAGGTTCTCACCGAGGCAGGTGGGGGGGCCCCCGAGCCCCGGGCCACTCAGCCTCCTGCCTTGAAGGTGGCCCCCAAGGCTTCTCTTGAGAAGTTTCCCTCTCTATGGAACAGCTTCTGCGGACACCAGTGTTTAGTCGAGCCTTACAAACGGATGTGCAGTGGATTCACGATTCAGAGAGACACCAACCCTCCCAAAACGCCCCAGACAATGAGTGACCGTGGGCCCAGCCCTGGTGTGTCCCCAGGCCACCTGGTATACGGGAAAGGTGGGAACGGGGGCTTGTTCCCACGAGAGGGGAAACCGAGGGTGCAGAGAAGAGGAAGGACTTGCCCAGGCTGAAGGCAGCCCCGACACTTCCCAACTTCACTTCGCTACGTATGGGGGAGCCCTCCCCAGTCCCACTGGAAAGCCGGGGGCCCACGCACCGTGGTGGTATAGGCGGCGTCAGGGTCGTCCTCCAGCACCCGTGAGAGCCCGAAGTCGGACACCTTGCACACCAGGTTGCTGTCGACCAGGACGTTGCGGGCGGCCAGGTCTCGGTGGACGTAGCCCAGGTCCGAGAGGTAGCACATGCCGGCGCCCACGCCTCTGAGCATGCCCACCAGCTGCGTGATGGTGAACTGCCCGTCGTGAGTCTGTAGGGGGACACGGCTGGGCTTCAGCAAGGCTCCGCGCCGCGTGCCAAGGGTCTTCACTGCTTATGAAGCACGTTCCTGTCTCAGCTCCTTCTCATGGTCTCATTTACGCTCATAGCGACCCTGAGAGGGAGGTGGGGCCGTGATGACTTCTCACTCATCTTGCAGAAGAAGAAACGGAGACCGAGAGACGGGGAAGCCCCGCGTGGAAGGCTCAGCAAATAAACGGCAGGGAGGCGGGAGGCTAGCCGTTTCCGCCACACCCGCCAGGCCTCCCCGCTGGCTCGGGCCCTGGGTCTCCACGGAGGCACCCCTCCTAGCCTGTGTGCAGGGCAGAGGACACCGTGCAGCAGAGGGCCCTTCGCATGAAGGGGGGCTGCAGGGCAATTGAACTGGCTGACCCTTAAGACTCCTCCCTAAACCCCACTCCCCTTCCCCAAGTCCATTGGGTCCAAGCTCCTTCGGGTGTTTGGAGGCCTCACCTTATCTCCCATCACCAGACTGAACCTCCCTCCCCCCCACACCCACGGGGAAGGCGGCATGGGGCACGCACCCGCAGGAAGGCGTCCAGAGAGCCGTTCTCCATGTACTCGGTCACAATCATTGCCAGGCGGCCTGGGGAGAGGTAGAGGCAGGGGGTGGCTCTTGGTGTGGGAATCGAGTCTGTGGATCAGAGACCCCAGGAACACAGCCCCTCCGTGAGCTGCCAAGAGGTGGGCCAGCACTGAGGGATCCCGGGAGACTAGGGTTCCCACTGGGGTCCTGGGCTCTGGGCCCCCTCCCCACCCAAGTCACCCGGGGACCTGAACCAGGGGGGCAGGGCAGGGGCAAAGCACCATGGACCCAGGGATGGACCCAGACTTCCGTCCTGGGGCAGGAGGGGCCCTGCAGGGTGAGGCAGCCCCCGCCCGGCACCTACCACGCGTGACGACACCTTCCAGGCGGATGATATTGGGGTGGTCAAACTGACCCATGATGGACGCCTCACTCAGAAAGTCCCGCCGCTGCCTCTCCGTGTAGCCGGCTTTGAGGGCCTTGATGGCCACAGGCACGTCCCGCTGTCCCGGCAGCTGCAGCCGCCCGTAGCAGACCTCACCGGACTCGCCTGTGGACCCCGAGCAGGGCAGAGAGGGGAGGGCTGTGGGACCCTCCCCTCCGCACCCGGACCCCAGCACCCCCTCCCGCACCCCGCCCCACACCGTGTGTGCTCGAATGTGCTCCAGGACTCCCCTCTCCCCCTGCCCTGGGTGCCCCTCCCCCGGGCACCCCTCTGTGCTATCCCCACCTTCAGAGCCCCCGAGGCTCACCAGAGCCGATAATTTTCTCGATGTGGATCCTGGAGGCTTCAATCTCTCGGGTGAAACTGCGGCCCGCCCGGCCTGGCTCCTCGTAATTGTGGGGTTCTGCATAGAACTGGGGCTCCGGGATCTTCCCTGGGGGGTGGTGCAGGGGCAGGAAGACAGGTGGGGGTGCTGCGGGGCCAGGAAAGAAACGCCATCAGTGGGGCGTGGGAGGCTTGCTCTCGCAGCATTCCATGGGCCTGGGATAGGTCTGGGATGGGACACATCCCATCTGGGATGGGAGTGTCCCCGGGAAGCTCAGGTTGCCCAATACATGCTTACCGAGTGAAAATGGGGTTTCTATGGAAGAGCTATGGGGTCTCTAGGGGACTTTGGGGTCTCCAGCGGGTTCTGAGCATATCTGTTGTTTTGGGGGGTCCCTTCTAGAGTCTTTAAGATCTTTCTGAATTGCTCTGGGGTGGAAACGGAGCAAAAACGTTTTCATCACAGACGCCGATGTTGATGGGAGGTAGTTCCCTAGAGAACTGCGGTAACAAGGGCTGCGAGGCCGCGCTCAGCTCCGTGAGAATCGGTACCAGGACGGATACGAACGTCCGCCACGGGCACAGATGTGAGGTATGGACATAGGCTTTCCCCTACGCGCCCCATCTTCTGCGGTCTCTGCAGGGTCCTGGGAAAGCCCTCTGCAGCACGGGTTCTGATCCGAGGATATATGACACACCCCCTCCGAAACTGTACACAAAATTGTGCGTGAGCTCACAGACATGTGCATTTCCCGGGGAAGAGGGTTTCTAGCATCCTGGACAGGGCTGGCCAACCCGGCCGGGGTGAGCGGCACTCCGCCTCTGAGGTCTCGGGTCTCTGACGGCCCACCTCCACCTCCGGGGATCTCCCCTTTTCCGCAGGGCGCCCAGCTGCCCCCCACCCACCCCCTCCCCAGAGCAGCGCTGGCTTGCCCCCCCACCTCCTCTCTGCCCCGGGAGCCTGGGCGCCCGCACTCACCCTGCCCGTTCTGATACTGCATCTTCTCCTCGTCCGAGTCCTGGAAGGCCTTGCTGTAGCCGCAGTGCCTGTGGACGACGGCCCAGCCTCAGCCCTGAGCCGGATCGGGGGCAGAGTAGAACTCCTCCCTTCTAGCTCCTGCCCCTGCAGAGGGGAGTCCCCACCCTCGGGCTCTCAACCCAGCTGGGCGGGGACATCTCGGACTACCATGTACAAAGTCAAGTGCACCTGGTCCGCACAGCAGTCTACGCATCCTGAGCCCTATCTTACATGAAACCACCCTTGGGGGTGGGGGCAGGAGGCTTCTGGTATCAGCGACACTGTGTGACCTTGGCCAGCCCCCTCCCTCCCTGGGCCTGTGTCTCCACGTACAGGATGATGCTTCCAGGCCTCGCTGTCTGGGCTCCTCAGCCCGCACGAGGCACAGTGTCCTGTCTCCGTCCCCCTCTGGGAGGGAGTAGGAGAGAACGGCAACTTTAGTTTTGACAGACCTGGGTTCCTGTCCCAGTTCCGACATCTACTTGGCGGCAGACGCCTGACCTCTCTGATCCCCAACTAGCTCACCTGCAAAGTGACACCAGAACGTCTGTGTCACGGATTAAATGAGGCAGAGACGGTCCCTGGGAGGGAGGCCCGGTGGGCCTGGCAGGTGGGTGGACGCGGTACGGAGACAGGGAGGGACAGTCCGGATGACAGCGGGCTTTGGGGTGTGAGGGACCCCACCACCAGCGGCGCCGTGTTCTGAGAGCGGGGGGCTGTGTGCCGTGTGGCCGAACACCTCCGCGCGGGGGCCGGGTGGGCACATGGCCTCAGGGGAGAGGCCTGTGCTGGTGACAAATGTCAGCATGACAGCACGACAGGTTCCTAGCCACGGGCCCTGATAAGGTCGCTCAGAGAAGATGGCCCCGGGTGAACAGGAGGGAGAGGAGGGTGCGGCACAAGCATGGGGTCCTCCAGCCTTCCGCGGCTGTTTCGAGAGGAGGGGGTGGCAGAGATGGAGAAGGGCAGGGCAGGCTGGGGGACAGAAAACGGAGAGGGGGCATGGGGACGAGACAGCAGTGTTCCACGAGGGAGGAAAGAAGAGCAGGTATGCCCGGAAGTAAAGCCAGCCCCCCGCGGCTTGGTGGAGCCTGGGCCAGGCTGGAGGCCCCCCAATGACGCTGCAGGGGAGGGACTTGGGGGGGCGGGGAAGGGGGAGGGCCACACTACTCACCGCTTCTTGCAGATGAGCAGGAGCAGGAGCACGACCAGGCCAGTGATGAGCGTCAGGCAGATCCACACAATGGTCCGGGTGTCGTAGCGGGGCCCTTGCGGAGGGACAGCAGGGTTAGGGGGTCTGGCGGCTCCCCCAGGGCAGCATCCTGGCCGTGAGTCGGCCCTGGGTCGGGGTCACAGCTGCCTCCTCCTCCGCCCCGACCCTCCCCTCTCCTATTCTGCCCCTTCCAGACGCTGCTGCCCTGGGCTTCCTGGCTTCCCACCCCGGTGCCAGCACTTTCTGGGACTGTGTGAGCCCCGGAGAAGCACTAGGCTTCTTCCGCCTGTAATCTGCCTGTCCTTCCTGCTGTTCAAACAGTAACAAAGCCGAACGTGCTGAGAGGTGCAGGTTCCAGCCCCAGTTACAGGAGATCCCAATATTGTCTTCAGTTTTCAGACAAGAACCCTGAGGCTCAGAGACGCAGGGAACTTACTCAAGGCCACACAGTAAATGGGATGGAGCCGGGCAGGTCCCGGCCGGACAGTCTCAATGTGGTACCAGACCTCAGAGCACTTGAGACACATCATCAGCTCGGCCTTGAACCTTTCTCTCCTAGCCCCACCCCCGGAGGGCACCCCAGTATAGAGCACAGAGAAGACCCCAAGCAGCTGGAGAGGGGGGCAGGGCGTCCCCAAGTTGAAGGTCCCTCAGAATCACTCCGAAGTGTGATAACGCCTGAATTGCTGGGGCGCCTGGGTGGCTCAATCGGTTAAGCATCCGACTCTGGATTTGGGCTCAGGTCATGATCTCAGGGTCGTGAGATCGAGCCCTGTGTCGGGCTTCGTGCTTCACCTGGAGTCTGTTTGAGATTCTCTCCCTCTCCCTCTGCCCTTCCCCTTGTGCATATGAGCGCTCTCTCTAAAATGAATGAATGAATGAATGAACGAATGGATGGATAAATAAATAAATAGCTAAAAAAAAAAAACCCTAACAAACCTGAATTTTTGGGTCCCCACCCCAACAATTCGATTCTCATTCAGAATGTCTGGGGCAGGGCCCAAGAATCAGCATTTCCAATACCTCCCAGGTGTTGCGGCTGGCCCCAGCCCGTGCTGTGCGAACCACTGTTCCCTTCCCAGGCCTGGGGGCAGCAGGAGACTGGGGAAGGGGCACAGAATTTGTCGCCAGACTGATCAGCTTCAAATCGTGCTCTGCTGATTGACCTTGGTCAATTCACTTTCCCGCCCTGGTCTTCATTTTCCTCGTCTGTGAGATGGGTCTGTGGATAACCGCCAACTCCCTAGAGGGTCTCTGGGACAAGTCTAAGTGGTCTTGTCAGCGAGGCGCACCTTGAAGCCGGCTGGACACACTGGTAACTCGGTGACAGCCAGCGTCTGGTGGGCTGTCACCGGCAGTCACCTTGGGCAAGTCGCTTCCGTTCTTGGAGCCTCAGTGTTTTGCATTCCCTTCCTCCGGCCACCAGGGCCCCGGCGCCCAGCCTGGCCCAGCTCCCTCAGCCTCCCCGCTCCCCACACTCACGGGGTTTCCCGGTCTCCACCTCCATGGCCTGGCTGAAGCGGCCGCAGCCGGCGGATGTGCGGGCTCGGACCTGGAACATGTAGCGGGTGCCCGGCTTGAGGCCCGAGACGGTGGCCCTGGTGGTGACAGCCTTGAGCGTGGAGTAGCTCTGCATCTCCTTGTCCTGGGCACAAGAGGGGCGGTCAGCCCAGGGTCCGCGCGCCAGCTTCCGCTACTCCTCCCCCCTTCCCCGCCAGTACCTTCTCGTAGTACTTGATCTCATACTCCAGGATGATGCCATTGGGCTGCTCTGGCTCCTGCCACAGCAGGGACACGCTCGTCTGCCCGGCCCGCTCCTGGCGGATCACCACCACCTGGGACGGGGCTAGGGGACGGAGGCCAGCCTCGGTCAGATGGCTGCATGGGGGATAACGGACACTGGCCTCTGGCCCAGGGACGCTGGCTCGGGACGTGCTCACCTTGCCAACCATCCTGCCCCCCAGCTCCCGTCCCAGGAGAGCCGGCGCCCTCCAACGCTCCTAGCGGCTCCGGTCGGCCCCCCGGGGTCGGCACAGCCTGGCTCTGGGCCAGGACGCTGGGGCGGGCTTGACCCAGACGAGCCCCGACTCCCCCAGCTTTCACTGCCTCCTCGTCGTCTCTGGCCAGGCCCATCCCCCGGAAGCCTGCTGGACCCCACGAGCCCCACTGAGCAGAGCCTCGCTGCCCTGGGGCCCCACCACTGGACATCTCCATCTCCAAGGGTCTGGGGTGGGACCCGCTCTCAGGAGTGCCTGAGGAGGGGGAAGGAGAGGGGAAGAGCGGAGGGAGCCCGGGTCCTCGCTGCCTGGCTCTGGCGGGTAGGATGGCTGCAGCTCGGATACTTGGGAGGCAGCCATGAGCCGGGCGCACCTGAGCCCAGGTGCGTCACACCAGGTCCCCCACTCCCCAGCTCCCGCAGTGACTGCGTCACCCATTCCCTCCCTCCCTCCTGCGTTCCAGGTGAGGCTGCTGGAAAGTGCCAGATTCAGCCAGCCGCAGCCGGGCTGCCCCACGCCGCCCCATCCCACTATCTGGGCGTCCTGCCCCCGCCCATCCGGAGCTCCCTGAAGGCAGGGGCTGCACAGGTTAGGGGCCCAACAAACATTGGCGGGCGACTTTGACGTGAAAAAGTAAGAAGTATCTCCAGAGTTAAGTCGGAGGGTGCGGTACAGGGCCCCCCATTGGCCCGGGAATCAGGCCTGGGTCACAACTTGGCCTCTTCTTGCTGGCCCGGGCTATTACTCTCTGGGGTGGCAGTTTCCCATCCAGAAAGGGAAGCCAGCAGCACTGCCTGCCAGGAGGAGGTGAGGATCAGGTAAGATCATTGTTCTTGAGGAACACACATCAGTGCCCCAATATGTAGGTGCCCCTTAAAAGCAAAGAACTTCCAAGGCAAGAGGTGATGTATGAAGGGAGCAGACACAGAGTGGGGGACCAGAGCACAGAGGTGGGAGGGAAACAGGATGGGGGCACCAGAGAGGCTCCAAGGAGGAGATGGCTGGGGAGAAGAGGGACAGAGAGGGGGAGAGGGGAGGAGAAGGGGAAGGGGAGAGGGAGGGAGAGGGGAAAGGGTAGGTGGGGGAGGGAGGGCCATCAGTCCCTGAGGCCAGACCTCACCCATCTGCTCAGGGCTGTTATCTGCCCCAGCCACCCCCCCACCCCAGGATTTCCTGAGTGCCTTCTACATGCCTTGTGGTCCACTAGGACCTGGGGATCCACAGTGACCAAGGCAGCTCTCAAGGAGCTTATAATCTATAAAGAGAGAAAGTAGATAAGAAAACAAGTCAATGTCCTAATCACAGGCCGCTAAGCACCCTGAGGGACAGGACGAAGGCATGTGTGATGGACCGACCTTGTGTGCCCAGGGGGCCGCGGTGAGGGTGGAACCAGGCCATTTTAGCTGGGGGAGGGGGGGATGGTCAGGGTGGGCCTCCCCAAGGCAGCGATGACAGTGGAAGCAAGGACTGAAGGAACCAGCCACCCAGCATCACAGAGAGGAGCCCGTCGATCCGAAGGAGAAGTAAGGCCAAGCAGGGAAGGGCTTGCTGTGCTCTAAGAGACGGACAGAGGGATGGAGGCTGGGAGGGAGCCAGGGGAGGGTAAGTGGGGGAGGCTGGAGACGTGGGTGGGGTGGGTGCCCCGGGCCTGGCCCTGGGAGGCTCTCAATGGGATCTGAGCTCAGGCTGAAGCGCTAAAGGGCTCAGGTGTGACCAGACCTCACTCACACTTTTAAAGCTCATTCAGGACGTGGTGTGAGGTCTCGTGGGGCGAGGGGAGCGGGCTCCAGGGTCGTCCAGACAACACAGGATGTGGGTGGGGATGTGCTGTGCCCTGAACTGCGTCCCCCTCCCCCGATTCGTATGCTAACAATGATATTTGCGGCAGGGCCTCAGGGAGACGACTGGGCTCCGATGGGGTGATGCAGGCGAGGGCCTCACGGTGGGGTCAGTGCCTTCGTTACAGAGACCTCGGGGACTTCTCTCTCTCCCTGCCTCGTGGCAACACAGCGAGACGGCAGCTATCCACAAGGCAGGAAGAGGGTTCCCACTAGCAACCAACTGGCCAGCACCTTGATCTTGGACCTCTAGCCTCAAGAACAGCGGTCAGTGCATCTCTGTGGTTTAAGCCCCCAACCGGTGGTGCTCTGTCCCGGTAGCCCGGGCTTAGCGAGATGGGTCGGAAGGGGTCTGAGGCACAGACGGTCCCCGGCGGGCCTGGCAGGTGGGTGGACGCGGTATGGAGACAGGGAGGGACAGTCCGGATGACAGCGGGCTTTGGGGCGTGAGGGACCCCACCATCAGCGGTGCCGTGTTCTGAGAGTGGGGGGCTGTGTGCCGTGTGGCCGAACACCTCCGCACGGGGGCGGGGTGGGCACATGGCCTCAGGGGAGAGGCCTGTGCTGGTGACAAATGTCAGCATGACAGCACGACAGGTTCCTAGCCACGGGCCCTGATAAGGTCGCTCAGAGAAGATGGCCCCGGGTGAACAGGAGGGAGAGGAGGGTGCGGCACAAGCATGGGGTCCTCCAGCCTTCCGCGGCTGTTTCGAGAGGAGGGGGTGGCAGAGATGGAGAAGGACAGGGCAGGCTGGGGGACAGAAAATGGGGTGAGGCATGGGGGCGAGACAGAAGTGTTCCACGAGAGAGGAAAGACCGGGGAGAGAAGTCCCCACTGCGTGTGGCCAGCTGGGGACACTGAACCTCAGTGGCCAGCTGGGGAAAGAGGCCTGGCTGGCTGCCCAAAGAGGCTCGAGGGAGATGGTGCAGATAAGGCCCCACAGACTGCTCTTTCGGGAAGGTTCCCTGGGAAGAGAACCGGTCGGTGGCTGGAAGGGAGTGTGCCTTGAAGGGAGAATTTTTCTTTTCCTGATGGAGCATACTGGTGGCATCAGAAACGCTGCTGGGCTCTGGAGACCGGTGGGCAAGGGCAGGCCACAGGCACCAGACCCGTAGGCCTATTCCGCACCGTGTCACCAGCCCCGAGGACAGAGCCGGGCACTCTGGGGCGCCCCACAAGCGCTGGTCAGATGAGAGTCTCTCGGGCGGATGAAGCCCTGACATCAAAGAGGGGGTGCCTTGGGCTCACAGCTAGGAGGCCCGTTTCCCTTGGGGGCGAGACAGACCTGGGTTCGAATCCCGGCTCTGCCACTTCCTATGCGGTGACTCAGAGCCTTGCTCTCCTGCTTGGTGACATGGTGAGAACGGCTGTGCGCCGGGGACGGGGTGGGGGCCACAGCAGTCCTAGGCATGTGCTGGGGCAGCTGCGGACGGCGAGGCTGCCGTGGTGGGCTCTTGGGTCGGGCCGTCACTGGACAGGCAGGACCCGCCCGAATTTGGAAAGGGAGGGGCTCCAGGGGCTGAACCTGAATCTGGCTAGGAACCCGCAGATAAACAGCTGTTGTCCAAACCAGGACAACTCAATCCCTCCAGGGACAGGGGTGGCAGGTGTCCTGGAAAATGATAATTGGAGTGATCTTACTTTTTAATGACATTTATGGGGCAAGTACTTTGGGCCAGGTGCCGGGCTAAGCATTTTCGTCTCTCTCACTTAAGCCTCGTCATAGTACTCGAGGCAGACACAATTATTCCCATCGCACCAGGGAAGAAACAGAGGCAGAGAGAAGGTTCTGGAACCTATGAATGCCATGCCCGCCTGTCTCTGTCCTTGTTGGCTTCTTCCCACCTACAGGACGGGTTCTACTCTGCTAATGGCCTGGAGAGCCCAGAGCTCCGAGTCCTGGGGAGGAAGGCAGGGCCTGGGGCCGGGGAAGCTGCCGACCGCAGCCGCGCCGCCTACCTGCCTGGTTCGTGGTGATGTTGACGACGGCCGCCCGGCGGGGCTCGGGGCTCAGGTCGGACACACCGTTGACGGCCTCGATCCAGAAGGAGTAGTTCATGTGGGCCAGCAGGTTGGCCACCATCAGACTGGCCCGCACCAGGCTTGTCTGCTGGGGCACGAAGCGGGGGCCACTCCCGCAGGTCTCACAGTGGCCCAGCGCCCAGGGGCAGCGGCGGCACACGGCGTTGTAGGTGATGTCGCTGCGGCCGCCCGGATCCAGGGGAGGGGCCCATTCCAGGGTCACGGAGGTCCCGTTCACGCTGGAGATCAGATTCACCGGCGCCGAGGGTGGCCCTGGGAGCGGAGAGGGGCTGGTGGCAGCGGAGGGCATTTACCCGGGTTGGCCCCGCCCCCCTCCATCAGACCAGAAAAGGGCTGAGACTCCCCCGTGATATTTGGGGTCCCCAAGGGTAAGGGCATGGCCTCCTCCAGCCTCTGGGAGCCCCCTAAGAGCAGATGCAGTGTCAGACTGGACCACAGTATCAGGTCTGCGTCCAGAAAGCTAAGCCTCCCACCTCTCACCATCCTACTGCCGGACCACAGGGGTCCCGGGTTGGTGTTTCCCAAAGTTTCCATCCGGAGCAGGGACTTGGGACTGACAATCCTGGGGGGTGCCCACGGCAGCCACCCCAGGTGTGAAAGGCCCCTGCCGTTTGCATTCCACACTCCATTCCATTACCCCTGTGCTGGGTTTACTGCGCAGATCCCTGAGCCCTGCTGCGGGGTGCAGGGGAGGTGCCAGGAAGCCCAGCGGGGTCTCCGCGGCAGTGTGCCCCCACCCCCACCCCCAAGGGAGACCCATTCTGGGCGGTGAAGAGATTTTGGAGAGCGGGGGCTGGGGGCAGGGGGCTGGGGTAGGCTCCTGGGGGTGGGGATTTGAGTCTGGAGGGCATGGGGTGGGGGGGACGTGGGGACCCCTGGGGCTTAGAATCCCAGCTCTCAGCATCCCAGGCAGGGACGCTTGGATCTTAAGAAAATAGAAGAGAAGAATCTCAGTATCATAGAGAATCATAGGATCTAAAGGGTATGGAATACTAACAGCCTAGTCTTTTGCAATCTTAAGATTTTTAGAACCTGAGGGCCCTGAATGGTGGATTTGGAAGAAAACTGGAGTCTGGCTCGCCGAGTCCAAGCGTCCGTGACCTTGAGCTGGGCTTACCTTGCCTGCAAAGCCCACGGTAGTCACATGTCAGTCAACATCCTTTCTGCCCTGGCCGGTCCCACGTGGGGTAAAAGCACAAGTCAGGGCAGAAGGCGGGAGGGAGGGAGGGAGGCAGTGTGTGTGTGTGTGTGTGTGTGTGTGTGTGTGTGCACGCACGCACTCTCACCTGCCCTGTACAGGGAACCTGGGGGCTCGATGTGAAGGAGGTGGGGGGAGAGGGAGATTGGGGACTGAGGCTGGGGTACACTAGGGGGCAGAACCAGATGTGGGAAGCCCGTCACCCCCCCACAAGAGACCAGGGCTGGCAGGTGGGGTGGGTTGAGCTGGCTGCCGCCCCTCCCAGCTGGGATCGGGGTAGAGGCCCCTTCAGGCCAGGAGAGGAGGTGATGAAGGAGGCCCGTCAGCAGAACGACGGGAGAGTCACGCAGCCCTGCAGGCACGGTGCCAGAGGTGCCACGTACATCCCCCGCAGGGTGAGGTGTGCATACGCTGAACCCCAAGGCACATTCATTCAAGCTCTGCGGGGACTCGGGGGTCCTCCCTGGGGACCCAGATGTGCACACACATTCACAGCAATCTTCTACACACATGGGCACAAGACTCCAATATCACACTCAAACACACAACCACCACGCCAGTGTCTTCTATAGGAGCGGCTGCCGACATAGACACACACGGTGTCACCGTCACGGCGGGCGTCCCAGGGCGCACGCAGAATCAGACCCGCGCACGCCAGCATGCAAGCAGGCGGCCACACGCACTCCGGGTCCGCACTCGTGCACGCACCCCACATGCGCTAAGGCAGCTCTGACCATCAGGGAGGACAGGGATCGGGGGCTGCTCTGATATTCCTCTGCTTCGCGGGAACCTGCTGGCTTGCCCACCCCGGCTCCCAGGACATCAGCCTCATTGCTGGGTCAGGAGATGACCAAAGCCACCTCTCATTGGCTCTCTGAAGCAGAGAGCAAAGACAGAGGAAGGGAAGGAAAGATTTCCCTGGGGAGAGATGGCAGGGGACCCCCAGGGAGATCAAGGTAGGGACCTCCACCAAGGAGTCAGACTAGAGTCACCCCCCCAACTCTAGACTGGCCCCTGGTCCAAGAGAGCCACCTGTCCCTGCGTCACCCCCAGAGCCCTGGCTCCCTGAGTCTGGGAGCAGGGGGTCCCGGCCCGGTGTTGGTCTCCAGGATTCTGGGGTGCAGGGTGGTACTCACGGGTGCAGGCTGCAGACGGTGGGTCTAGGGCTGCGCGGTAGTAGCTGAGGTCACAGCGGCAGGCCTGGGCAGCGGGGGCTGCAGAGTGGCTGTGGGGAGGGCAGCGGGCGCAGAGCTGGTCCCCGGGGGCCGACTTGTAGAAGCCCAGCTCACAGGCTGCGGAGGACAAGGCAGCGTCAGAGGAGCCCGCCGGACCACCCTGGCCGGCCCTGGGACGGCACTCGTGCTGACCCAGGGCTTCTGGCCAGATATCCCGGGGGACACCGGTGCAGGCCTCCAACATCCCCCGGTCCTACCCTCGCTGGCAGATGGAGGGACCGAAGCACAGAGACGGCCTGTGACTCACACAGGGTTGCACAGCTAGGCAGAGCTGAGGCCGGGACCCTGATACCTGAGTCCCAGCCCTGAAGTTGGCCCAGGAAAGAGCCTCCTCACCCCAGAGTCACATCTCCTCCAGTGGCCCTTCCTGCCCACACCTGTCTCCAGCCCGACTCTGTCCATCACAGGACCCTGGTCCCTGAGTGAGACGCTGCCTTGGAGGTGGGGGTCAGGGGCTAAGCGTCCAAGGGCTGTGACTTGGGGAGGTATGAAAGCTAGAAGGATGGGGTGGGTAGCAATATGACTGGAGAAGAGACACAGATGATAAGACCCCCATGAAAGTAAAGATTCCAGACCCCACCATAGCCACCTGGTTAGAAGAGCTGGGCCTGGGGCCCAGGACTCTGCTTCCCAAGGTCCCCAAGCAATGGCTGCCTGGGGTATCGCCGGCTCCCACCCTTCCCAGAGCCTGTGTCACTGTCACCGTGACCACCCAGCCTCTGCCACACCTGCATCGCGTCGTCTCCCACATGGAGGCCCCAGCCTCCAGCCTGGCCTCCCCCACCCTGGCTGTCGGCCTGACTGCTGCTCCTTCCAGCAGTATTCATGAGCGCCTACTCTGTGCCAGGCACGGATCCGGGCACCCGAGATCCAGCTGTGAGAGAGACCCATGCGGTCTCTGCCCTCAGGGAGCCACGCAATAAATGAGGCTGGGACTGTTTCCAGGAAGGAAATCCGGCAGGGATGTGGCAAAGGGTAAGTGGTGGAAGAAGAAGGAACTTTTGAGTCTTGTCTAAAAAAATAAGAACACGTGGAGACATTCTAGGTCAAGGAACTCCCTAAAATGACGCCTGGCCCCAGCTCTGCCAGTGCAAACCCTCATGGGCTCCCTGGGGCCTGCACAGCGACGCCTGCCTGGCGTTCACAGCCCTCCTGCAGCCTCCTCCCTCCCCACCCGTCCGCTGAACTAAAGGGCTGGCCGTTCTCCATGCTTCCGGCCTCAGGGCCTTTGCATGGGCAGTGCCTTCTTCCTTAGGTGGCTTTTATCCCCTTGGTCAACCTGTCGAACTCTTTCAAGATTCATCTTAACAGTCCCTTCGAATGAAGCCTTTCTCCACACCTACACACACACACACACACACACACACACACACGCAGGTACACAGAAGCCACGGTTCCCTGCCCCACTTCTGCAGCCCCTGCTCAGGGCCACCACGTCTCACACACAACGGCTGTCTCGGCTCCTGCCCCGGGAGGTGCTGTGGGCAGGGCCTTGCGAATAGGGCAGGGCTGCTTCCTCATCTCACCCTCCCTCGCATCTGCTCTGGCCAGGGTTGTCAGCGCCCGTAGGAGGTTCCAAAGTGAGCTAATCCCGCCATTGTCACCTCTGGGCAGAGAGCGAGCCGGGAGTTCAGGAGCACCGAGTGCCCCCCCGGCCAGGCGGCTCCCGGCTACACCAGGGACCCGACCCCCTTTGCCACAGAGACCACCGGGGAGTTTATGTGATTTCTAGCCACTAAGTCCCGTTCTGGAAAACTCGGTGCTTGAGAAAAGCTTCATTCGAAAACATGTCATGTCATAAAAAAAAAGAAAAGAAAAAAAATATCTCTTTATCATAATAGCTAAAATCAACTTAAATTGTAAAATTCTCCCGGCTAGAGAGGAAACCTGAAGCCCGGAGGAATGACTGTCCCCAGGTTTGCTTCACGGATTCAGGGGCTGCAGAGCCGGACGGGGCCTACAGGTTGGAGAGCTGGGGAAACCGTGCCTCTACTCTGAACCTCTTCCCTACCCCCTGAAGAGACCCCCGAGGCGTCTCGGGCCCGACAGGGGGCTGGGAGCTCGGCGTTGTGGGGCTCCTCACTGACGCACTGCCTCCTCCCAGAAGCGCCCCGGGTAGACAGAGTCCTGGGGCAAGCCGAAGAGCCTTCCTCGGGGCCCAGGACTCAGGCAGAGGAAGACGGCTCTGCCCTCCATCAGCAAATATGTGGCTGGACCTGTCGTTGAGCCCAGTGACAGTAATCCTCCCTGTCGCGATCAGACCGGTGCCGGCTAGCCTCTCAGGGACCGCCTGCTCGTGCTGCCCTGCATTGGCTCCTGTACCCAGATTAACTGAGCTGCTACCACGGGGCCGAGATAAGCAAGAGTGGGTCCTTCTTTCAAGGAGCTGGGTGGGCACACAGGCACACAGATGTGTGGTGACGGAAGGAAGCTCGGCGAGACGGCCCGCAGGTCCCGAGCCCCTGGCTGTCCCAGAGCTCGTCTCGTGATCGTCTGTTAAGAGCGGGAACGCGGGAGCAGGCCGCTTGGGTTCCTCTTCTGGTCTAAGCCCTTCACCCAGACTAAGGGACACCGGGTTCGTGCTGAGCCTCAGTTTCTTCATCTGTAAAATGGGGATAATCATAGACCCCAGCTCCTCGGGCTGTCGTGAGAGTGACCTGAGTACATGTGAATTCACCCCAGGACCGTGCGTGGCACTTATCACAATGCTACGTGGTGGGGACAATGCGTCCATTCGGCAGAGAGGAAACAGGCGGAGGACCTCGCCCGAAGCTCCCCGCCGGGCCAGGATGCAAACCCAGCTGGAGGAACCTCTGGGGCCCGGGCCTGTCCCCCACCAGCCTCTCAACACGCATCCGGGGCTTAGAGACGGCCCGGTCTTTCTGCCGCTCGCCAGTGGGCGGTTCTCACCCGCTCTGCTAATACCCATATGGCTCTAACGTGTCAAAGCCAGATTAATCCGAGCAATGAAAATAAAATAATCTTTAATAAGAATACTAATCACCAGGCCTCGGGGAGCCCGGAGACCCGGAGGCAGAGCCGGGAATGAATGGCTGAGACAGATGGAACGGCTCAGGGCTGGGGCCCGGGCCCGGCCGCCGACCCAGGGCGCTTCCGGAGCCCGCGTGCCCGGCCAGTTGGCCTAGTGCCAGGCGGGGCCGCTGCCCCTGCCGAGGGCACCTTGCCCAGGCCGCCCGGCTGGCCGGCAGCTGCCTGCGGCCCTGCCATCTCTCCCCGCTCCCCTGCCATGAGCCCGAGATTTGACAAATAAGGTGTCTGCCGGTGGATGACCAAAGGAAATTAATTCTAAATCAGATTTTAAACACAGTCAGGAAGGCAAAAGAGCTCGGCGCTCACGCTGCCCCTCCGAAGCGAGATTCTCTGATATTTATAGAAAAATGATTAGGGCCTTGGAGGGTGGTTTGTATCCTGTGCCCAGGTGACGGGAAGGACGGCGACCAGGGCCTCAGCCTCGGGGCTGCTGCTCCGCTGGGTGGTGTTCCGAGAGGTCTTTCCCCTGCCCGGACGGAGGGGGTACTGCAGCCAGCTGTGGGGACAGGTCACTGGGCCTGGCACTGTGTCGTGAGGGGGCGCTCCAGCTGGGAGATTTGGGGGCCAATCGACCACTGCTAGCAGTGGGCCCTGGGGCCAGTCACCTCGGCTCTCTGGGCCCCCCCTTCCCGACTGGTAAACCGGACCGGCTCCCCACGGCTCCGACGTTCTCCTGCGGGTCTCTGAGGCCAGAGGGAAGTCTTGGGAAGCCCTCACAGGGCCCTGTGACCGGCTTGGTCCCTCCTCCCGGGCTCCACTATCTTCTCTGTGAAACCAAGTGCTCCCTGGCCACCTCTGTGGAGAGCCCTGAGGGTGAAAGCAAGGGGCAAGGGGCCTGCAGGCTGGGAGGGTGCCCGTCTCTATGGGCTGGCCCCTGCCGCAGGCCTCAGGCTCTGGATCCCCTCCTTTTGCCAGAAGGAAGGCGGTGGGATCAGGCTGGACAAGCCAGAGCCCAGAGTCCAGCCCTTCCTCCTCAACTGTTTGCTCAGAGACGACTGCCCCATGGAGAAGGCCGGGGGGGACCCATGGTCCCCAGGGTGTCCCTCTCAGGTTGGTGGGTGGCAGAGGGGAGCTACGACTTTGAGAGGACGACTCACGCAACCCGGAAAGGCACCCCACTCTGGTCCCGGCTCCTGCTTGGTCGGCAACCTCTCCACTCTCCACGTCCAAGGAGGGGTGGGGACAGGGGCCCCCTGGCAGGGCCACCGGCCAGGGCCTCCCATCTGTGGAGGGGCTCAGCATCAGAGCCGCGCTGCTTCTCCCAAGGAGGCTACACAGACAACGCCGGAAACTCCGTCACAGGAGTGAGAAAAGTCTCTCCTCGTGTGACTTGCCCTGGCATCGTGTCCCCAAACCCCTCTGCCTGCAGTGCATTAGGAATTAACATTTTTTATAAAACCCGTAATTATCTTGCAACTGGCATAATTATGTTGTATTGTGATTTAAATGTAAAATTCAAAATATGCTGCAATTTCCTAATCCCGCTTTGGCATTTCCTTATTTTTTTTTACTGCTGTGCTGGGCAATGGGGATGGCCCCAGCCTCTCCAAGCCCTGGGAAGGTCCTGCTGCTCCGGACCTGGGAGCTTCCACCAGGGTCCTGCCCTTGACTCGCTGTGGGTCCCTGGGCAAGACGCATTCCCTCTCTGGGCTCCAACTCCCACTCCCGTCGAACAAGGAGGCCGGCGCAGGACCCGAGACCTCGGACCCCACCGTCGGGAGGACCGGTCTCCCTCCCAAGGGCAAGGGTGTCCCACTGCATGCCGGACAGACAAGTGCCTTACTTGGGCTCGTGGGCTAAACCCGGCGTTGGGGTCAGCGGCTGACCTTGAGCAGGCGTCCACTGGCCGGCTGGCCGGATTATTACGGCCTGTGCTGTACCACTTAGGGCAGTTCTGCTCCCCCAGGGACGAGGGAAGCAGCGTCTGGCAGGGGGCTGTGTGGACAGGGGAAGCCGTTCAGGGCTCTGGAGGGAGCCAGGCTGGGATCAGAGCCCTACTCTGCGATTTAGGTTGAAGGACTCCGTTTACCGCATCTGTAAGATAGGGATACGCTACCTCGCTTAGAGGACTTTTGTAAGCATGAGAAAGTGTGTGAACTCCCTGAACGGGACGCACTAGACTCTCAACAGAATGAGTAACTGCCCCGAAGAGGAGGAAGTGCTCATCGATGTGCCCCATACATAACAAACACTTGAAAATTGTCGCTTAGGGTCTTTACTATCCCCATTGGAAGGAGGGGACGCTGGAAGCCAGCTCTGGCAGGGAGAGCAGTCAGGCTGGGCCGGGGGAGGTTAAATACCTACACGTGGCCCCCAGCAAGACCGACCCGACTCAGGTCCCAGCTCCACCTCTCGCCGGCTGTGACGCCCTCTTGAGCCTCAGTTTCCCCATTGGTAAAATGGGTCTGTAAACCTGCCTTGCAACGGGGACGTTGGTTACCATGCAGCAGGGAGCTGAGAAGTACAGGGATCGCTGGGACGGGAACCAGGGGCGGCCGGGAGCCTGGGAGCCTGATAAATGAGGCCACGGGGGGCAGAACGAGTCCAGAAACTGGCGAACGTCACAGAAGGTGCTTTAGGGGTTAGGGTCCCTGAGAGGTGAAGATCCGTAGCACTTGGGAGCATGAAGGGCTTCTTAAGGAAACCAGAGAGCCCCAGAGAGGCGCTGGAAGGGGCCTGGTGGCTGAGTGGAGGGTCCTGGTCCCGACAACTGCCTTGGGCACCACCGGAAATTCTCGGCCTGTGCCCTGCTCCGTCCTGTGCGCACCGAGGGGTCTTTCCCGCCTGCGTGGGGCCGAGGGGACGGGCCCTGTCCCAGGTCCCATCCGGGTCCAGGCCCCAGCCTCTCTGATCCCTGCAGAGGCACAGCCTCCTCCCCCAGGAGTGCCCGCGGTCCCAACAGCAGGCTTCGCTATGCTCTGAGTGGACGAGCCGCCATGTGCCCGGCCCCCGGGGGAGGCCAGGGAAGGGCAGAGGGCAAGCCGGCCGAGACCGGTTCCAGCTGCGGCACGAGCTGTCTGTCCCACCAACTCTCGCAGCGTCCCCGGTGCCCGGGATGGCTGGCTACCCCGCCCCCACACGGGCACAGTGCAAGTGTGACACATGCACACACGCAGCCTGGGGCCGGGCCCGGCTCCTGGTCTCTGGCATGGGAACCCGAGCGGCACGCTCGCGGGGACGGGGGTCATGCTGCTCCTTCCTCGGCCTTCCCCTTCTCATGGACCTTGGCTGTCCTCTCCCACAGGCCCCCGGGGAAGATCCCCTCAGACACAGGCCACCTGCGCCTGCGCAGCATCCCAGAGGCCCCCTGCTGCGCCCCTGCCCCCGGGGACTGCCGCCCCTTCCCTCCGCCCACGTAAGTTTGGTGGTTTTGAGCATGGACTCCGGAGCCAGACCTCTGGGCTCAAATCACAGCTCTGCCGCTTCCTAGCTGTGCGCCCCTGCGCAAGTTGCTTTGCCTCTCTGTGCCTCAGTCCCATCTACAAAGCCAGGATAACGGTGGCTTCTATGTCATAGGGTAGCTCTGGGGACTAAACGAGTTAATTTGTGAAAAGTGCCTAAAACGATGCCTGACGTAAGTGAGCTCACGGTATTATCCCCTCCCGCAGGCATGTACGCGGCCGGACGCCCAGTCCTGTGGGTGTCCTCAGAGGTACGTCGCCACAGTGCCCACAGAAGGTAGCCCCTGGCTGTAGTGCATCTCCCTCGCTTCTCCCTCCCCCGCGCTCTACGTGTGCACGCACACACACACACACGCACACACACGAACACGCGCACACACTGCCTGGTTAATGTGTGGACCCAGAAAGGCTGGCGGGTCACCCATCTTCCCAGATGCTGATTGCGCCCCCAGCCCTATGCCTGCAGCCCGCAATGCGCCCGCGCACCCGGGCAGCCCCCGCCCCGCCCGAGCCCGCCCACCCACGTGTGGCGCGCTCACCCACACAGGCATCCCGCCGCTCCTCGTAGCCAGCGCTGCACACGCACTTGCCGATGGGCACCAGCCACTCGCCCTCGGCGCTGCAGTACATCTTGGGTGTGTCCCGCTCCTCGGAGTGCCGCACGCACTGGCCCCGCACCTCCACCAGCGAGGACGAGTCGGCCCCCGTCACCGCCTCCGAGAAGGCTGCCAGGTTGCGCACCATAGTGGGGCACTTCTTGTAATAGATGCGGAGAGACAGGATGGCGAGGCACGCGCCGATGTCCTGGAAGGCCAGGTAGAAGCCGCGCTTGCTGAGGGGGCCCACACCGCGCACCTCCGTGTTGAGCTTGAGGCGCCGCACGCCCAGGTCGGCACCCGTGAAGCTCTCATCCGCTGCAATGGTGTCGATTTTGAGGAACTGGCTTTCCTGTGTGCTGGCGCCCAGGTCGCGGTCCGACTCCAGGTAGTAGAGGTTGAAGGTCTCCTTACAGGTGCCCAGCACGCCAGGCATGCTGTTGCAGTCACGCAGGGTGAACTTGATCTCGGCGTAGACGCGCCGGGCGCCATCGCGGGGCACCCAGCTCGTGCGTAGCCAGTTGTTCTGGTTGGGGCTCATGACGTTGCATACCTGGTACGTGTGGATGGGCTGGAAGGACTCGTCCACCTCGTTGATGGAGTCCCACTGCGGGCGGAGAGAGCGCAACGCTGAAATGAGCGTGAGCACCCCGCCCCCTCCTGCCGGTCACCCCTGCCCCATGCGCGCGTGCGGGGCTGAGGGCATCCCTGGGAAGAGGACCGAATGTTCTCTGCCCTTGGGTTGCCGACCTTCTTTCTACTGGACCATCACTGCGGGATGTGATTCCACAGAGTGCTGCAACCTTCCGAGATTTACCGGTGATGAAATAGGTCTGAGCCCCGTATCTGAAGTCACCCAGCTAGTGAGTGGTGGAACCGGGATTAGAATTGATGCCAAGGCTACAAAACCCAACCCCGTGTCCACGTGGCTCCCAGGGTGGGAGTCTGGGGGTGTCCACTCCCAGACTACGTCCACTCCCAGGGTGGGAGTCTGGGGGTGTGCGTGGCTAAGTCAGGGAGCCCACGGATCCAGTTTCCATACCAGTTGCCGGAAGGACCTTTCTAATGCATGGACCTGACTATGCCCCAAATCCTTCAGCAAGGGAGTACCAGGATGTGGGAAAGTTGAATGTGGTGGCTTCTGTGCCAGCTGCTGGCCAGGCGTCAGTGATTCAGAAATAAATCTGACACGATCAACAGAGTGTTAAGACAACCCACTCATGGAATGGGAGGGACATACCTGCAAATCATGTGTCTGATATGGGATTAATAGCCAGAATATATAAAGAACTCCTACAACTCAACAACAAAAACACCCAAACAGCCCCATTGAAAAACAGGCAAAAGACTTGAATAGACTTTTCTCCAAAGATATACAGATGGTCAAATAATCCATAGAAAGATGCTCACAGCCACTCATCATTAGGGAAAGAGAGATCAAAACCACCATGAGAGACGCTACACACTCATGAGGATGGCAATGATCTAAACGACAGGAGATAACAAATGTTGGGGAGGATGTGGAGGAACTGGAAGGCGTGTGCCCTGTTGGTGGGATTGTAAGACGAGCAGCTGCTCTGGGAACCAGGGTGGAGCTTCCTCAGAAAGTTAAAAATAGACCTACCCTGTGACCCCGCAATTCTACCTCTTGGTTTACACGCAAAAGAACTGAGACCGCGGCCTCTAACAGATACGTACACACTCAAGTTCACAGCAGCATTATTCGTGGTAGCCAAAAGGTAGAAACAACCCAGATGTGTCCATCGTCTTATGACCAGATAAACAAAATATGGCATATCCAAACAATGGGACAGTATCATCCTTAAAAAGGAAGGAAATTCAGATGCCCGCTACAACACGGGTGACCCTTGAGGACATTACGCAAAGTGAAATAAGCCAGCTGAGAAAGAGCAAATCATGTACAACTCTGCTCGAATGAGGTCCTGAGAGCCACAGAAACAGAAAACGGAATGGCGGTTGCCAGGCGCTGGGGGACTGGGGAATGGTGAGCCGGCGTTTCATGGACACAGAGCTTCAGTTTGGGAAGATGGAAAGGGTTCTAGAGCTGGACGGTGGGGACGGTCACGCAACAGGAGAATGTACTTAAGGCCACTGAGCCATAGACTTAAAAAGCGGCTACGATGGTAAACGTTATAGGCATTTTACTGCAACTTTTTTAAAAAGAAAGGAGGGAACATTCCAGAAATACTCCCTCCCCTTGAGCACCTCACAGTCCATCAGACAAGGTGGTGGAGGGCTCCATGCCAAAGGGGGTGGGCATCCAGGGAGTGCTGAAAACTTCCTGCAGGCTGAAGCAGGAAGCTCTTGTAGGGACGGGAGGGAAGAGCCCCGGAGAGGCTGGGAAGAATAAGCAGTGTTCAGCGAGCTCCAGATAGCCCAGGTCGGCCACAGAGAATTCACACGCAAGACCCCGTGCTGAGAAATGAGCCGGGACTGGAGAGGTTAAGACCTCTTGGTCTCTAACCTGCTGTGTGACCTTGGGCAAGTCGCTGTTCCTCTCTGGGCCCTAATTTCCTCAATGCAGAATGCTGGTTGGCTGGGAGCAGTCACGGCAGGCTGAGTTCTGTGGACTCCTGAGAGCCCTGGGGAGGGGCTGGAGGCTGAGCGCAGATGGAGGGGATGGGCTCTGGGTCCCTGCCTTGGGTTGGCCAGAGGTGCAATGCCTTGCTCTTCTCTCTTGGGCCTCTATGTACAATTGTCCTTGAACTAGAGATCCTATTGCTTAAGAGGGATGGGGGAGGTAAAAACCACCCCCCGTGATGTTCTGAGAGTCTGGGGGATTCTGAGTGACCCGCGAGTGCTGGAATGGGGACCACGTGGGTCTCGAGTCTTTCCTGACAAAAGCCCCTCCATCTCCTCTCATCTTGGCCGGCAGGTGGTCTCAACCCTCGGTGCCCACATCTGCAAAATGGGGCTCAGACAGGCGCACTGCAGCGAGGCTCGAGAGGGTGAAAGGAGAAGTAGGCTGCCAAGCGCTGGGCTGGGGCCTGGCACAGCAGGGGACCAGAGGCACGGGCTGGCCTGGCAGCGTCTTCCCAGCCCCCCTGCGCTGACCTCCGGGGACCCCCGGGGAAGAGGTCCGGGGTGTGCCGGCCTCCCCTGAAAGTTTACACCTACTACACCCCTGCCCCAGAAGGAACCCCCTGGACCCCAGCTACAGCCAGGGCCTCTGGGCAGTGCTGTGTCACATCTGGGGTTAAAGTCATTGTCACAATTAATGGAGCACCAAAGAGCCAGCCAGCTGCTCCCTGTCTGTTTCCTGCCAGGGACCTGGGTAAATTAATCGGCTCCATCTGAGTCTGCTCCAGCCGCTCTACCAACGCCAATGGCCAGGCCTGGCTCTGCCGGCCCCAGGGACTGCTGCACACGCCCAGAGTGGCGCGAATTCCTGGAGGCTGGTGCAAGCACAGAAGGAGCCCTGTTCTCCACCTGGGCACCCTGCCCCCCACCCCGCACCCCAAGGCCTGGAGCCCTCCTCCTCCCACCCCCACCACTGCTCGGCAGCTCTGTCCTCCGCCTGGAGCAGAATGCACCGACCCGGCTGTGCAGCCCCGGGGACCTCCCCTCCCCTCTCTGAAGCCTGTGCTCCTTGTACGTGAAACGGGCCGGCTGATGCCTGCCCCTTCCGCCTGCTCCAGGGGCTGCTGAGGATCAGGGGGGACAACGGAACGGGCCTCTCATCTAAGGCAGCGCTGCTTAGCGTCTGCTAATTCACCAGAAGCCATGGAACAGCGCTCCCAGCCTGTGGAGGGAGGGGCACGGCCTGATGGAGAGCCTGGGTCCTGGGGCTATGGTCCCCTGACCTTAGCAGAGTGGCTTCACCTCCCAGAGCTTCAAGTTCTCACTGGGAAGATGTGCCTTTCGTGCTTCCTCATTGGTGACAACTGCACGGAGCAGGTTCTGGGGTCATTCCCGTTTGATAAACGGGGAGGTGGTGGCCAGGTTAGAGGCTGGACCGATCAGAGGCTGCAGAGTACGGGCTCATCCAGACCCAGCAGCGCCCTTGGCCTTCAGGCTGTGCAGCCTTGGCCGACAGTCCGGTCACTCCGCTGGGGCTGGAGCCAGCCCTGGAGGGCCCCGGCTCCCAGGCTGTCTAAGAGCCTTGAGAATCAGAGGAACCTCCCGGAGCCTCAAGGACCATGACCACAGGCTCCCTAGCCAGGGGGGCAGGAGAATCCCCCGGAAAGCTCATGAAACCAAAGACTGCCAGGCACCTCCCGGGATCCCCTGAACAGGGGCTCTGGATGCCTCACTTGCTAGCCTGCAACAGGTTCAAGGCCTAGAGGGAACCAGGGATCTCACCCAGCCTTCTTTCCCCTCTGGGCAAGCCCGGTCTCCTGCCCCCATAAAGATGGAAGGTGGTCCCCCGCTCAGCGGACATCGCTGCAGGGCCTCCCACCCTCTCACGATGAGGACACGGGCTAAAGCGAAGACAGAGGACTCAACGCAGGCTCAGGGCCCGAGAGACTGGAGTCTGAGTCCATCCTTTGGAACTGGTAGAGGGTGAGTTGTTCCTGGCTGCTCTGGGCCTCAGCTTCCTCATCTGTGAAATGGGATGGCTGTCCCTACTCCCGGGATTGGTTGTGCGCATTAAATGAGATCATGGCTGGGAGCCATTCAGAGCTTCGTGAATACACGTTATTTGTTCTAATTCCCCGACAAGATAAGATAACGCTGAGCCGTGCTTTATGGCTCCCTGCAAACAAGAGAATCTTAGATTTCCAGCACGATCGGCGAAAACCCAAGTCCAGCCGTGCTCCCCACCTGCTTATATTCCTCGTTGCTCTAAACACCGAGTCCTGAGCTCTGAGGAGACAGAGGAACAGACACATCCAGAGCCAACGTGGGCCGGGGCCACGCCTTCCTAGCTGCTGGGTCTCCGGGGAAAAGCTGACCCGGCCATCGGCCCGGCGGTCACCCACTCAAGGGTCAGCCCCCGCCATTGCCAGAGCTGGCTCACTTTGTCAAGCCCTTTCCCACCCTGCTCACCCCTGGGAGGCGGCCACCTGGGGCACACACAGGAGCATTCCACAGGGAGAAACTGAGGCCCAGGGAGGTAAAGTGACACCTCAAGGACCCAGCCTTTGCCCTGAGGCACGGCTGAGCTGCTCAGGCAGAAAGGGCTTCCCTCCTGGTTCCCGGGCCCCTGGGGCCTGCTGTGACACCCCCTGAGGCCTGGATCAGGGGGGCTGATGACAGTGGGCTCGGCTTCCTGCCGCCCGGAGAATCCGAGGGGCTCCAGCCCGCCCCCAGCCACAGATGGCCTGGATGAAAAGTGAAGAAACGCTCCCACTCCCTCCACAAATATTCACTCTCGATGTCACTGTCACCGTCATTATTAACATTATTACCCTTGTCTCCAGAGCTGTGGAAGCCGGCGTTCAAGAGAGGTCACGTGTATGTGACACACCTGCATCTGGCGGGGACGTAAGCGTGCGTTTCTGAGCGTGCCCGCAGGAGGAAGTGTCTGTGACACAGGACGGGTCACACACGCTAATGACAATAACAGCGACAGTAACCTCGGCGAGGGCTCCCCAGGTGCCAGGCACGGCGCCAGGACCAGGTGTCACCTCCCCTCAGCCTGACAGCAAAGCCCGCGAGGTCGCCAGGAGATCATCCCTTGCCACAGACGAGGGACTGAGCGTCGGGGAGTGAGTGGCGACCACCAGGGCCGCCCGGCTTGTCGGTGGCAGAATCGGGCCCCACTGGGCTCACGGCTGCGCCCCCCACCCCCCGGGGTCTGGATACGAGGGACCCTGCAGTTACCACGCCCACTCCCCAGGAGGATGGCAGGGGTACCCCCTGAGAGCCCAGAGCCCCGGAGACCGACAGGCTCGGACCAGGGTCACCACGGAAGCCAGAGGGGCCTGGCGGCTTTGGCTACAGAGGCCGCTGGCAGGTCCCACCCAGATGATTCTGGTGGAAGAGCGTAACAGGGGCCCGGGCGGCTCCTGCTGAAGGCAGGGCACGCGGGAGGGGGCCAATCCCGAAGAGGTGAAAGGCCTGGCTCCAACCCATCGTGGATCTGTAGGCCCAGAACACAGACGGAAGGATTCCACACCTAGGGCCTTAGACTTGCGAATCGGGAGCTCCGTACCGGGGTTGGTTCTATAATCCCAGGGGTCTGCATGAAGGAAGGAAGGGAGGAAGGCAGGAAGGAAAGGACGGAGAGAGGGAGGAGGAAGGGAGAGGGAGGGGAGGGACGGAGGAAGAGAGGGAAGAAATCAGCAGCTCTGTTTCTAACTGCTGTGTGGCCTCGGGTAAGTCGCTTCACCTCTCTGGGCTTCTGCTTCCTTTCGCTCTACCTGACAGTAAGATAGTCACAGCCTTTCTCTGCTCACAGAGGATGGCGCGGGCCCCCCTCCAGATCACATACCCCGTGAGCCGGATACGTGAGCCAGCCCCAGTCTCCGTGGATGCGGGACGTGTCCAGCAAGTTCACTGTAAAATAGGAGAGGAGAGAGGATCAGACCCTGGAACGCCCTTCTCCGGCCCCACAGCGCAGCCCACCCTGGCCGTGCGGGTCTGCTATCCGCCCCCAACGCGCCAGCTCCTCGCCTCAGGTCCCCTCTCCTTCGGGCCCGGTTCAAGTTGTCCCTCTTGCCTGGAGCCATCCCCCACCACCTCGGCCCAAGTGTGACCTTGCACTTGGCTGCAACCCCGGCTGCAACCCCTGCAACCCCGGCTGCCCCAAGGGCCAGGCTTCCCTGGTTGGCGATGCCGTGGGATGGCCAAGAGATGGGCTCAGGAGTCCAGGAGGCCCGGACCAGATCCCCAGCCCTGCCACGTAGGGCGGTGTGTCCCTGCGCAAGTCCCCACCCTCCCCCCACCCCCGAGCCTCAGTCTCCTCCTGTGAAAAATGGGCATGACGGTGGGTCCTGCCTCGCAAGGCATCTTGAAGACAGCCTCATCGTTGTCTCGCTCATGGGACTCGAGGGCATTCCAAAGCACCCAGCGAGCTTCGCCCTGCGAGGTCGCACCTCCCGCGGGAGGACCAGCCCCTGCTCGGCAATCACCAGCGTCCCTCGGGAGATGCCTGGCACCTACTACGTCCTCTGAGCACACCTGATGTGGAGGCCCTAGAGCAGGAAGCGCAGCCTCTGGGCCCTACCGAGCACGGAGCGCTGCGAGGGGCGCCCTAGGCGCCTCCTCCATTCCCTGCACGACGGCGATGGCGGCCCCCGGGAAGTGGTGACTCCCGTCTCCGTGTGACCACTGAAGACAATGGGCCTCGGGGACATTCAGGAACGTGCTCGGAGCCCCACCAGGGTAGCCGGCCGGGCCGGCGGCCAGAGCACCGGCAGAGGCCACCGCCGACGGCACCGCCAGCCCCAGCAGCCTGAGCCCAGGAAGCAGAACCTAAGAGCAGATCACGGCAGCCGCGAAGGAGCACTGGCCCGAAAGGCAAGGCTATTCTAAGCCAGACCCCCAGAGGGGACCCCGCGAAGTCTCAACAACACAACAGAGGAGACGTTGCCTTTGGAGTCAGACACGCCTGGGCTCAGATCGCCGTGCGGCTACATAGTAGCAGGGTTCTCTGCCTGTTCCCTCCCGTGTAAAATGGGGATAATGACACCTAGAGAGTAAACCGGAAAGCCTGGAATCACTGCCTTTTTAAAGCCAATTCCCTTTCCCAAAGTCCTGCCCCCCGCCTCTCTCCTTGTCCCTCACCTGCCCGCTCAGTGTAAGGTGGCGAAGGCGCGCTAAACTGTTTGAGAAACTGGGGTTTGGATCTCGACCGCTGTGTGTCCTCCGGTGAGTCCCTTCACCTCTCTGGGCCCCTGCTCCGTTTGATCTATCGGGTGATGGGAGTACGTGAGGGCTCTTGGCTCCACGTCCCCAGTGCTTCCCATTCTCGCTCTCCTCCACGGACCCCCTCTCCCAGCCTGTAACCACGGGCTTTCACCTGGGCGGCCTGGGGCAGGGGCCAGAGGGTTAACACGGCGGGGGCCCTCCTGGAACTTTTCTGCAGGGAGGCTGGGTGTCCTTCTGCCTGAAATTTGCGAAGCTCGGCGCCTGCCCTCAAAGATGGAGACAAGTGTCTTCAGGAAACGTTGGAGTGAAGATGCTCTTATTTGCTGATTTTCTCTCTCCTCTTAGCCTCCCACCCCACTGTAAGGGGCCCCAGAGGGGAGGCCAGCTGGAGAGAGCTTGCAGAACCAGGGGAGGGGCCTCTATACTCCTCCCCGGCCCCAGGAGTCAAGTGGGACCAGGGGATGGAGCCAGTGTCCGCAGAAGGACCTCCCCTCCCCAGCCGGCCCCATGCCAGGGGCGCAGGCAGAGAAGCCTTCCCGCCTCCCTCCCTCCCTCTCAGGCAACGGAGAGAAAACTGGGTCAGGCAAGCTCTCTCCTCCTGCTGGCTGGTGGGAGGGGGAGGGGGCCGCACTGCAGCTTCCCCCAGACCAGAGCCTAGTCTGGGGAGAGGATGGGGACAGGGACTTGTGCGCTCTCCTATTCCAACCCACATTCCAGATGGGGTCTTGGAGCTGGAGGGCCCGCTCTCCAGTCCCCTGAAGGCAGCTCGGACCTGCCCCTCCCTCAGGGCGGTCAGCGTAAATGCCCGCTGCTTAGAGTCCTCCTGTTGGAGCGCCGTGACTCGTGGGGTAGCAGCCCTCAGACCCCATTTTCCAGGCCCTTCCCACCCACATCTTCAGCTGATTCTTGATTAGCCAGCCGGGGGGCTCGGAGAATCCAAAGATAAGTCAAAAGTCGATGCTATCGGATTCGGGAAGAGCTATAGGATTCTAGGGCTGCCTGTTCCAACTCCTTTCAGATGCTTCCCCATCCCTGTCCTCCTCTCCTCTCCCTTTGTCTCCCTTCTTCCCCACCTCCCCTGCCCTCTCATGGGGGCTGGGAAGGAGACCCAGCACATGCCTGTCCCGGGAAGCTCTGGGCCCAGAGGGGATTGCTTCAGGCCTAGAGACAAGTCCAGCATGAGGCCCCTCCCCTTGCGGCCCCTTGGAAATGCAGACCCTTCCGGTCCCCGTCCCCGGCCTGGGCTCTCCCGCTGTCTTGCACTCCTGGCCGGCCTGTAGGTCTGTGTGTCTCCTGTGAAGTCAGTTCTCCTCTCTGGGCCCATCTACCCGCCTGCCAGTGGGAGGACTGGACCCGTGGCCTCTCGAGGCCTTCAGTGAAGCGAATCACTTAGCCCCTCTGTGCTCAGTTTCCTCATCTGCAAGATGTCCGGAGGCCTCCCTCTCGGGCCTACCCGCCCGGGCTGTTCTGAGACATCAAACGGGTTCTTCCTCTGCTCTGAGAAGCACAGATAATTCCTAAGCCTTTCCCCTTCCACTGTGGAAAGCATTATGCGATTTCTTTTTTTCTCCAGCACCGTCACCTTCCCCCATTCCATTTCGCTGAGACTAATACTTAAATTGATTTACATTCCCCGAGGACGCAGTGCATGATGGTGAGGCTGGAGAATCCGGGTGGCCGGGGGACGTCGGTCAGGATGTGAACGCCTCAGCGATCACCCCAAAGTGGTGGAGAATCCACACCAGAGAGTGATAAGGACCTATGGGCCTGGTAGGGCTTGGGGGGCACCGCTGCAGGTGTGGGGCCCTCCCCTGCCCCGTGAGGGACCTGGCACGGGGAGCACCTGGCCAGGCTGGAGCACTGCCACTTTTCAGGAGCCCAGCTGGGAGCAGATACCCCTCCCCGAGCGCCCATGGTCTCCTGGGCCCATCCTGGCACTGTACCAGCCCAGGACTGATGCTGGGACTCCTGGCCTTCCGGAGGGAGGATTGGCCTTTGCGGAACCTCTGCCCCCGGCTGTCCAGCCTGCGTGGCCCACCCCCTCCCCACTGTGCGTACCCTGCCACACGGGCCGGACAGGCGAGGACTGGCCCTCGGGCAATGTCTCCCTCTGCCCTGGACACAGACATCCCCGTCTGCCTCCTTGTGTGGATCTTGCCTCTTCCCCAGCTGCCACCCCCTCCCTGGACATGTCCTCTCTCTCTCTGGCCAGTGGCCTGTCTTCTGCAGGTGAGTCTGCCCCAAGTCACCTCCCCAGGGGGCTCTGGGGGGTGCCAGTCTGCCATTCTGGAAGGTGCTGCCTCCTTCCTGGAGAAGATAACTGAAGCGAGGAGTTGAGGGTGTACGGTCCAGAGCCCAGACCCTCAGTGTGGACCCCAGAGCAACCTGCTGGTAAGAAACTGTCCCCCTCCCCCAGCCCAAACCCAGGAGCCCCCGGGCCCCAGGGCCCCATTCCTGCCCTCTTCCCGACTCACCGGGCCCCCACCTCAATTCTCTTCTGGTGTCCCAGGAACCTGTGCCCGCACCCCAGCCACCCCAGCTGGCCCAGCCCTGCCTGCCACCTCACCTCACCTCTCAGCTCCCCTGCCGTAGTCCCTCGTCCCCTGGAGACTATGAGTTCGTCTACACAAGCATTTACTATGCGCGTGCATTTCCACAGGCATGAATGCAAGCTTGAAGGTCTTCTTATACATAGAGTATCCACCCAGGGCTGGGCCTATTTTCCTGGGCATGCCTCTGGACATGCATGTGTGTACACAGGCGTGTCTACGCACATGCGTCCTGGCTGCACTTCTGTGTGTCTGACTGTGGGCGCGGCTGGGGCTGGGGCGCTGCCCATGCATGTGAGTCTCTACAGGCCTGGGTCTATGGGTGTAAATCCTGGTGTGAGTCCACGTGTGCACGTGTGCTCTCGGGGACGGCTGCGTTTCTGAGCTGCTCGTGCGTGAGGGGGCGGATCTTAGGTGCAGCTGAGTGTGGACCAGGGAAACCGGCTCTGGAGGTTGCTCCCTCGCAGGTGCAAGAAGTTCGTCCTGCCGGGGTGGGCGTGCAGCTCCGGACCCAGGACCCCAGCCCCTGGCTCCTGCCCAGAGCACCACGTCGGGCCTCCTCCCGGCCGAGCTGCAGGAGCACAGCCGATCCTGGGGATGGGGGGCGGGTACAGAACACAACCCAGGGCGGCATCCGGCTGGACCTGGACGTCAGTGGGGCTAACTGCATGTGGGGGGGGGGGCACACGAGTGTGCACGCGAGCAGATGTGAGGCCTGGGGTGTTGGGGGACTCTGATGGGTGTCTCTGCCCAGCTTTCCTTGCTCCCTCCCACTGCCAGGAGGTCACCTCCCTGACCGCTCTGCCCACACTCGTGCTCCCACCCCCCACCCCTGGGTTCCCGAGTTCCCCGAGTGACCGGATTGCCCAGGCCTTGCCGCTGGGCAAGACCCTGCTCCTCAGGGCTTTGCCTGCCTCAGCCCCTTGGCCTGCTCCTCTCTGTTCCCTCCTCCCAGGGCCCCCCTCCTGCCCCTCCTCTCCAGCCGTGACTTCTCCAGCCGGCTAGCCCTCCCACCTAAGACTCACTCATGGCCCCTCTCACCCGCTTCCCGAAACCTGGTCCTGCTCTCTGCTCCTCCTTCCTTAGTTCTTGGTCCCCTTTCTCAATGCCGCCCCTGCCCTCTTCTTCTTCAGGCTGAACCTCACCTCGCATCCCTGTGTCCCTCTGTTCCCTGTCCTCTGTCCCTGCCAGGCCCCCTGGTCCTGTCCCCTGCTCTGTCCCCTCTCTCCTCTATATATCCTCTTGTCTTCTGTCCCCCATCCTGTTCCTGCATCCCCAGCTCCGAAGCCCTCAGTCCTATCCTCCCTCCCCATTCTCCAGACCCCAGGGGCCTCTGGCCCCCATCCTCAAGCCCTCGGGTCCCTATCCCCTAAGTCCTGTCCCCATCTCCATCGCGCTGTCCCTTGACCTCTGCTCTCTCCAGCGGTGCCATCCCTGCCTCCCCACCCCCGCCCCCAGCCCGGGGATCCCAGCCCCTCTGGAGCTCAGGGTGGAGGGAAAGGAAGTTGAGTCTCGGGCAGTGGGCGCCGGGCGCCGCGCCCCTGCCCCTCGACCGCCCCCGCCCCGCCGCCGCCGCCGCCGCTCACCTTCGCCGCGCGCCGCGGACACGCAGGTGGCCGCCGCCGCCGCGGCCGTGACGACCCAGAGCGCCGGGGGCAGGCGGCCCCGGGCGGGGGCCATGGCCGTGGCCGGGCCGGGCGGGCGGGGGCGCCGCGCACCCTCCAGCTCGGCCGCAGCGGCCGGCGAGTCGGCGCGCTCCCTCGCTCTCCCGCACACCCGGCGGCCGGGCGCACACCCCGGCGCACACGCCGGCACACAGCGCACACGCGGGTACCCGCGCCCGCCGCCGCCGCCGTCGCCGCCCCGGGCGGGGGCCGGCCCGTCACGGCGCCGAGCCAATCAGCACCGAGGCGGGGGTGGGGGTGGGGGACACGGAGCCGCACGGCGGACACCGGCCCGCAGACCTGGGCGCCGCACGTGCGCACGCTCGCTCTCACCCGCCCGCACCTTCGGGGGGCGGCGCGCACCCCGCGCCCCACGTCCGCACGTGGATTCGGAGCCACTGCGCGCTGTGCCAGGGGCAGGGCAGGACGTTCCCTGCGATGACACCGAGACGCGCGGACCACCGGGGGAGTCCCCGCGTGAGGCGAGGAGTCCTCCCGCACACTCACGCTCACACCTATGACCCTCAGACACACGCGCCCCAAGTGCCTCGCGCGGTGACACACTTGGATGTACCCTCACTAATGCCCGGGCAGAGGCTCTGAGACCAATTCAGAAGCACTTGGGGGTAAAGACTCTCTCCCCTCCCCTCCTGCAGCCTAATGGCTGGGCACGAAGAAGGCACCCCGAGTTTAGGGAGCGGTAGAATGCAGTGATCCGGAGCGCAGGCTCAGCACCAGACATACAAGATTTTAAATCCTGGCTATGTGGCCTTGGGCATGTTTCTTAGCCTCTCTGAGCCTCAACTTCCATATCTGTAAAACGGGAATGACCGTCTCTGTGACCTAGGGTTGTTAGGAGAATCTTACCCAAGGACTCAGGTAAGGGTCCAGCATACTGCCGGGCACACTGCCAGGTACCCAGTAAGGGCAGGGGTTCCTGGATGATGGTGATTACCACTCCCTGCCTTTCCCTCCCCTGACTTCCCCCACCTCCAGTTCCATTCCCAGGAGTAGGGATCCCCTCCTGGAAAGGCTACAGGCTGTGTGCAGATGGCAGGGATGCGGGGGCCCCCTCCCAGGGCCCTGCCTACCACCTGAGCACCTGGAGTACCAAGCTGTCTAGGAGGCAGGTAAGAGACCTGCGGCTCCTGGGGGGGCTGGCCCTCAAGTGTGGGTACCCCTGGGACAAGTTGGGACTCTGCCTCTGACTTAGCTGGCACAGATCTTTGCTTAGCTCTCTCCAGCTGCACTCCCAGCCCCCGAGCTCACCGGGAAGAGTTGGTTGGACCCCTGGCTGGAGGCTACATAGAATAATCAAGACCATTTGGGGACAGCGAGTGGCGTGCCAGAGTCTGCTTTAGGCGCTTTGTAAACTTGCTCTACTTTGAGCCTCACACAGTCCTGCGGCAGAGGTGCAGCCAAGGAAACTGAAGCGAAGAAAGAGTATCGTTTGCCTTACATCACACAGCTGGTTAAATGCTAGAGAGGAGCTCAGATCCAGATCCAGTGGACTCTAAAGCCCACTTCTTTCCCAGGCATCTTTCTTAGTTACAGAAGGGGTGAAGGTAGCTCAAATTAGGAGCTCTTTCCTAGCACCAAGTGCTCAGACCAATGGCCTCAAAGATGTAGTAAGCCCCCTGTTACCAGAGGCATTCAAGCAGACACTAGCTAAAGGCTGTTCAGGGATGCTGTGAAGGGGCGGGGGTTCAAGGGAGCAGATTGTACTACACCTGGAGAGGCAAACTCAAATGCCCATGTGAGGCAGGCGGGCATCCTGGTGAAACACATTGGGGGGCGGTCTCCCCAGCTCCGGCTCACATCGCTGTAGGGATGGGGGCCCGATTTTCTGTGCTTTCAAGTGAGATTTTATAGCTGGAATTTTTATGTGCTCTCTCCTAATATTTAAAGTTGGCAGCTAATGCAAACATTTTCGTAACAACACCGTGTGGGCAAGCCTATGGCGGAGCGGCCACAGCTCCTAGGGCTCTAGAGCTCCCTGCGGCACTCCTCAGATGGAAGGCTTCATGGCTGGCAACTCGCTTCTGGGGCACTGGGGGCGTGTGCGCTGCGGGACAGAAGATCCCACGCAGGGTGCAGGATAGAGTCACCAGCACTCGTGGGCATCGCCTATCCCAGCCAGGGCTCTCAGAAATATTTACTGATGGGGGGAGGCTTTGCTGGGGGCTGGGGCTCTGCGCTCCCAGGTGGAGGGGGAGCCTGCTGAGCGTGGGATTTGCCCTATTGGAGTCCGGGGGAGCTGGGGGCTCCTTGAAGGACTCTGTAAGCGTGAAGGGCGGTTCTCTGTCAGGCGTCTGCTCCAAATTCCGAATCTTCTTTAGCGAAATTAGAACTGCATTTCACCGGAGTTTCCCTGGGGTAAGAGCTACTTGCTTTGGGTCATATCCGAGCCCTCCGAAACTCCCAGGATGCCCCAGCCCCGGCGTGCCCCATCTGGGGTCTCCCCCTCCCACCCTTCCCCCTCCGCCTGTCCTCCTGTCCTGTGTGGCAAAGGAGCAACTTGCCACCCGCCAAGGAAGAAAGAAGCCATCAGACCCTTCTCTTAAAGAAACAGGTGTCTCAGCAGAGCCTTTGGGAATATGGTGCTTCTCTCCTCTCCCGAGTGGTCAGGCAGGCAGGGCAGCCCGGGAGGGCACCCCTTGGTGGGGGGGGGGGCAGGGGCAAAGCTTCCCCAGTGTCCCTGCCCCCAGCAGCACATGTCCCAGGCTAGACTCTGCACCCCTTCTCTCCTCCAATCCCTGCTTTTCCCCCATTTCAAAGGCAAGGAGAGTGAGATTCGTGCAGACTGAAGGATGGAACAGAAAGCCCCGTGAGATGCATGGGTGGGAACTGGGATGGTTGTGGTTAGTCCCCTCCCCGACGGGATTCTGAGCCTCTCGAGGGCAGTGGCCATGGAGGGTCCTGGCTGGGTGCTGCGGGAACATTTGCAGGGTGAGTGAATGAATGAGCAGCCAACCAAGGGGCCCACGCCAAGTACTTGAGGCTGCTGTTTCTGGGCTATGGGCCCGCTTGCTTTCTGGAACACCGTGCAGGTGTGCTACCCACACTGCTAAGTGCGTTTGACCTTAACTCTGAGGGGTGAATCTGAACAGTGCTCCCCTCACCTTTTCCCACCAGCACGTGGGCCCCTTGGGACTTCGCTCCAACGGGACAGGAGAGGTGGGGATGGGGAGGGGAGACCTGAACTTGGGGCCAAGCAGGGCAGCCTCTGACTCCTCCCCCCATTTCAAGGCTCCTCCCCCAACCCGCGCCTTTTTGATTTTTTTGTCCAGGAGTGGGAAGGGAGGTTGCAGGGAGCATGACCCAAGTCCCATGACATTCTCCATTTCCTGGGAGAAATACCCTCTCAGGAGTATTTCTTCTCACTTCACCTTTCTGAGCTTCAGTTTCCCCGATTAGACGAGGGTGATGAGGGCTGTCTCACCCCGACTCCTGCAGAGAAGGCTGCCCCACAGCCCCTTCTCTCCCTCTGCTGCCTGCCTCAGGGGACTGGAGGGGGGCCCATTCCTCACCTTTGCATATAGGAACCTTGTCTTGTCCCCAGGCTGGAGGCTGGAGCCCTGGGAGGTCTCAGGAAGAGCCGGATTCCTAGCATGAGGCTCATTTGCTTCCTCACTGCGGGCCTCAGTGTTCCCATCTGTGACGTGCCCACTGCATCTGTTCTCCCGAGTTGTCCCGGGCATGGAGGGAACGTGGTGCTGGCCTTCCGCTGGAGCGGTGACCCCACCCAGGACCGTGTTCGCAGGCTGGAGGGAAGGCAGCCCCCCCCCCCCCATCAAACACAGGGGAGGAAAGAGCTCACGTGACATAGGAAAGAGTCACCCGGAACACAGGGAATGTGTTTACATTTTGTACTTTGCCTCTGGAGCTGGGGCAGGAAAGCCCGAGACAAACCTGTCGGATGGAAACAGAGTGAGCGCCACATCTGTAACTCACTTTTTTCCTAGTAGCCGCATTACAAAAGTAACAAGAAATAGGCCACATCGAACGTCATAATATATTTGTTGAGTGACTCCCGCCTGGTATGCAATGTTAATTTACCAATCAATTCACTAATTCAACAACTCTGCGCTGAGCCCCTCCCGGGGCGCCTTGCCAGGTGCTGGGGTGAAGATTTTGGGGCCACATGGACGTGGCCCTCATTCTCGCAGAGCTTCAGCCTATCGGGGAAGCAGATAATTAACTAGGCAATTACAAAAGCCCTTTCCACATAAGGGAATATTTCAGAAACTGTAGGAAAACTCAAAATAAAATTTACAATTTAAAATATTTCAAAAAAAAAAAAGAAGTCCTCCTTAAGCAGAAAATACTGAACGTAATTTAGCCCTTGCTCAGTGCCTCAGAATCATCCCTGTGAACAAAGAATCCTCGAATGGAATATCGATGTGGGAAAGGACTTCAAGAGGAGTTCGTTGTCCCAGCCGCTGGTGGCGGGAGAGTGTGGGACAGAGGGGCCTCCAGGACCACCGGCGGCGGGCTGATCGGCCTCCTCAACAATGTGGCCCCAGGCTTCTCTGCCTCCCTAGTGTGACCGCGTCCCCCCGGGGGCCCCCTGGCAGCGGGCTACCTCCTCTCTGCAGCTGGGCTCCTGCCCCAGCTCCTGCTCCTGCCCAGGAGGTCCCAGCTACCTCCTGAGCTGCTGCGTCTAATGTGGACTGAGAAAGCACGAATGCTATGAGAAGCGTATGTAGAGTAAGACTCCGTGGGCTCTACGCGAGGGGGTCCCCTGAGAGTGGAGCCCGAGTTTAGTGTCAGGGATGCGGCGGCTCAGGGTTCTCTTCAGGTGTCTCCGGCTGCTCTCCGGATGTTTGTTGGAGGGTTGGAGGGTAACTGAGGTGTTGTTATAAATACCTAAGAGGCTTATTAATGGCCGGGCATGCACAGACTAATTGCTTCCTCCTGTTTACATATAATCAATCACTTCCGCAGTTTGGAGCCACCGGAGGCGGCAGAACACGGGGAGCAGGAGAGGACCACGCCGGGTGGGCCTCTGAGCTCTGGGCTGCTGACTGCTGGTGCGCACGTCTTTCCTGTCCCGAGAAACCGAACCGTCCCATCCCTTTGTCCCTCACTCCCTTGGCCCATGCTGTCTCCCTCTCTCCTCCCCCCACCCCCGAAACTTCTTGAAGGAATTGTGTAATCTGCAGGCTCTCCCTCTCTCTCTCAGTCTGCCCTCAACGGTCATCACCTCTCCCGCCCCTCAAACACTAGCTGCCCCAGACCCACCCCCCACAGTCCTCGGCCACCGTTACCACCGGCCCCACGGCACAAGTCAGGAGACTGAACTTTGTCCCCGTACCTCCTTCTCCATCAGCCGAGTATCCAGGACACCCCAAATCCTTTGATTTTACCACCAAAACATACCTTGAGTCCATCGGCTCCTCACCATGGCCACCAGTCACCTGGGTGACTCTCTCCGTGGACCCTCCCTGGGTCGCTTCAGTCACATCCCACACTGCAGCCAGAAGGCCATTCAGTGCCAAAGATCATGGTCAGCCGCTGCCCCACACCTTCCCCTCCCCTGAGGAGAGACTTTCCAGAGCCTTCCACTCTTCTCTCTGGATAAAGACCCAAATCCTTATCACACCCGCAAGGCCCAGTCCAGGTGGCGTGGACCCCGGCGTCTCTCCAGGCACCCACTCTTCCCCTTCTGTGCTTTCTTGAATGTACTGTGCCCCCTCTTGCACACAGACTTTGTCCTCACGTCCCTTTTCTGGAACATTCTCCTACCTCTGTACCCTCTGTTCATCCTTGGGGAGCCAGGCCTGAGCCCTGGCCCGGGTCAGTGCTCTCACAGAACCTTGCCCATCTCCGCTGGCACCCTTGGCTCAGCTCGGAAACCTTCCTGCATGTATCTGATTCCTTGACTCCGGCCACCGTCCCGTGAGAAGGGGGACTGCCTCTGTCCTCCTGGGCACCGAACCTTCGGCATCCGGCACGTGGGCAGCCCTCTGTAAGGACTTTCGCCCCATCCCTGGCTCCCTTTTGAGCCCTGCCCAGGCCTGGAACTAGAGCTAGATTCCCTTTGCCACTAACTTCCTACGTGACTTTAGGCAAATCTCGCTCCCTCTCTGGCGCGCTGTTCAGCCTGGGGGGAGGTCTCCAAGGGCTCCCAACATCTAGGATGACAGGGCCCAATATTCATTATGCCTGTTAATCTTAGCAACAGCCCTTTGAGGTAAGTTCCATTATTACCTATATTTTGTAAATGAGAATAATCGGGGGTGGGGAAAGGTGACATATTTGTCCAAGATACCACAGCCACTAAGTCACGGGCTCAGGATTCCAACTCACATCTGTGTTTCCAGAGCCCAGGCGCTTCGTCGTGAGACATTGGAAGCGGGGAGAGCGGTGGGTGCTCAGAAGAGGGGAAAGTTTAGAACTTGGGGTTGGTCCCAGGGAGGGAGAATGCAAATGCCACGTTGGCTACTGATTTGTGGGTCACCCAGAGAGTGTGCTAACCCTTCCCTAAGCCCTCAGACTTCTGGGGGAAGGGCCACCCCTGGGCAACCACAGGGGACCGGGCAGGGAGGTTCTTTGAAGTCTGGGGTCTGCAGGGCTCGCACCCTATGGGAAGACTGGATTAGGGGGCCAGGCCTGGGGCCAGGGCCAAAAGGGGCCTGACCTCTCAGCTTGACCATGGAGTGGAGCAGGGCCCCTCCCTATGGCCTCTTAGGAGGATGAGGCTCCCGGCAGCAGGTGGGGGAGAGTCTCTAAATGTGTTGAGAGACAACAAAGAACTCTGGAGTCAGACGTGGCTGGGAGCTGTGTGCTCTGTGGCTTTGGGAAATCACTTCCCCTCTCTGAGCCTCAGGCCCCGGTCTGTCAAATGGGGACACCACCGTCTGCCTTCATGTAACGAAGATCGAAGATCGAAAGGGCTCCTGGTACACAGTAGGCCCTCTTGCATCTCAGCCTCGCCCCCACTCCCTCCCCAACCCCCCACCTCCGCCCCCCCAACCCGAAGACCTCCCTCGGGGAGCAGGAGGGATCAGCCGTGGCTCATTATCAGAAAGAGGGGTATTAATATCCCTGATATTAAAAAATAACCTTATCATCATTCCGCCTTGTCGGGAGGAGATGAGCCCACATCAGCATTCTGACAGATGGGAGCAGGGCTCAGTGTTTGCGGGTATTTGCGGGAGAGAGAGAGAAGGGGAGAGGGAGGGAATGAGGGAAGGAGAGAGGGAGAGAGGGAGGGGGAACACACAGTGTGAGAGAGGGAGGGCCTGGGTGCCAGGGCCTGGCCGGCGGGGAGGCCGGGCTGTGTGGGTGTGAGTGTAGGGGGGCGGCGGGCGGGCGGGTGGCTGAGGCAGCGGTGGCTGCCACTTCTCCTCCGGAGCAGAGGAAGAGTTTGGGGAGGTGACTTGGTAATACCCGTTATTGAAAGTATTGAAATGCTAAGCAGCTCTAAAGATCTCTGCCTGATTTTCATTAAAGCTGCTGAGGCAGAGGGTGTGCTGGGAGGGGCAGCGGCTGGGCTGCCGGGGGAAGGTCTGACGACAGAAGCCAGAGTCAGGGTCGTGACCACACGGAGGCCGCCTTTCCAGCCACCACCGCCGCTATCACTGTCACTAGTCACCGTGGCCCAGGGGAAGCCCCGGCTGTTCCTTCCCATCCTTGTTTCCTGAGCCGAGGCAGTGTGGGGGCAGGGCTGCTCTCCAGAAAGTGCTAGTCTGACCTGGAATAGGGCATTTCCAGGAGGTGGGTGGGAACTCTGAGAAGCTAAGGAAGGGACAAAAGGAAAGAATGCTAAACGGCATGGTGATGGTGTAGGAGGAAGAGGGGAGTCGTCACAGGCCCAGAGAGGGCAGCTGACTGCCCCAAGGTCACACAGCCACAGCAAATGTGGGAACAGAACCCAACCGCCCGGCTCCCCATCCAGTGCTCCACATGAGACCATCTCATGGTGGAACCTCCAGAATGTGGAGAAAGGGCAGGGCTGTGGGTTTGCTCACAGTCTGCCTTGGAGCGAGGCAGGAGGAAATAGCTGGCAGGGGTTATCATTTGTGGGGTACCCATGGTGGGCTGGACGCTTTGCAGTTCCCCTCCCTTCCAGTAACCCCACCCCAAGGCTTCAGGGCCGCATGCCTCTTACACTAGGCTCCCGGAAGGCTCAGAGGCGGAGAGCAAGCTGTCCAAGGTAACCCAGCCAGGAAGCAGCCAAACCGAGAGGTGAACCCAAGGGTATCAGACCCTCAAATCTGGGTTAGTCCCCTCGGCCAGACAACCCCCTGGAAGCAGGTTTCTTGGAAACGAGACAGTGTGTAACTTGGAAGCTGGAGAGCCTCAGCGGCTTAGGGTCACCCAGAAGGAGCTCCCGAGAGTCTAGTTTGATTTGGAATTGTCCCCAAAGCAAATTTACTCACCGGGACGCGAGTGGAAGGGTGGCTGAGAGGCTGGGGCTGCTGGGGGCCCAGGCTGTTCCAGTTCCTGGCCCAAGGTCGTTTGTTCGGGAAGAGAGCCCTTCTCAGCCCTGGGAGGCCCGCCCTCCCCGCTCTGAGCGGAGCAGGGGAGGCTGAAGGACAATGTTCCGGTGAAAGCAGATTACCCCGCAGTATGAGGGGCTGGCCGGGCGGGATGGCACTGTGGTGACAGGTCCATCAGGCGCCTCTCCGAGGGGATGTTTCCTGGGGCTCCTGGTGACAGGCCCGGGCTGTGGAGGGAGTGCTGATGAGGTGGAGACGGCCCGGCCCCATGGCTGGAGACAGCGATCCAGCTCCGGTCTCGGGGCCGGGCCTCCGACTCTCCGATGCCTCCTCCTGAGAAGCCCCGGGAGTCACCCAGCCACCAGCCTGGCCTGGCTCTGGACTGTCCACTGCATCTGTCCCCTCGTCAACTCCATCCCCTCTGCCTCTCCCGGCCTTGGCCTCCCTACCTCCGGGCTCCCCACCTCCAACCGGGCTCCCAGCCACCGCCAGGGGACCTTTCTGAACTGACCTCGCGCAGCAAGCCCACTGCCCCAGGAGAGCTCCTCTCCTGTGAAGCCCTTTGTGGTCTGGCTTCTGCTTCTTGCTGGGGCTACATCTCATACTCTTCTCTCACTCCTCCCTTCCCCCTGGCCTCCTGCCCTAGCCTCTACTCCCACAAGTCTCAGCTCAGACTCACCTCCTCCTTGAACGGAAGCCCTGCAGTCTGGCTGAGGGCCGCCCAGTTCCCCGGCACTCACCCCTCCGTCCTCCTTGTCCCGGCGGCTGGCTGCGGTGGATTCCCACGCGTGCGGGGCACGTGCTGAGCGCCCACACTGCTTCATTGCCTCCTGGCTCCGGCCAGAGCGAGGTGAATTCCTGTGTGGCCGTTGCATGCAGCAAACTGGGGCGTCTCAGGTTTACCCACTTTATAAAGGCGGGGCGGGGGAGTGATTGCTCAAAGGTACCAGCAGGTTAGTGGCTGATGTGAGCCAGGAATTCCAGGACCCCAACTGTCCACACTCGCGCCACATCCCACCCCTGGTGTCTCAGTGGCTGGGAGCTCTTCCCCGGTTCTGGCTGGAGGGCAGCTCCATTCAGCCAGACGAACCCCCCTCCGGCAGCCCTGGGCCTCTGAGCCGCTGCCCATGGAAGGTGGGGGCTGGGGGGGTGGGCAGGGGAGGGAGGAGCCGAGGCCCCCAGGGCAGCTGGGAATCCACAGCGCCTACCCCCCACCTCCTGGCCCCTCAGCAGATCCGGGAGTTCCTGACCTCGCTTGGGCATGACCTCTGGATTTCCATCCGGATCTCGCCTCCCGCATGCAAGCCCGTCTCCACATTTCAGACTAGCCTCTCAGCCCCACCTCCCTCCGGCTCTCAGGGGGCTCGCGAGCCGGCTGGAGGGGGAGGATGAGCGTCTCTGACCCTGGACCCTGCCAGAAGCCCTGCCCCCAGGCCCTCAGTCTGGCCTTGGGCTTGTTCTGTCAGCGCGTCCCCACCACCTCGGCTTTGAACCCAACGTGGAGCTTAGTGCTCTGGCCCCTCCCCCTCTTGCCGCAGCTGCTGAGGGGCTGGGGGGGGATGATGAAGTCGTCTCCGAAGGAAGAAGCTAAAGATGTAAACGAGCCCGTGAAATCCCCAATGACAGCCGTGACCACTGTGGCTCCAGCCATTAAACACGCAGCTTTCACGGCCCCCAAAATACACCTGGGGCACTTGTCAGCCGCTCCTGCTTATCGCACGTGCAGGCTGTGCACACGCGGGCTCAGGGAGCACCCCAGAGTGGGGAATAGGGGACCCTGGGCAGTGGTTCCAATAGTCCCCTTGGGCCTCAGGATGCGGAGATGGGGGCCCAGGGCGGAGGCCCAAGCCTGCTTCCCTCATGGCGGCCTCCTCTTTCAGACGGTGCTTTGTGTTTGCACAGCACCCATCCATCCCCGGCATCCAGCCCGGAGGCCTTGATGTGGGTCAGACGCTGTTGAATATCCACGTCTCCTCCCGGCCCATGGCGTGCGCTCCGAACACGCAGCGCAGGGCCCGGCCCGCCGCGGGCACGGGCCAGAGGCACCGACGGGAGAGAGTCAGTTGCCTCGACCACCGAGGAGGATCCCGAGGACCTTGTGCTTCCGCGGAGGCCCACGCCGCTGAGCCGAAAGCCTGAGGAGTCTGGGCTCTGAGCTCTGGCCTTGCCTCTCCCTCCTGTGTAACCAAGGCCTCCCCCTGTTGGGCGTGAGTGTCCTTCTCTGACAAGTCCCTGGCCTGCCCTGGTCATCGGGGCATCGGACTCGGTGGCTCGGGCAGCCTGGCCAGCGATGGTGGGAGCTCGGAGCCTGCTGGGTGCTCCGGGTGCGGAGGCTCTATGCGGGGAGCCTCCTCCGTGGGCAGCCGTTCATCTTCACACAGCACTTAGCCAAGGCAATAGGGAGTATGAGCGGAATATACCTGGGGAGGGCTGGTTGGGCTGAATGTAGCCCCCAAATCCCGTAAGAGGGAATTTTCAGGAAGCACTGGGCAATCTCTTCTGGGTCAATTCCCCACCAAGAGTTCTGTGTCCTGGCTCTTGCTTTCCTCTCCAGGCGAGGGTCTCACCACGCCCACGTCCCCACTCAGAGCAGCAGTTCCTCTGAACTTTCAGTCCCCTCGCCCCTGCCATCCGCTGTGCTCCCTCAGCTCGTACGCTCCTCTTCCCTTGCCCTGTCCCTCTGTCCGGGGAACTCAGCCTCGGGCTACCCAAACTGCTGGTTTCCAGGAAGCCTTCTCTGGTTCCCCACGTCTGGGTGAGGTCTGTCTTCTTGCTGCTCAGCCTTCGGAACTTCTGCCATCGCAGAGCCTATCACCAGGACACGTCCCCACGGGGCCCCCCCCCCGCCGCCGCCCCCGTATCTCCTCTCCAGGCCCCCTGGGGGCAGGGGGGCGGGGCGGGGTCTCCTCCGAGGCCGGCCCCACGCAGGTCGGCATGCACAGGGACTTGCTGAAGGAATGAATGACCCAAGACCAGTTCGGGGGTGCAGACCCTGGCGGATACTCCTGTGGCTCCCTTGGGTCCCCACCTCAAGGCAGTGGGCCCAGTGGCTCTGCCGGCACCTGCGGGCTTGCCACATGTGGCCGGTTCTGCCAAGACGCCTTCCATGGGCTGCCTCTCCTGGAAAGCCCAGGGCTGCAGGCAGGCTCAGCTGGGGATGCAGTGCTTCTTAAGTGCCAGGCAGGGGGCCCGGGCGCAAAAGCCGGCCGCTCGCTCCCAGGCACCGCTTCCTTCCTGGGCGGGCCCCTCTCTCTCACCTGCGAGGGCCTCAGGGCCCAATCTTCCGTCTGACTCTGTGACTTTCTGCCTTCCCAGGGGTCACCTGTCATAGATACGGGAAGCAGGGTGTCAGGGACTTTTATTAGAAAGTTCCTAAACAGAAAACTGCCTGTCGGGGCGCCGGATGGTAGCTTGTTATCAGACCAAACTGCGAGGGATTACCCGTGAGAGTGGGACAGGTCAGGCTGGCGGGGGCAGGTCGTGGAGGGCAAGCGGGAGGCCCTTCTGGAAGGCCCGGTGACTCCAGGCAGGGAAGGGTGCGTAAGCATCTGCGGGTCCGCGATGACAGTCGCCGGTTCCCCTCCGGGCTGCTGTCATTGCTGGAGGAACGGCGGTCATTCATGGAGCAGCAGCGTTGTGCAGGCCAGACTCGTGTAATAGCTCGCTTCGCTCCTGTCACTCTCTGTGGGCAAAACCTCTCATCCCGGCTTGCAGAGGGGGCCCAGGGCAGTGGTCCCCTGCCCCAGGTCACATAGCTAGGGAGCAGCAGACAGCCAAGGACCCCAAAGCGGAGTCTGTGGAGAGCCCACACTCAGCCCTCTCCCCAGGGGCTCAGGCTCTCTGCCTAAGGCTCCTTCCTGATCCTTAGCCCCCGGTTTCCAGAAGCCCACGGCTCAGTGGTGCCCCGGGGAGCAGTGGGGGGCCTGGAGAAGCTGGTGGCTGACCCAGCAGCATGCTCTGAGGAGGCCCCCCAGGAGGGTGACCCCTGGAGGCTGGGCATGTGGGGACCCCACTCCCAGTCCCTGGCATGGCGGCCCCGCCCACACCCTCTGGCCACCCTCTCATTTCCAACAGGGACTCTTTAAAGAGCAATGACCAGCCTGCTAGGGGACTTCAAAGATAGTGTTTGATGAGTTTTAGCAGCTTCAGCAAAACTCTAATTTGAATTTCAGGCGCTGGTGTGTGATTTCCTCAGTGACAGCTCCGAGGGACGCTGGGCTCGGCTGTCATCCAGTGGGGCCTCTGCTGGCTGCCACTGCCTGCCTTCCTGAGGAGGAGAGACGGCAGGCTGAGAGGAGCTGGGGCCCCACAGAAGCTCAGGGAGGAGAGGCACATGCCAGTGACAGGGAGAGGGCGGGCGAGGGAGGGGACCGTGGAGCAGAGACAGAAGCTGAGTGAAGCAGGAGGCTGGAGAGGAGGGAAGGGAGTCTGAACAGGGGTGAGGCTGGGGGCTGTGGGGAGGAGAGCCACAGAGAACAACAGAGGCAGGAGGTGGGGAGACAGAACCCAGAGGGGAAGAGGCGAGAGAAGGGGGAGAGAGAGAGAGACAGACAGACTGACAGCCAAAATCCAGACTGAAGGTGTGAGCACGAGAGGTCTGACGGAGGGGGGGCCCAAGCACAGAGGTGGACATAGAGACCCAGGCAAGCAGTAGAGGGCAGGGAAGGAAGGAGGGGAGGAGGAAGAGGGGTGGATGGAGGATGGCAGAGGGGTGAGGATGCTAAGTGAGCTCAGTGCCAGGCCCACGGGCAGGGCCGGGGTCCCAGGGGGAACTAGACAGACAGGGCCGGGGGCACCTGGCAGGTGGCAGGAGTCCCTCCCAGCCCCTCCCCTCCCGCAGCCCCTCCCACCTCAGCTGGCACTGCTGTGCCCGGGCAAAAAGTTAAGCCCTGTCTCTCTCACTGGGGCTGTGCAGAACCGCCGTCCCCCCCAGCCTGGCCCCTGCAGCGGGGACTTCTGGGGCCCAATCCCAGGGCTGTGTGCAGGATGGGGCTCCTTGCCCCAGAGCCGGCCCCATGCGTGTGCACGCACACACAGGCACATACACATGCGGGCACACACACTTGAACACCCCCCACACACGCACACACACAGCACTGGGAAGGAGAGAGGAAAGGGAGACACAGAAGGAAAGAGGGATCCCCGAGCAAAGGAAAAGTCACTCCGTCTCTGAGCTGCGTGTGGTTTCCTCCTCCGCAGAAACTCAGGGGAGAAGAGCTCACATCTGTGGGGTCCTGGGGAGGGTGACGTGACGTCACTCATGTGAAGGGTTCAGTCCAGCGCTGGTTCAGGTGAACGATCTCTGCCGAAGGGACATCCAACCGAACATATGGACCCTGGGTTCTGAGGTCTCTTCTCCCAACATGCACTCTTCCGGGGGAAGAGGAAGGCGGTGCCCACCTCCCCTCCATCTTCTTCTCCTTGCAGGGTGAGCAGGGAAGTGGGGAGGGGAGGAGGCAGGGAGGAAGGAAGGGAGCCTTACGGGGAGCTCAAACCTTCAAGGCCACACAGGTCTCCAGCCTCACAGCCCCTGTGACTGTGGCTCAGGAGGGCACTCCGCTGGGTGGGGAGGGACTAGGAGGGAGAGGCAGCCCCCAGCCCCCGATGGCGCTCCTGGGCTCAGGGGAGTGACGGTGGCGGGCAGGACAAGACGAGCGTTCCTGCGCAGCGGTGCCCAGTACCACAGCGCTGGCAGCCACTGGCCACGTGCGGCTCGAGCCCTTGAAATGTAGGGAGCCTGAGTTGAAACGACTCCGTAGGAGAAAAATATAAAATAGCTCCTGAGTTTTTTGACATTATTTACGTGTTAAAATGAAAATAATTTGGATGCATTGGTTAGATAAAATATATGACCTTAATCTCACCTGTCCCTCTTTACTCTTTTAATGTGGCTATTAGAAAATTTAAAATTCCATGTGGTTCATATTATCTTTCTATGGGACTGCACTGTTCTAGAACATCTGGACATCGGAGGCTCCAAGCCTCCATTTTACTTAGGGGGGGGGCGGGGAGACTGAGGCCCGGAAGGAAGGGGACTTGCTCTAGGTCACACAGCTGGGGAGGGGCATCTGGGAGATTCATACTTAGCCATCGGGAGTGGAGCTGGGGGGACAAACACGGGTCTCTGGCGTTCGCGGGCCACCAGCTCGTCCGCAGGGAGTGAGAAGGCATAGCTCCCGACAGTTCCAACAGGTGCAAGGAGGGCGAGGAGCTTGGATAGGCTCCCACTGGGGCTGACGCAGGATCCCCCGCGGGGTCCGCCCCGAGGACCCAGGCCAGAGAGTCACTGGCATCACCACGGAGGAGTGAGCTCATTTACAAAGCGGGGGCCGGCGGAGCTGAACGGTGGGCAATTATGAAGGCTGCGGTCCTTACAGGCTTCCTAAAAGGCAGAGCGGGAGCCCTGAGACCATGCCTGTTCCTAGACGAAGACCGCCAGGGGACCCGGCAGAGGGCTGTGTGAAGAACATAGCCAGCGTCCTCAGCCGAAGCTGGCTGGGTGACCCAGGCCAGGCCGTGAGCCTCCCCGGCCGCCAGCTTCCTCGTTTGCAGCCTGGGTCTCAGAGTGCAGGCTTTGGAACCTGACGAACCCAGCCACTACCTCTGCCACTTACTGATGACCCGGAGCTGGTGACTTCGCCTCTCTGGGGCCCCTATTCTTCACCAGAAAAGTATGCCCAACCCCACCTCAAAGGATTGCTGGGAGGATGGGCAGCGCTCAGCCCCCGCCGGCACATGGCCAATGGTGGCGGGGCACCTGCGCCGGGAATCCTGCAGGGAACACGGCGGGCCAGGTCCCCAGCCTGCAGGGTGTCTGCTGTAGGCGAGGAGAGAGACCAATGGGCAATTTACGGAAGTTTAGATCGCAGTAAGCGCTATCAGAAAACGGGAGGGCGGGAGGTGGACGGTGGCTCGGGACGGCTCTCGGCAGCGTGGACAGGGACCCCCCCCCACACACACACACCAGGCAGGCTCTCCCAGCACAGCTGAGAGGCTCTGACACGGGCCTTCCAGGGCTCCGTCCCAGGTCCCCCTGCTAGCGGTTGTGTGACTTTGGGCAAGTTCCTTTACTTCCCCAAGACCCCATTTCTCCACCGGTGTAACAGGGACAGGGACAGCAACGAGGCTGCACGGGTTCCTGGTGAGGGCCCCTCGCCCGGTCCACCCGCTGACGGCCCTCCGGCCAGGCAAGCAGGGCAGCCACGGCGACAGCGGCAAGTCCCTGGATCAGGGAAAGGAGAAGGTACAGCAGAGCCCTGAGGAGGACGGGCGGGCATTCTGCAGGGTCGGGGGTGGGTGACAGGGACCCGCTCCTCCTTCTTGCCCCGGCAGTGGGGCCGGGCACCCAGTGTGTGGCAGGGGCCGTGGGCAGTTTGAGGACCGGGAGAGTGAAGTACGAGGGAGCAGTGAGCGATGAGGAGGCTGAGGAGGCTGGCAGAGAGGAGAGGCTGGCGGGGTCAGATCCTGGAGGGCCCCGCCCGGCTGATGAAGCCGCCAGGACTTCCTGTGGGGCACTGCGGCCGGTGGAGCCAGGCCACAGCCAAGTCAGAACCTCTGACCGTTGAAAGGTCTGTGCCGACGGCTTTCGGGCCCCTTCGGCCTTCCCTTTTCCAGCTCCAGGTCTCCAGGGCCTCCGGCTGCCCCCTCTCAGCCCCTCAGCACGCCCTGAAGTTGGAAATGAGAGACTGGCTCTCAGATGGATGGCCAGGGCCCGCGCCTCTGCCTCCCTAAACCTCCCCTCCCTGCGTCTTCTGGCCCCGCCCATGCCTGCTTTCAGCCGGTGAGTTCAAAGCCCAGCTCCCTCACTTACTCCCTGTGCTCTGGGGGGGCCTCAGTCCCTCACCTGTAAAACGGGGAGGAATCTTCCGTGTGTGTGTGTGTGTGTGTGTGTGTGTGTGTGTGTGTGTGTGTGTAAGCTCCCGGATCTAGACGCCATGACTGAAGGCCTCTGTGTGCCTCCATCTTGCACCCATGTGAAGCAGGGAGGGGAAGAGGTTGTGCTATCTCCCGTCTGAGAGTCAGGGAAGCTGAGGCTGAAGGGAGCTGGCCGCCCAAGGACACGAGGACGGAGCACGGTCAGGGGCACAGCTGGGCCCAGGACTCGGGTCCCATTTTGGCACCTGGTCTAGAACTCTTTCCACTCTATCGGATGTCATCGAAAGCAGTATCTCGGGTTGGGGACTGAAGCTCTAATGCGGGGATTCCAAGCAGCTCCTGGTAGCACAAGGCTATTCTGAGCTGAGGACATGACAGAAGGATATTCTGTCTCCCCCAAACCCATTCAGTACCCCGCCCACCCAAAGGAATCATTCTATGAAGGCATCCGCTGGATCCGATCATTGGCCTTGCCCGGAGCTATCTATACAGCCTGCCGGAGTCCTTCTTGGCCTAGTCTCTAGGAAAGGAAAGTTTCCTAGGAAGGAAACTTCCTGATGCTAGGGCCCGACCTCCACCCCCTGCCCCTGGCATGGCTCTTGTCGTTGGTTGTAATGATTGCCTATTTTCCTGTCTGCCCTTCACTAGATTGTGGGCTCGAGGGCACTGTCCCTTAGCTTGGTCCCCTCCGTCCCCAGCACCAGAACTGAGCCCTCTATTATTGTGTGGTCCAATGAGTGTGGGCTCTGAGCCCTGACCCTCCTCTCCTTCCCTTAACCTCGTGTTCCTTAACTTTTTATTTCCGTGTTGCTACCCGTGGAGTCTTGTAAGACGTTTCGGCCCCTCCCCTCCCCCCTTCGGAAATTCTCGCGCAGACATACGTTGGTGTCTGTACTGCGCATGTAAAGAGTGTGATTCTTCTCACCCTCCACCCTGAGCCGATCCTCAGCCCCCCGAGAACGCGAGCCTTAACCCAAGTCACCCGTGCGTCCTGGGCGCGGCCAGCCGCTGTTGCTGGGTTGACTTGCTTGCTTCACCACAGTTAATCACTTCTCGGTGGGACACGCCGAGGGCCACGCGGATGTCAGGGCCCACGTGCTGTTCGGATGGGTGTCCTGGGAGCGGGGAGCCCCGCCCCAGTGGGGGGTGTGGGGGGGCGGTGGCTCCGAGGAGGGCAAGGGCGAGCTGGCCTCACTGGGGCTCGGGGAGGTCTCAGTGGGTGAGGCCAAGGAAGGCATGTGGGGGCACAGGGGTTAGAGCCCTCGTAAGCAGATTGTGAGTCTGCCGAGGGGAGGCCATGTCTTATGCGTTCCCGTAACCTCCCCCGGCGCCTGACACTGTGTCCGGCTGGGGTGAGAGGAGCAGGGCGTGGTGGGTAAGTGGACGATGGATGGATGAATGGATGGATGGGTCGACGGACGGATGAAGCAAGAGCAGACTGATGCCCGGTCTTTCCCCCACACTGAGGAGGTAAAGGTCCAAGCTACAGCCCAGGTGTCTAGAAAGCTCTCGTGGTACCAGGGAGGCCTCAGGAGACAAAATAGGGGTGGCGGACAGAGTGATCTCTGACGCCCCCGACTACAGACTCACGCTTCCACTGCCCACCCTACACCTCTGTACTTCGGCATTTAATAGACCTCTCCAACCTAGCAAGCCCCAATGTCAACCCCTTGTCTTCCCTCCAAGACCCGCCCTCCGGTGGCTCTCCCCATCAAGGCACATGGCCACTTTCAGACCAAAAATCTTGGGAGTCACGCTTGGCTGCTCTGTCTTCCCCGCAGGTCGCACATCCAGCCCACCAGCAGATTCGACTGGCTCTGCTTTGGGGATCTGACCACGCCTCACCACCACCCGGTACGAGCCAGCCTCCCTTTCCTTACTGGGCTAACCAACGAGCCACTCAGAAACCCAGTTGGGTCACAGTCTCATTTGCATTTTAAAATTTCGAGCAATTTTGCTGTGATGAGATATGACAATAGCCCTTAAGCAATCCCTCAGCATTCTCCCCATATTTGTTCTCTACCCACAGTCACAGCACCGCACCTAAAACCTGCCAGTGGCCGGATCCTTAACGTGACCTCAAAGGTCCTACGTCCTCTGGACCCTGATTTCCCCCCCTCTCCCAGCTTCCGCTCCCACTGCTCTCCCCCTTGCCTGCTCTGCTCTGGCCACATGCCTCTTTAGTATTCCTTAAACATGTGTCCTCCTGCCTCAGGGCCCTTGCACAGGCTGTTCTCTCTGCTGGGGGCGGGGAAGTCTCTCCCCTGGACACTCACACAGTCAATCCGTCAAGTCTTCAGGTCTTTGCTGAAGTCATTTGCTGAGCCAGGCCTTTCCGGCCACCCCACCTGAAACTCCCAACAGTCGACACTGCCAACATTCTCCTTGACACTTGACGTTACCTAGCATTCTACATACCTTATAGTCTGTCTTCCATACTAAAATATGAGAGCAGAGTTTCTACTGTGTTCTGTTCACTGCAGTGTCTCTCGCGCCCAGAACACAGTCTGGCCCTTAGCAAGTGCTCGATTGATACCTGTCGAGTGAACGAATGACTGACTTCTGGTCCGGGGATGTGGGAGGGGTGTGGCAGGGCCCAGGCCCGGCCCGGGAAGCCTTAGGCGCGCCGTGATCTTTGTTCTTGGGCCTCTTCGTGAGCCCTTTTCCCTCAGTCACTCAGAGGCCCAGGGCTCTGGGGAGGGTTAAGACAGGAACACAGATAAATACCGTAGAGTCCCACTTCTGTGAGGAACCCAGGCGGATTCACAGCGAGGGGGAGCAGAGTGGTCTCCAGGGCCTGGGAGGAGAGGGGATGGGAGTGATGCTGACAAATGTGGTGCTTCCTTCCGGGGTGAGGAACATGTCTAGTGGGTGGACTTCCAGTATCAAACGATGAGAAAGTTCTGGAGATGGATGGTGGCGGTGGCTGCACAAGTTTGTGTATTTACTGAAACTACACTTAAAAATGGCTAAAATGGGGGTGCCTGGGTGGCGCAGTTGGTTGAGCGACTGCCTTCGGCTCAGGTCATGATCTCGGAGTCCCGAGATCAAGTCCCACATCGGGCTCCCAGCTCCATAGGGAGTCCGCTTCTCACTCTGACCTTGTCCCTTCTCATGCTCTCCCTCACTCTCTCTCTTTCCTAATAAATAAATAAATAAAATCTTTAAAAAAAAATGGCTAAAATGGAACTTTTTTTGTTATGTATATTTTACCACAAAAAAAGGGACCACATGCTCAGTATTGTGGGTCACACAACACTGAGAGGTCCAGAAGACACTCGGGCTGGAGTGACTGGGGGCAACTTTCTGGAGTGGGAGATATTTGGGACGGGCCTCGGAGGACAGGGAGAGAGTGGGTGGGGAAAGTCTGGCAGAGGACGTGGCAGGGGTAGAGGAAAGCCAGGAGCTAAGTGTGGCCCTGCGGATGTGTGCCTGGCTGGGGTACGGCGGCCCCATATCGGGAACCTTGAAGGCCTGTCACCTCCCCCTGCCAGCGTGGATCTGAGCCCCCAGGAAGGCTTGAGGGGAAACTTCTGACCAGGAAATAGGGGGTGGCTCATGGTATCCAGGGGATCCTATCTCCTCAGGCCCGCCGAGTGGAGGGTTGAGGACGCCCCTACAAAGCCGGGGTTCTGGGCTTGTTCACCCCGCCAGGTGGGCCTGACCTGATGGACTTGGGGCACAGAAACACCAGGCCTCGGGCCTTGACTCTCCCTGTTAGTGCTGAGGCCACAGGGCCAGCAGAGTCAGGGTAGAGCACCAAGCCTGGACCCCCTGCGCTGTGGCCCTGCGGGCATCCGTCCAGACTACAGGGCAGAGCCCCTGTCCCCCCGCCACAGCTGCCCTTTCTAGGGTCAGACCCAAGAAGTCAGGAATAACCACTCACCGAGTCCCCTCTGGGCCTGGCACCACATAAAGTTCTTCAGGGGCATAATTTTACAGTCCCCAGGGAAAGGCAAGGACTGTTACCCTCCCCATTTCACAGGGAAGGACAAGAGGGCTCAGGGGGGCCAAGTGGCCTGCCCAAAGCCAGAACACTCGGGCTGGCATTTAGCCCTCTGACTCCTGGGCCATGGGCTACCGTGAGCTCCAGGCTTGCTTCAGCCCAGGGCCCGTGGGGACGGCAGAGCCACGGTCCCTGTGTCCTTCTCTCCTCCTGGGGCAGCCCTTCCCCCCAGCTCTGGAAAGCCTCCCTCTTCCAGGCCTAGATGCTTTTGTCGCCGGTCCCTGCCAGCTCCTCCCAGCAGTGCCAGGGGTTGGCACAGTCCCCTCAGCCTCACTGAGGTGACGGAAGGTGGGCTGTCCTGGACAGAAGCTACCACAGGGGGCTCTCGGCGGCCAGTGCCGGGGAGGGAGTCAGACCGCTGGAGAGGGGCCCTCAGTGGTTGTCTCATCCAGTCACGGGGCAGGGGGTGCCGGAGAGACGCGTCCGACGTCACGTGGCTCATGGTGACAATGCATTTCGTTTTCCTACGGCTTCTGTTATAAATGTGCTAACGCGTCGCCACCAATCTGGTTAGTTCCAAGATAAACCAGAGTCGCACATAAGTTTATGGTGTGCTTGGAAAAAAAAAAAAGTGCTTCATAGAGGCGAGCACCTCGTACTCCACTGGTTATCGGAATGCCACGGACACAGCAAGGTGAGCCCGGCCCGGGCGCGTGCCCAGCTCCGGCCACTCGCTGCACGGGGCTGGAGGGGACAAGGTTGGTGGCCGGGGCAGCACGCTCCGTGTGATGGTGTCCTCTCCCAGATGCGGAAGGGAGAGTGGTTCCTACCTCGGACAGTGCGGACAGGCGGTTCCCCTCACCGCCGAGAATCCCACTGGCCAGCGCTCGTCTGCTCACCTGGATGGACGTGGGATGCGTGCACCGGGGAGGGTGCACGCCACCTGGCCCGAGGCTGAGGCCAGCAAACGGGAGGGCTCGGCCCGCCCCTGCCGCGAGGATTCTGGTGGAGCCCCATGTCCCCTTCCTCGCCGGGCCCTAGTAGTGCTTTTTCTTGCAAAGTGGATGTAATGCTGGGTCCAGCGGCTCTGACTGCAGTTCCGCTACCGGCTTACTGGGTGACCAAGTGATGTCCCCTCCTGGCACCTCAGTTTCTTTATTGGCAAAATAATAATTCATGCTCTTTTAGCCTCAGAGCCTTGCTGCCAGAGTTGAGCAAGTAAATGATTCAAAATCCTCTGAAATATGAGGACCACGGGGACAAAAGGAGGGCACGGCGGAGTGGGAAAAGCCTACAGCGGGGGCCAGACCACTGGACTGCAGTTCTACGTCTCACTGGCTGAGGACCCTTCCTTCCACAGAGGCGGCTGCGTCTCAGTTCCTTCGCGGTAGAAGGGGTAATAACGAAGACACCTAGACTTCCATGTTGCTGTGAGGCTCAGTAATGACTTGAAAATAGCTGAGTGCTTCTCAAGGGTAAGGAAAGCATTACGAGACTGCCCCGTTGCCCGTACGAACAAGAGGGAGGCCAAGCGGGGCCAGGCATTTGCCACCTTGTGTCCTCTGTGCACCGCCTGCCTGAGAGCCCTGCTGCTCCGACTGCACCGGGGCCGCACGGCCAGGACCTTGCTCTAGGTGGCGCTGCGGAGCAGCAGGACGTAGCCTAAGAGCAGGGCTCCTGGCCATCCCCCGCCCAGCGCTACTCCTGGTTTTGCTGCTCCGAGTCATACAGCGGGTGTTTCCTGAGCACCCACCGTCCACCGGACGCCAGGGAAATGGGGCACAGAGAGGCGCTGAGGAGGATGGCCTCCTTTCCTGCGGCTCTGTCCAGCTTGGCCTGTTTTTCATCTGCACCCCCACACCCAGAAGCCCGCCTTACCTGAGCTTCAGAGGGACCCATGGGGTCTCCGCACTGGCGCGGGGACCACCCCAGAGCTCTGGGCCCCCTTTGGGCATGACTGGTATTTTCTATTGAGCACTTGCTAGCTGCCATGACCTGACCTTATATACATCTCCTTAAATCTCCACGGTTACTGGGAGAGTTTTTATGAGCTCTGTTTACAGACAAAGAAAAGTCAAGGTAAAGAGAAGCTTAATGTACCTAAAGACACACATCTAACAAGGGACAGGGCAGGGATTTGAACTCAGATCTGAAAAACTCGAAAGCGGGGCCCTGAACCACCGCCTCTCATTTTGGCTTCGAACCAGATCCTCTCCAGTAACATGGCTGCTGTCTGGAAAACACTGTCTTTTTAGGAGGCGAGGGCGATGAGGGGTGAGGCGGGGAAGTCAGAGAGGCCAAGGCGCTTTCCAGAGCTGCACGCGTGGAGGAGCCCAGGAGACGGCAGCTGTGTCTCGGCGCCGGGGAAGGCAGGAGGACACAAAGATCTCCGTCCCATGTGCAACACACACTAAGCACCTGACAGGCATTACTTATTACGAGACTATTTCTAAAAAATATTAACCATCCATATGAAAAAGACAAAGAGAGAGAGAGAGAGAAACACAGCATCCACAGGTACTTTAGGTCTTGGTCTGGACCTGCACGGATGCCTGTGGCTCCTACTTCTCATAAACAATCTCTGCCTGGCCAACAGGGTGATCAGCCCCCGGAGCAGGAGCCACACGCCGCCTCAGGCCAGCACACCCCAACCTCGGCAGCACCTGGCACGGGACCGGGCACACGGCGGGACCTCCGAGACTCCCGAACTTTCAGGGAGAACAGACCTGGGCGACTAGAACCTGACGTGCCCGGCTCCCTGTGTGCTAACAGCAAGGGTGACGCACAGTCCTTGCCCTTGAAGGGGTCACAGTTTAGTGAGGGAAGATCTCAAGTCGCCCTGCGACAATCTAGTGGTCCCGAGCTCCCGAACCTACGCTGGCCCCTGCCTGACGTCCCTCGCCCCACCCCGCGTGTGTGCATGGCTACCCCATTCCTCGCTTTACCCCAGGTCCCCGGCCTCGCGGTGCGCGCTGGCTTTGCTCAGGACCCTGTGAGGACCGGAGGGTTCAACCCTAAAAGGAACGAAAAGCCGTTTGGTCCTGTGCCAGCCCTGTGGGCCCCCTTCCCCACCCCCTGCCCATTTTTATCAGACCCTCCTGATGGCAGGTCTGTGAAATTTCCCCTGGAGGGGGCTGTGGGGACTGCGGGTCCCTGGACTGACCTTGTCCTGATGTGTTGGATCCGCTGTTTCTGGCCCACGCCGGGGTTAGCGGTGCAAGAAGAGCCGGCAGGAGTGCTGTCGGATCAGAGCCGCTGGGGAGCTCGGGGCCTCACCGGCCGCTCCTCACCTCCTGCGGTCTCTCCTCCGAGGGCACAGGAAGGGGGATGCTCTGCTGGACCAGCCCGCGGGAGCCTGAGGAACAGCCTCTCTGGCAGGGGTGACGTGGGGACGTCACTTTCTCCCTGGGGGCCGTGGGGGCAAGCGGGACGAGCAGCGGCAGCGTCTACTAAGCACCGGAGCGCGCTGCCCGGTGTGCCGAGCATGCGGAGCACATACGAGGGTCTTGGCGGGCAGGGGACCTATGCTCTGGTAGCGCCGGGTGACAGGGCAGGAAACGGGACAGATGCACAAGGGTAAAGCCTTGAGGACGTTCCCGAGAAGCAATGAACCTAGACCCTCTCTTCTAGGGAAGCCCTGAGTCCTGGCTATTTCCCGATGAAGGGCGAAGCCCTTGGTCTAGGACAAGTTCCCCTGGAGGCAGCCGGAAGCTTCATTTCTCTTCCCACCCAGACATGTCCCCGAGTTTACGTGGAACGTAAGACGAACACTGGAGACAGCGCTCCAGGGGCAGGGCGGGAAGCCAGGCACCATCACGTGCTCCGCGCTTCTGCTCCTCGGGTCTCGCTGCCGGTGCTCCCCCCGGACCTTCAGAGGGCCCTGTATTCAGACCAGAAGCCCAGGACGTCCAGTCCCCCTCTTGTCCCCGTTCACCTGGGTCCGGGACAGAGGCCCTGGGATTCTGCAGGACGGCTCAGAGAGGAGTCTCACCTTGGTCTCGGGCACCCCGGCATTCCATTCCGTGCCCTCCATCTTAGGGATGAGTTGGGCCTACTCCTTCTAGCCCTTCTCCGCCCTCTTCCCCCAGGCTCCTTAGAAGTCCTGGAAATAGTAACAGATATCATTTCCGAAGCATCTACATGCCGTTAGGAGTTCAGCAAGGCTTTGGCCAAGGTCATCCACCTGGTTAGTCCATGCCCTCCCGCTGTGCCGTCTAGCCTCCGACAGCAGCCCCCCAGGCCCAGGGCTAAGGTAACGGGGCTGCCAAGGGATCGCTGGGCCCGTTGCCTACCTCGTCACACTTCACCTTCATGGCTGGAGCCCCGCAGTGTTACGACTATCCAGGCTGCCTAGGACACTGTAAGGATTTTTGCCCCCAATACAACAGAAAGCTCCAGCGTCTGTCCCCAGACACTGCGTCGGCGGGACACTCCTTCGTAAAGGCCCTGGGGGCTCTGGACAAGGGTCCACTCGGGCCACTCCAGGACTGTCCCAGGAGACGCGAGCACAGAGCCACCTCACCCCTGCTTTCCCCGGCTTCGGGGCTGACCTTGGAGGACTAGCAGACAGAACAGATAGGACAGATGGAATCGATGGGACGTGCCTCCCTTTGCCTTTCACGCGGGCTCCTCCTGCAGGAATGCTGTCCATCCTGTCTGCACGCCGCCGGCTGCCAGCAACGTGGCATTCCCAGCTATTTACCACGAAAGGTTTCTGCTTATTTTATGCTCATCCGCTCAGCACTTTGTGCTTTGGAGCAGTTGAGATTCAAGAGATAAATGAAAAGGGGTGGGTGTTATAAGGTCCCCAGAGGGTTCAGAGGGAGAGGGAGGGAGGGGGAGCTGGGGGGAGAGAGGGAGGAGAGAAACGCGAAGGTGCGGGAATGGACACCACTCCAGCAATCCAGGGGAATGGCTGAGCACCGCAGGAAAGACTCAGCCAACAACTCCAGTCTCAACACTAGGCTCATTAAAGCCAGTACCGTTCTGCGCAGCGGTCCCCCATTACGGACGGGAGCTGCGAGGGTGTCCCCCCCAAGGTCACGCGGTCAGCAAGCAGCACCGCGCGGACCTACCCAGGCTGCACGCGCCCGCCTCCGAGACTCCGCGCCACACTCGCCCCAGGGAGAGGGTGCTCGGGGCAAGAGCCTCCCCTCCCCCCACCACGCCGGTGGGCCCGAAGGTCCGAGAGCCCCCAGGGCTCCCTGTCAAGCCTGTGCCCACGTGACAGCTGGCCAGACCCGAAGAGGAAACAGGTCTCATTACAATCCGTTTGAAACTCATGCAGCGCAAGTTTTTCAAAGTACGTATTTTATTTATATAGAACGGTGCAAGTTAAATGAAAATAATGGTTTATAATCTAAATTACATGGCATCGGGGGCTGCCTGGCTGTCCTGACTGCGGTGGGAGGTGTGGCTGGCCTTGGGAAAAGACACGACCCACGAACATTGCCATGATTTGGACACAATGTGACTTAGCCCGGGGGGCAATTCTCAACAGCGTGGTCCCGGAGCACAGGCGGCTTTTCTCGTCTGCACAGACGCAGCTGCGCACGTGGGAAGTTCCTGAGCTCTGGCTGTGCTTTGAGCTTCTGGCCCGAGTCCTACCCGCCCCAAGGTTCTCCATGGCAACAAAACAATCACCAGCTTGCCTCGGACAGCCTCTTCAGCCCCAAATCTTACTGCTACTCCTATTTTTTCCCTACCTCCCAAGGGTCCCTGGGAAACAGTGGACCAAGTCGAGAGGGCCGAGGCTATTCTTTCTTTGGGAGAAATAAGAAACAAGTGCGGCACCCCGGCCATCTCTCCGTCACTGTCCCGCTTCCTAGCCCCAATTTAGTACACGCACTCTTTACCCCCAGAACCGTTCTACGTGAGGTTAGCAGTTTCTTCCATCCCTTAGGCAATTCACAGGTCTCAGGCACATGAGACTTAGAGGCACAGCCCTCCCACCTCATTAATATGTCATCAGGTGGGGTGACCGTGACATCACCTGGGCTGAGAAACTCGTAGGGCCCATCTCATCCTTCTTGATCCCGGGGGTATCCCTGACTTATTTAAACCATGAGCAGAGACGGGGACCCTTCCCCCCGTTCACCTGTCGGACAGAACCCCATTTTGTCTCTCCACACCTGACCAGCAGAGCCCCTCCCCGAGGGACGAGGCCGACGCCGGTGGTTGGTGAGGGGGGAGTCAGAGCACTTCCACAGAGAAGGCCCACATCCCCAGGGGGAGCCAGGATTCACAGCACAGTCCCTGCTACTTACTGGGCTCCAAGTTTTCTAAACACAAAGCTTCTGAGACAGAAGAGACAGGCCTTGTTACATAACCAGGAGCTTTGCCTTTGCCTCTGCCCCTCTGCTGCTCACGTCCCTGGGACGGCGCCATCTCCCTCTGGCAACCTCTGCTCTGGAATCTCCTGTCTGCCTCCTCACTTACCTGGCATGGCAAATCCTGGTCCCTAAGTGATCCCCGCTACCGCCGCAGAGTCAGACTCCCACTGAGCGTTGCCTGCCTGGCCCTCCTCGCCAGCTGCCTCGGAAGCTCTGGAAGCAGACCGTCTGGGGTCCCAAGGGACATATTGAGGCAGGGGTTCCAAGAAGCCCACAGCCTCCTCCACACCGCCGCAAACACCCCCAGGGTTCAGCCTGGAGGCCACCAGGGTGCGCCCACGGCCACGAAAGCAAGTGAGGGGGAGCAAGGGGAGCACGCTGACACCGTCCTGTGTAGAAGACTTTCCGTCGGTCTCTTGGGCAGCAGCGGGAGGAAAGAACAAAACGCCCAAGTAGGGCCGGAACAAGTCTTCCTACGACACAAGCCGCGCTTGGGCGCCTCTCGGGGGCGACACTATCAAATCGCCACCAGTGCAGGGCCTTGCAGAGGTGCACTCAGAGCAAAGGCTAAATTCCGGACGCCCCTTCCCTCCTTCCTCACTGGAAGCAGCAGCAGGTCCGTGCCTCGTGCCGGGCGGGCCGCGGGGTCGGCGAGGGCGCGTCCAGCGGCAGCTCACCTGTCCGCGGGCGCCCAGCACGGCGAGCTGCGGGCCCCGCGATTCCGAAGCAAAGGCGCGCCCTGCCACCATCGGGGCCCCGTGGGACACCCCAGCAAGGCGTTCTCAGTACTTGAAAGGATCTGAAACTTGGCTTAAAAACTTACAGCTTTCCTTCATCACAAGACTTTTGAAGAAGAAAAATCACTTTCCCCTACAGGCCCCTAGCAATTAAGTTTTTATTTGTTTTTCGGCTGGAAGCAATTCTGAGGACGCCGCAGTCCTCGCCCACGGCCAAGGGGCAGCACCTCGTCCACGGGGCCTGGCCACGCCGGTCCCCATCGGAGGGCGGGTTTCCTCTGGTGCCAGGGGAGACCCGGTGCCACTCTGCCCCTTGCTGGTCACGAGCTCCCCGGGCCCAACACCGCACCTGAAGAGGAACCAGCCGCGGCAGGAGCAGCGAGGGCTTCGCGTGGAGGCCACGTCTTCAAGGCTTGAGCACCATCTTCTGGTCAGGTTTCGGCTTCTGAAGACTTGCCTTTGAAAACCTCACTTACTCCAGAATGGGACAATCCCTGAGCTGACAAGCTCGAGCTGACGGGGCAGATCCAGACGAGGGCACAAGTAGAGGCGGGAGGAGGGAGCCGCCTGATGCGCAGGCCCGCGCTGGAACTCGGCCCCGGCGCACAGATGGACAGAGGGCCATGCGGCCATGCCGGGTGGTGGCGCGGCTCTGCCTTCTGTACTACCAGCGGCGTGCGGGGGCCGCAAAAGTCCCGGCTGTGTCCCAAGCTGACCCCTGGTCCCTGCTTGCATCTGGGGACGTGAAATGTGCTCAGAAAGAGGGCGCGGGCCTGTCCTCTGCCAACCCGCAGCCGGAGGGCGAGTGATGAAATGCGTACCACCTCTGGCGGGGGAGAAGCCGCGCGAGGGGGCAGGCAGCCTGCCCGGCGTGTAAACACGGGACTCGCAGACTGCGACCTTCTGGCACCGGGGAAAGGAAGATAAATGCTAGTCATTCCCTCCGAACGGCGGGAACCTACATCCGTCTAATTGCACTTCATAATGGATTCCACAAACCATTAATTATCAGATTATATTTTAGGAACTGAAGATAAAAAAGCTCTGTGAAATTCAGATTCCGAAGGATCGCTACCCTGCAGTCACAGCCGCCGCCTGGAAGAATCGGCCAGCAGGCTACTCACAAGGCTGCGAGAACGTGGCAGGAGGAGAAGCCAGGGCGCCCCAGCACCCGGCGCTGGTTCCCGAGCTGTGCCCCCAGCTCCAAAGCGAGCGGCAGACAGACTCGGCTTGGAGGAGAACACAGAAGGCTGCGAGCACAGCCCTCGGGTACAGAACACGGCAGAGGAGATCTGGGAAGGGCAGGGACTGGCTCTGCAGCTGGGCGGCCCCACACGGAGCGCATCCCGCAGAAACCTGGCAAGGCTTGGTTTGGGGAAGGGCTAACTGTACGGGCCAGGTGGGACTCGGCCGGTGTGAACACGCTGATCCCTGCCCTCCTGCCACCAGGAGAGAGCCGGGCCACCCAAGCGGATGGCAGGGTGATGGAGTGAGGAAGGAGCCAAGTGTGCTCCGGCCGGGGGTGCGGTCTCTGGATGGTGTGGATGCTTTTCTCGCATTTCTAAATGCCGGGAGGCACCAGCAGCATTGGTAACCCCAGCGTGCGGGCCGTGGGCCCACCTCTACCTGCCGTTCTGCATGGTGAAGGCTGCAGGCACGTGGCACCTCTCCGGCACCCCGGTCACCAGCTCCCACCCCGCTGCTCACCGTAGAGGCCACAGCCTGTGGGGAGTAGGCCCGTCCCCGGGGAGGGCGGCGGGGTCCGCGCCAAGGACAGCAACACCGTGGGTTCTCTGAGAACGAGGTGAGAGTGCTCCGGCCGGCGCAGGCTACGACGCTCGCTACTCGGCCAGCCAGGCACCGAGGGCGAACGGCAAGCCACGGAACATTCTGCTGCAAGCGCAGGACCCTCCACGGTATGAGCGGCCACTCACTTGGCCTCGCCACAGATCAGGGTCACAGTGCCATCCAGCAAATCCTCCACGGTCACGGCCACAAGCTCAGAGCTGGTCTGAGAGGCCTGCGAATCCGGCAATGTCACGAACACCTGTGACCCGGCAAGCTGGGTCTCCTCCAAGGTGATCACCTGCTCGGTCGGGGCCGCCGGCTCCGGGGCCTGGATCACCTGAAAGGGAAAGACCGTGAGGCTGCTTTGGGCAGTGTCCACAGGGAGCGCACCAGATTTTACATGGTTTTGTCTCACGCTGTAATGATGATATTTATGTTTTCACCTGAGGAGAGCAATTACATGGGCCTAATGGGAAGAGGCAAGTGTAACACACCAGCGATGCAAAAAAGAAGGCAGGCGAACAATTTAAATAACTCCGTGTGCCAAATTGCTATAATTTAGCACAGTACGCCATCTCAGGGTGCCCGGACTCTATGATTACACGCCAGCGAACACGGCTCAGTTTCCCACTCGGGCCTTTCCTGTCTCGGGGACCACACTGCGGGGGTAAGCGCCATGGGAAAGGAATGCTACTCAAAGTGGTTAGGCTCGGGTCAAGCTCAGGCTTGCCCACGAAAATGGAAAGAATTATCCCGAAGCCCTGGCTGGCTGAAGGTGGTGTCTCTGGCCCTTGGGTGAAGAGCCTTCCTTGGAGGCTATGTCATCCCAGAACTTAGGAGCAGGAACAGTGCAGGAAATGGGATTTCTATCGACTCCCTCATTCGGCACCCCGCCTCCTGGCAGCCCTTCTGCAAAGGCCACTGGTGGAGGCCTCTTCTCCATCTGTGTCATCTGCTCAAGAGGCGTGGGGGGACCAGGCTGTGGTGAAGCACACCCCGTGCCCGTCCCACCCTCCAAGTTGAGGCCCGTGCCCTGTGAGGTTGGTGCCCCCTGATATTTTCAACCCAGAGAGCCCACACAGGCAGAGACCCCCTAGCCCTCGAGAACTAGCCCGGCGTGGGGAGCAGAACGCTGGGCCTGAGTGGGCAGAAGCCGAGCTCAGCCCCATGTCTGTGCCGTGGGGGGTGAGAAGAGAGATTATGAGGTTTAATCAAAAATCATCCAGGACAGTAGTTTTCAAACTGGTTTTCTTTCCTTTTCTTTAGGAATGGAAGCCTTTTTTTTTTTTTTCTTTTTCCTCAAAGGACATCTTACCAAGAACCCTAATATATAAAAAAAGATCAAAGCAGAGGCATTCTGGGTGACACGGCGGCAGGAATTCCGCTGCAGCCCGCCCACCTGACCTGCTCTCTGCTCGCGCAGAGGCCCGCGAGAACGCGGCCTAGAGCAGCTAGCAAAGGGTTTCAGCAGCAGGGGGTTTCAACAGAGAGCTCAGCCCCCCTTCTCTGAGATTTCCTGCCACTCTTGCCACACCCCACGGTGTTCTGCAGAAGGTGGGGAAGTGTGTGAATTAGGACAAACCAAGGGTGTTCTGCTTTTGGATTCTCATTCCAGGCTTCCTCTACCCAGGGGCCATTTGTAGGTGCTCGCCCCGAGACCAGAATGTTCTGTTTGGTAAGGGGCCCGGAGAGACTCTTCTACAAGGCCCTCTTGGTCATGTGATTACTTATGGGATCCTCCGGGAGCCCCTGAGAGAAAGGCGGGGTGGTGTGACGGAGCTGCCTCCAGAGAAGCCTCAGGAACCCCGCGCTGGCGCCCTCGTACCGGACGGCCCCAGCATCACCTGTACCACCTGTGAGGCCGCTGCTTGGGGCTCAGAGCCCGTCGCCTTTGGGTGTTCAGATTCCAAGTGACCATCCAGCCGGGCCTGGGAGGTGAAGAGCTCCCCACAGAGCTCACAGGGGAAGGTGCTCTCGGACTGCTTGAAGTGCTCCGTGGTGACGTGGTGCTGCAGTGCTCCCGGGAAGCGGAAGGTGGCCGCACAGTACAAGCACCTGAACGGCTGGGACCCTGAAGAGGGGGGACAGAAAGGATGGGCTGTGGGCAGAATGCCTGAGAGAAGCAGGAGCAGGGGGAGAGGGGAGGAACCAGGACCGAGGTGCAGAGGCAGATTCGGGTTCTGCGGGACCCAAAGCTTCTACAGCCTGGGGGATGCTCTTCAGGAAAGATAAGGCAACATTACAAATCCAGGACTAGGTCCCACGCAAGTGAGGGGCTCTCCAGCCACCCTTCGCCAGCATTAGCTGCAGACTGACTGTCTCAGCGGAAGGCCCTTCTTCACCCAACTGTAGACCAGGATGCTGAGGACTCCATACTTCAAGTCCAAGAGGCATGCTCTAACATCTCTGACCTGGGCTCAAGGGCAAGACCGCTATGCGCCAGGCGGCAGTGGGATGGAAAATCACCAATGACCGCACGCACACGGACGGCTATGGTGGCAGCACCGAGACCTACGGAATGTGTGTGCCTACTCCCAAGACCCGAACAGTTTAGGAGGGATGAGTGAGGGGCGGACGTGTGGCCACATCCCCAAAGCAGCAAGAGTAGGCCAATTTTACGTGATGCTCGAGGGACCCGACCTGGTGGCGGAGCACACGCCACGTGTGAGCACACGCGCCTCAACAGTCGGAAGTGAAAGCTGCCCTGAGAAGTGGGAAGCTCACCATGATTTATTTCTCGTATTTGCCTTCTGACGTACCCACGTAACAGTGCGTACATTCTATTCCAAATCAAGTCCAAAACAGCATTGGGAATCACCTGCAAATTCTAAGTGACGCTATAGTTTAATTGGCAGTTTTTCTTTCTGAATGGTTCATGCAAGACGAGCATTTTAATTAGAGGAGACACGGCAGCAGCAACAAGAATCCCAGGTCACACTGGAGGGATGTTTGTGGGTGCCGGGCCTTACGTGCTTTCTGGGTACTAAGGCAATTGATTTGCAGTCACCCTGCAGGGAAGGAGGCACTCTAACTGTCCCCATTTTACAGGTGAGGAAACGGAGGCACGAGTCCGTTTGCTCACTTGGTCTACACGGCTACGGGTGGTGGAGACGAGACGCACGGGGGCCGTCCGGGCCAGGAGCACCTCGCGGGGGCACTGACCTGAATGCTGGCACTTGATGTGAACTTGCAGCAGCGCTGGTGTGGGGAAGAGCTCCTTACACTGGTCACACTCGTGGAACTTCATATCTGCGAAGCACACAAGGGAAGAAGTCGTGGGAACCAACCAGAGGACGGCTGTCTCGGGCCGGAGAGGGCGGTGACGGCAACACTCCGCCAGCGTCTACCAAGTGCCGGGAACCTCACAGCTGTGAGCCCGCAGCACAATCTGGTGTAAAGGACGCCAGATCGGAGCCAGGCCGCCCGGATGGAAGGGGGCCGCTGCGAGGATGGAGTAAGAGCGCGCCCACCCACGCCCAGCACGCACCTGCACACAACATGCTTCACGACTGCGGAGATTATCCCCAGACTGACGGGCAAGGTGGCTATTAACTGACTTTCTGAAGAGAAGGAAACCGGCTCAGGCAAGAGAGGTCACTTGCCAAGGTCATGCAGCTGCTCCGCACAGGAGTCAGGCTTCCCGCCCGAGCCTGTCTGCCACTACAGTCACCACCTGTCCCCAGGTCCCACCGAGGACCAGCGTCCCTCAGGGCTGGGAGGAGCTCGCGGCGCTCTAGGCCCCGGGGTCGGAGAACCACTGCCACTCAAGCTACTCTTCACTGCTCCCGATGGGCCGGCGTGGCCTCCTTCAGGTGTGCGGGGCAGAACGAAGGCCACTGCCACACCCAGCACACTATGGCACCGGAAGTTGGGATTTTTGGCTGGAGCCCAGGATGCTGCCATCGAGCCACTCCCACTCATCAGCTCACACGGGCGGCCTCTAGGCACCCCAACGTCACCTGCGTGCTCTGCTTTGATGTGCTTCTTGTGCTCAATGGTGTTGGAAAAGGTTTTGTCACAGGAGCTGCACTGCAGTGACGAGAATTTGGAAGATCGATGGTTCTGAGCGGCAAACACATCAGGGTGGTGGGTCCGATTGTGGTACCACAACCCAGACAATTGCTGCAAGGAATATGGCGAATGTTAAGTCTCAGAAGGTTCCAGCAAGGTGGAGAGGTCCCAAGGCCCTCGTGAGACAAATGAGCTTATGGATCTAGACTCACACTCTCACCCATCACACTGAGTGCTCACGTGTGAGGAAAGGCTGGTGTTTGGGGGAACCAGGCACCTGTGTATTTACTGAGACACCGCTACGGGGCAGGGCAGAGCCTAGTCCTTCAGAAACGCTCACCCCTCACAACAAGCCTATGAGGGACACATTAGAATCTTCCCAGTGAGGTGGAAGCTGAGGCACACAGCAGTAAAATGACTTGCCCAAGGTCGTATCAGTAAATAGCAGGGCCGGGATTCTAACCCTGGCCTTCCCACCGGAGCACCTGAGCTGTATCTCACTGCCTCCCAGAGGCCCAGGGAGGCAGCAGAGAAGGCCGCTGGAGCAGAAGCATGTGCTGTCCCTGCTCCTTCCTGAGTTCCAGAGCAGCCCGGACACACTCTCCCTACAGTTCCCGGCTTTCTCAGAGACCCAGCTGAGGCCTTACTCAGCCCTGTAACCCTGCGGTCACAGCGCCAGGCGTGGGCCAGTTAGCGCTCCATGTCTGTGGCGCTGAAATTAGCCGCTGAGCTTCTCCCCTACGTCCAAATCTTACAGACGTCACAAGAACCATTTTTTCTCTGTAGTTTTAGAGTTGAGTTTCTCACACGTGGTTTCTTTTTAGTTCCATATGGGGTTTCCCTTTAATTACGTACCAAATTCTACGGTGAACAAGCAGACCCCTTCCCTAGGAGTTTAAAAAAAAGCAACACCCAGTCATTGTGCTAACCAAGGTAACTGCAGGCGTGTTACACAGCCCATTGTCACTCTCACATCCCTTGACACGTGGGGTCAACAGCTCCACAGAGCGTGAGTGTCCAGGGGAAAGCAGCGTTGACTGGTGACAGGGCTGAAATCCAAGAGAGGAGGTGTAGGAATTCCTGGCTCCAAGTAAAGCTCCCAGCAGCATTACTCTGACCAGAGCACCTTAGCGAATCTGAGTGAGTACAGGCTGCAGCGTTCCTGAGCAGCAGCCACCTCGTCCACTCTGGGACTCCGGGCAGAGGCAAGGGAGGGCAGGCCGGGCACGGGGGAAGGCACGCCCGGCCCAGCGCGCGGTCACCTGATAGGCCTTGTTGCAGATCCCGCAGCTGAAGGGCTTCCCGCCGACGTGGGTCACCATGTGCCGCTCCAGCATGGAGGGGGCGCTGAAGATCTTCCCGCACGTGGGGCAGGGGTGGTACTCCTTGGAGTGCACCTCGTGGATGTGCTTGCGGTGGTCCTGCAGGGTGGGGAAGCTCATCCTGCATTTCTTGCAGTCGTACGGATCTTCTATGTCTGGTTTCGTGGACATCCATGAGGAGAGAGGGGGGAAAGACACCACGGGCAGCTGTCAGGGAGGCGCGGCTGCTGTGCGCGGTTCTGGGTGCGAGACTGTTCAGAGGTCAGGCACGGCCGCGCGCTCCGAGGACCAGCTGCGAGTGTGGCGATCGCCTGACCACCCCCTACTTCGTCCGGGGAGGGGGGATGCCCCTGAGGCTTCTGCACGAACCCCCCGGCGGCACCAAGTAGTTCATCCTCATTCCTCACGTTGCATCCTACACGTTCGATTCCATTTAACTACCGTGCAGGGGGTGCTGCCCTTGCTGCTCCCCTGCCTGTACTGGGCATTTCTGAGTGTTCTCATTTTCTGCAGCGATTTCCAACACACTCCCCAGAGCCTGACTATTTCCTCTGTCATCAGCGCATGACTGACAGGAAGAATGCTTCCTGGCTCCTCACCTTAGATTCAACAACAAAAACGATGTCAATGTTTAACGAGTGCTGTAAGACAGGCAGGTTTTAAGTGCCTTACAGATATGAACTCCCTCTATCCTTCCAATACCCCTATGAATGGGATCTATTATCATCCTATTTTAGAGATTAGGAAAAGCAAGGCTTAGCGAGCACCCAGGGACACAAGTGGGAAATGGCTGAACTGGGCGACAGTCGCTGCTCTCTTATTCCCAAGGCCTTGCTGTGAGCCACCTGCTTAACTAGGGAGGCCAACCCTTCAGGGAGGCCTCGGAAATGAGAACTAGCGCTGACGAAGGGTACATCTGCCGACCCTGTGGCAAGAGACTTCAGTTTATTTTTTCTGAAAGCAACAGAAAGCAGCACGTTTTAATAATAAAACCCTTTGTCTACTAGGCAATCTTACGTGTGCACGGACTCCAATTAATTCCAGAATTTGGACACACGGCAGCACTAGCTCTGAGATCCCAGTCCTCACTGTCTCCGAAGGCACGGGGTGAAGTAGTTCTCCATCCGCTATGACACAGGCAAGGAGCCGTCTAGGAGAGGGCCCTGGCCGCTGGCCTGCTGCCAACGACCTTTCCCAGGACACGGAGGTCTTTGGGCTCCTCTTCGTCCTGACAATCGATTAGTCCCACCATCTCCTGGCTACCAGGAAAAGGAGACCAGAGCAGAATGGCCTTTAAAAAGGTCAAAAGGACATCAAAATGATGGCACTAGATCCAAGCCAGATCTCACTCATCTGGGCATCTACTGCAGCTGGCTAGGGGACCTGTGAGCTCTCTGGGGGAGGGGGCTGCACTGTGTCTATGTCCAGCATCGCCCAGGGTCCAGCCCCACGTCGGGCACACAGGAACCCAGACAACGACCTTTGCTGGCTGGCTGATGATATATTCGAATGTGCTGACATAAAGGCCATGTTTGTGACGCGCTGCTTTTGCTGACAGCTAGAAACCGGTGTGTGGAAAATAGGAGTAGGGAGGGAAGAAGGGGAGAAGGACACGCGGGGTGCATGGGACACCAGAAAGACAGGCTCTGACGGTGACAAACGGCACCTGAGAGGGTTGCTTTCCCCGCCAATACTGCTCTCAGGGGTTTACTGAGCATCCTCCGTGTGTCCGGCAGGGAGCCTCACGCTTTACAGGCGACACCTTACTAACTCTCACGGCAACCCCAGGCGGCGGTGTTACTACTTTCCCTCACGGACACAAGGGGCACGGGGGCTTGGGAAGGTAAAGAAATCAAGGGAGTCAACGGCAGGGTCGAGGTCCAGTCCCAGGCCCTGGTGGTGTCGGAGCCCAAGCTCCTAAGCCCCGGGCTGGGCCGTTCTGCTCACTCCGCCTGCAGCGCGTCTGCTGGGAGACGGGACGCGGCTGCCGGACGCCACACTGGCCGTACCCCGAGGCTGGGACGAGGACGCACAGAGTTTTCTTTGCCTTCCCGTGCGCATGAACAGACGTGGTTTTGTCTGTCTCGGTTCCGGCAGAAGTGGAGAAAGCGGGAGCAGACCCCACCCCCTGCGTGGCTCCGGGGCAGTGGGCTTCCCAGGTCGGGAGAGAGGCGAGAGCAGGGACCACTCCCGAAGGCATATATTAACTCAGACGGCGTCCGGCTGCTCCTATGGGGAAGGCGGGTAGGACCACGAGATGAGTTGGGGAGGGAGGGGAGCGTGCAAAGAGCAGCTCAGTGGACTAATGGGAATATTCTGGAGCTCTGCAGCGTGTTACGGAGGCTCTCCTTCAAGCATAATTTGCCTTTGTCAGCCGAGCGGTGCCAGGTGGGCTAAAAAGGAGACAAGGAAACAGCTCGGACATTACACGATGACATGTTAAAATGGGATTTTTCTTGAAGTAGGAACGAGGGACTCGGTCCTGCAGGAGAATGGGGGAGGGGAGACACCAAATGGGGCGTGGCTCTGGTGGAGTGACGACTTCTGTCATGATCGTTCCAGGCCTTCTTAGAGCCCGGCCTGGCGCCGAGTGGCTGGCAGCCGCCGCCCCAGTACGTACTGTGAAAGGTGTGCAGGTGGATGGACAGGCCGTTGGCTTGCCGGAAGCCCTTGCCGCAGTCCCTGCAGACATACGGCTTGTCCCCGGTGTGCGTCCTCACGTGGCGCGACAGCTCGATGGACTGGGCGAACACGGCATCACAGTACTGGCAGGCGTACATCTTCCCTGGAAACACGCACGAGTTTCCTTGTTAGAAACGGCACCAGACACGGATGGCAGCCCTGGACGCAAGCTCACACTGTGAGGCACCGTCAGGGAATATAATCTGGGAGACGCGTCTTGTAACACCTGGGTGAGAGGTCCGGGTCCTTCTATCGGATGGCACCTCACACAGAGCCAGCGACGGCGCGGCCTCTCTCCCCTGGCGGATAAGAACAGAGTTCTCCTCACGCAGCGCGCCCATCTGTTAGCCAGGCCACCCCAAGTATGGAAGAGCTCACGCCACCCCCAGGAAACAGACGTAGCCTCCTGCCCAGAAACTCCCGGGTCTGGATCCCTAGCCACGTGCGCCGTGAGGAATCACAACCGCACATAGAGGTGACAATCGGGGACTCAGAGAAGGGAAGCCTTCCCCTGCTGACTTGCTATAAAGTGATTATAAATCATTTGGCTTCTCTATTCTCTCGCGCACATAATGAGGATACAATGACCGACTGCCAAAGGCTGTTGGGAAACAGAGGTAAAGAGCAAGGCTGGAAAACTGGCATTTGTAAGAAACCACCAGACCAGCCGTGCCTCCAGGCTCCCTTCGGGGCCAGCAGAGACGTGGAGAAAGCAGTGAGGTGAGGGTCCAGATCCCCCAAATCTTAGGGCCTACTTCAGCTAGAGCAATCAGCGTCATTTGCATTTTTCACACGCTGGGCTTTGAAATAAGATTTTGTTAGGGAAAAAAGGGCTTCTTCAATCAAGAGTTGAAATTATTGAGAAGCCCAGGACTCAATCCTTGGCCTTCTTTATCCTCCCTTTGTAGACGACCTTATCTCAGAGCTCAGATTCCATCTGTACCCTGAGAGTGCCCACAGCCCTCTCTCTGGCTCCCAGCTTCCCCTGCAACCACGGACTTACACATCCAACCTCTTACTACTGTCCTTGTCTGCCTGGAGGTCGCTCTGGTCCCTCAGACAGAGCTCCTGAGGCTCCGTCCCCGGCACCCGCGTGACCCGCCACCAGCCTCCATGCACTCCGGTTCCCTCTGGTGCAGAGAAGGGCAGGGCCACGCTCCCGGCTGCTCAAGCCAGAGACCCCGCAGCCATCCTTAACTCCGGGCAGCCCACCGTGGGTCCTATCACTTCCGCTTCAACGCCACAACCCCCAATGTGAACGTTTGACGACCGCCCACAGCCTGTCCCAGCTGAGAGCCCCGTCACCTCCAAACCAGACAACTGGCCCGCCCTGCCTCCCTGTGAACACTCTTCCCTTATTACAGCGGACGTGGAGAGTGGCCAGAATTAACTCCAAAAAACTGAAGTCACCTCCTATTGCTCCTCTGCTCACAGCTGTCCTACGGCTTGCTGCTGTAGAATCACGGCCCCCAAGGGTGCCCATGTCTTAAACCCCCGAAACCTGGGAACATGTCCCCTCGTGCAGCAAAAGGGGCTTTGCAGATATGATTAAGTTAAGGATCTTGAGATGGGAAGACTATTCTGGATTTTACCAGCAGCCCCAACGTCATCACAGCGTCTTTGGAAGAGGGAGCAAGGAGGGTCAAAGGAGGCACGATGAGGGAAATGGACGTGGCCATGAGCTGTGGAAGGCACACAACCTCTAGAAGCAGGGAAAACGAGGAGCCAGTTCTCCCCCAGACTCTCCAGAAGGAACACACCAAAACTTTGACTCTTCCCTTGTTAAAACGTCTTTTGGCCCTCTAACCTCCAAAGTAGCGAGATAATACATTTGCCTTGATTTCAGCCACTGTGTCTACAATTCGTTACAGCAGCAACAGAAACTAGCCCACTCTGCATAAAAACCCAAGGCCTAAAAACAGAACAAAATAAAACAACAATAACAAAAAACAAAGCCCTGACACTGGCTTCTAAGGCCCTACGAGATGTGGCCTCTGGTGAGTTCCCCGGCCTTCGCTCTCACTGCTCTCCCCTCGTCCACTCTGCTTTGGCTCCTTCTGGTTTTCTTGCAGGCTCTCAAACAGGGTCAGGCTCATTCGTTTGGGGTGGAGGGTGGGCTCTGCATTTGGGAGGCTCTTCTAGATCTTCCCCAGGTTCTAGCTTTCATGTCCCTCGGGTTCCTACACAAGCCTCATGTCTCTGAGGCCTTCTCTGAGGATAGCGAACCCTGCCATTCTCCTGCTGATTGCCCTGCTTTATTTTCCTTCCTAGCAATGACTACTATCTGAACTTACATTACCCGTCTGTTCATGGTCCCTCTTGCCCACTGGAATATAAACTCCACGGAGCCTCGGTGTGCGTACTTACACACCCCCCGGTGCCTGGAATAGTGCTGCAGAAATGCATTCACTCAGAAAATGTTTACTGAGGGTCGATGCTTGCTAAGTACCATTCCAGTGATGCGGCAGTTGGGGCACTAATAGCTCTACCCTCGTGGAGTTTGCCTTCTAACAGAGAGACTGACTACAAACACGAGAAATCAATGAAGTAGCTACCGTACCCTATGACGAGCCCTGTGGAGCAGAACGATGCAGGGGAACCGGAGCTGGGGCTGAGATTTTACGCGGGCGGTCGGGCAAGGACTCATGGGGAAGAGGTGTGAACAAAGACCTGAAGGAAGTGAGGAGGGACGACAAGAAAGCCCACCCAGCGGAGGGAAGGGCAAGAATGCAGGGCCTTGTCCTGCCGGGCTGGAGAGGAGGAGGCTGCAGGGGGGGAGAAGGCGGTGAGGGCAGGGGAGGGGAGGGGAGTAAGAGGGGAGGTCTTAAGGGACCTGGTCCCAGGGAGCCTGGCAGGCTATCCTTAGGCCTTCGGATTTCACACAGAGTGAGGTGAAGAGCCTTTGCAAAAAGGTTTTGAGCAGAGAAGTGACAGGATATGGGTCAGCACTGAAAGGCCCACTGGGGCCTGTGTCCCCAGAGCAGCATCTAGGGAGAGGATGAGAGCAAGGGTTCGGGGGCTCCTACCACCATCCAGGTGAGAAGATGGCGGGATGTTTTTTAAAGGCTTTATTTATTTACTTGAGGGAGAGAGAGAGACCGCACATAGAGGGAGAGGGAGAAGCAGGCTCCCTGCTGAGCAGGATCCCAGCACCGTGGGATCCTGACCTGAGCTGAAGGCAGATGCGTCACCACCAACTGAGGCCCCCAGGCGCCCGATGGTGGGATTCTTCCTTACACACACACATACCAAACAAGGCAGGGAGTCCCCTGAGAGGCCCTCTCTGGCCACCCCCTCCCCCGTCCTTCCACCTCGCCGGGGGTATCCCCTATCCCAGCGCTGACAGCTCTGCACTGCCCCAGTATCTACGGCAGAGAAGCCCCTGGCCCATCCGCTCTGGCTTCATCACTCAGCCGCAGCCTGCTCCACGGCACGTGCTCAGCCAGGGTTTTTCTCGTGCATGAACTTCACCTCGAAGCCCAAGGAACTCCTGGCTTCTGCCAATTCTGTAACTGTAAGGTCACAGTCCTACGTTAGTTAGCCTCTCTTCGCAAACCCTCACCGTAAGCGTACGTGCCTGGGCATCTGTGTGCTCTGGTCATCAATCCAGGCAGATTGACATTGTTTTTTGTTTTTAATCTACTGGAGATACATGTCATGCCTTGTTCTAAATGGGTTTTTGGGCAGGTCACCCTGTTAGAGCTGGCAGGAAGAATGAAGAAACTCTCAGCGCCTTACCTTCCGAGTGCTTCTTCTTGGTGTGGTAGGCCAGGGCGGAAGCCTGTGTGAAGGTCATGAGGCAGTGCTTGCACATGAACGGGCGGTCCCCCGTGTGAAGGCGAAGGTGGTTCTTCAGGGTAGAATTGGCTGCAAACTTGGCCCCACACTCTTCACAGGAGAAAGGCTTCTCGTCAAAGTGCTCGGTCAGTTTGTGGTACTGCATGCCTAGGGAAGCCGCACAGGGGGCCAACGTGATGTCGCCAGCGTGAGGACACATAACAGCACTGTCTGGGGCCAGTCCCGCGAGGAAGCACAGCAGGCCACCCCTACTCGGCCCCCACCCAGCCAGGCTGCTCCTTCGCCTACCGCCCCGCACTCCGAAAGTCAGCTCAGTCCCTCTCCTGTCTGGGTCAGGCATGGCGTGTTCTGGGTGTATCCTTCCCTCCCCTCTCTCTCTTAAATACGACCCATCACCCAGAGACAGTGAAACGAAACTCGCTTTTATGTTTCACTAGGTTTAGCCAATGTCTGGGACAATGCTAAACAATTCTGACTACGCTTCCCAGGGTTTCTGTGACTTGTCTATTATCAAGAAACAAGTGATACGTGGAAATCTAAGAGTTAAAATAGCTGGTTATTATTATGAATAGCAGCAGCCACGATTTACTAACTCTACTGCAGGCACTGCACGGAGGTGTTTAACTATATTAACTCTTTACAATTCAAAGAAGTGGGTGCTATCAAGGTGCCTCTTGAACAGATGGGGAAAGGAAAGCTCGGAGAGCTGATTCCACAGCTCATGCTTTCCTCAAAACATTGGCCGCCTCTGCAGGAGCCCTCTGCTTCCCAGGCCCACCCGCAGCCCTTACTGCACACGACCAGAGGCAAGGCCTAGAATCCACACCACAGTATCCAGAATTCTCACCCTCTGAAATTCAGGCCTTCCTGAAAGTACCTGAGGCATGAGCGAATTCTCTCCCGCAGAGGTCACACGTCACCGGCAGCCTCTTCTTCTTCTTCTTTGGGGCATCGGGCTCTCCTCCTGCACCATGGGCCTCCAGCTGATGCTTTTCCAGCTCCTTCTTAGAATCCTTGGTCTCGCTGCACTCCTTACACTGCACCTGCTTGCTCTTGGCCACCCGGCAGCGCCTCATGTGCACCTTCAGGCGGCAGTAGAAGTGGAAGCTCTTATCACAGGCCTTACAGACGAAGCTCTTCTTGGCGGTATCGGGGGAGGCAGACGTGTCTTTCTCGTGTCGCTCTGGCAAGGAACCGGCCTCCCCCAGACGGCTCTGTTTCCCAGACTGGCAGCCTTCCTCCGCTGGCTCGGCTACCTTCTCGTCTGTTCTGCTGTCGGCTCCACAGTGGAATTTACTGCTCACCTTCCACATCTCCTTCCCTCCACTTTCCCGAGTAAGGAAGCCTGCAGACGAGAGAAATTGCACGGCGCTGGAAATTCTGCACTTCTACTTGGCTTCCTAACTTTTCTTAGAGAAGGCTGCAGACTACGCGGGACCCTCTGAAACTCCGGAGGGACACCATGGTCACCTTTACCTTCCGAAACACACCCACGGCATCGGTTTATACCAAGCCTGTGACTTGGCCAGGTACTGAGAGTGTATCAAAGTGGTAAGGCGGCAACGGACGAACCCTTCTACGAACTGCTGCCTCTTCTCTCCAGGACGGACGCAACCTGTGGGCCTGACACCGGCCCCCCAAAACTTACCAGTGTGTGCTAACTCATGCATGACAGGATGCAGGTCCGGGAACCATCTGTGGACGGTGCACAGGAGGTGACATATCTCAAGGGCCGAGATGGATTTTTCCATGGCTCTGCTCAGCACTACTTTCAGGGAAGCTTCAGGGCTCGCTGTCTCAGAAGAAATGCTCAGAATCTAAATGAACACCAGGAGACAAAGGTTTGTGGTTAATATCAGCAGGTTTCTCCATGGTTTTCAACTCATGGGGGGGAAAAGCCGATTAAAGGAAGGCACTGCTCCGTCTACAAGTTGACGCTTCTTGTGATGAATGGAGTAGAGAGCCCTCATTTCCAGAGAACAGGGAAACTGGCAAATTAAAAAAAGAAAAAAAAAAGAAAAGGGAGGCCCGTGTCAAGACAAATGTGCAGATACTAAGAAGGTACCAGCAAGGAAGTGCCGGGCATTTTCTACGAGAAGCATCTTCTCAGAAGCCAGGAGTCTCCAAAAGAACTTTTCGAGATCTCAGCACTAAAAGCTTGGCAAGCTGTACAGCTTGGTAGCTGGTGGCTCCGTCTTGAAGATCAAGACAATTTCTCATAATATATGACTGTCTCAGGCTCGGGAAGTAACTCTATGTCCTCAGTGGCTTCACATTTTTAGACACTTAGATGTTCCCTTTTAAATATTTTCTTTCATGAAAAAAAAACTCAGCTTTTTAAAGAAGGTTCAAATAGGGGCTTTAAAGAGGCCAAGAATTTTATTTCAAAGCCATCCTCCCTCAGAATGTTAGAGCTACCAGCGGAAAGAGTCCGTACACTGAGAAAATAAAGCGAAACCATCCACAGATGGCGAAATGGAAGTTTCATTTGGGAAGACATTTTATTTCTGCTCTTTTCAAGTCTAGCTAAATAAACCCGCGGTCCCTGGAGGCAGGCCTGAGGCTCATTAGCGAGGCGCAAACTCCTCAAGTATAGGAGCTCCGTCTCTGGAGCGTGGGGCGCGCCGGAGAGAGTCTAGCAGATGCGTCTGGCTCTGAAGGCCGGCAGATACGTGCCATCTTCTTCCCGTCCGAGAGCCAGACCGCGGTGGGACTGTCACCTGCGTGGACAGTGCTAAAACCCACCCTTCGGCACACCTTCCATGCCTACCTGTATTAAAAGGCACGTACAGGGGAACCTGTAGTTTAATCTAATCCCCTTATAATTCTTCCCCACTTGAGATGCCCATGATCCCGCCCAAGATCCCCCTCAAGTCCCCACCTGGTTTTTCTGGGATGCCGGCCACACTGCAAAGCCATACAGAAAATGAGCTGGCACTACTTGATACCCATATGGGCAAAAGCTTTGTTCTAGCTATGTTTATCTCAGTCCTTCCTAGACGCCAGGATGGAGTATGTAATACGACCAACTTTACTTTCCTTCCTCTGAAAGCAGTTGCTTCGTAGAACATGCTAGGGAACAGTTATCATGGTTCCCTTTGAGTTTACCGAGGTTTAGGTAAATAAAGTACATCCAGGTTTGAGCCCCACAGGGCTGGGTTCCAACCCTGGCTTCAGCTCTGACCAGCTGGAGCATCCCAGACCTGTCACCAAAGCCCCTGGAGCCGGAGCTCCCTCATCAGTAACTGGGGTGACACCGCCTGGCACGCAGAGCTCAGAGAATCAAACAACAAAGTGCTGGTTCAGCATGGGGCGCGGCGTGCGACAGGCGCTCTGCTCTGCAGAGTCCACCGCCTCCCTTAGGAACCAGACCATCCCAGTCCCACCACCCAGGCTGGTGGAACTCTCCGGAACAACAGGTCTTCTCCCCGCCGCACCTCCTTCACAGCCTCTGCCAGCTGCGCCTCCTCCGTAGTAAAGCCCTTGGGTCCCATCCCTTGCTGGATGGCCTCTAGGATCAGTCTGCGATGCCTCAGGACGGCTTCCAGAACTGCACTTTCTGGGCTGGCCACTGAAAGAAAGGGGGATTGAAAACTCAGGAGTGAAACCACGAGCACCATTTTTCCTTCACCTTTTCTCACTGTGAAGAGTGAGAATACCCTTCACCGATCTCCTTCCTGGGGCTAGGAGTGGGGAAGATGGCCAATGGTGCTGCACTTAGAATGTAATTAATATAAGCTTACAATATTTACTGCGTATTTTATTTTACAAGGGTCACAAACTCCCATGTCCTTGAACGAAATGGCCAGTCCTTCCTTCCAGTGGTGGGGATGTGCCGATGACCAAGAGAGCTCCCGCTATATTTTCTGGCAAGACTGATGCTACTCTCCAGCGGGGACAAGGCTCTGACAGAGACCGGGAGGCCTACCTGCCCGGAAGAAGGCATCGGCGCCCGGTTCCCTTCGTATCTCTTCCATGAGCAGGTTCAGCGGGCAGGTCTTGGCCTCCTGAGCCACCAGCAGCACTTGCCAAATGGCTGTTGCAGGGAGAGTCTGCTTTTCTAGAACTGCTGACATCAGAGAACTGAAACCACCCGAGCCAGAGTCATGTTTCACGAGCTTCTCCATGACCTTCAAGATGTGGCACAAAAATACATGTAAGGGACCCTCTAGCCGCCAGCCCAGCTGCAGGGCGGCGAGTCTGCGCCCTGGGCTCCAGTGGACGTACTTCTGGGGAGGGGTTCTCAGCACCCTTCACCTCTCAACCAGACAGACTTTCATACCCGCCAAAGCTCTTCACGCTGCCCTTTGAATGCCTTTCTTATTACTGCAGAAGTTACAACTTCCGACTTATCACTCCGCCCTAGAGAGCAAATCCCCTTGTTTTTCTCCTTCTCTACGGACCCCTTAGCATTTCTCAGCGTGGCTGTGTGTGTACATTTATGTAAAATATAGATATAGTTTTAAAGTATGCATATATGTCCATCTTTTTTCCTTGTCTCATTTTCCTCCTTCCCCCTCCTCCTCTTTTTCTCTTACCTCTCTTTCTCCATGGGCTAAACCCTTCACGTGTGAGATCATCTTTAGTAATATCTGGTTGTCTGTGAAACTCTCCGAGAGGTTTTCGTGATACCGTCTCAACAGCTCGGTCCCATAATCATCAGGGCTTGCTTGGACTGCAAGGATATTAGCAAAACAATCATGTTTGCTACAACAAAATGTCCTTACAGGCTTCTGCTACAGAGGAGTAGGGGAGTTACAGATGACAGAGGAAGAGCATTATCGCACGAGTGCTCTGTCTCCTCTGGACGGCAAGTTCGGCTCCTGGCTTGGGGCCTCATACACGTGTGTTCAGATCTCCTTTGGTCCACCCTTAATCACTCGGTGCTCTGGGGTCGCAAAACCACTAACACTTTGCAAGCCAGTGCCCCGTGGTAGAAGCCAGTGATAGTGCCACATGGAGGTAATTCGAAGGCGTGCTTGTGTGAGATTAAGACGCACAGATTCAAGGGGTATTATTCCCCAAGCCTGAGGTTAAGGACCCACGTGGCAATCCAAAATACTAGCAGGCGTGAGTCAAGACTCTAGTAGTGAGGCTGACCCACCGTTCTTCATGCCCTTTGAGCCTATCTGTCAGTTACTCTCTTTTAAAAGGTTGTATTTAATTTCAAAGGAAGAAAAACTATCAGGCATTTCCTTTAGTTTTACAAATATTTAAAAATGTATTCTCCTCTTTGGCCCAGTTAACTCTGCTTCTGGGAATGAGGCCTTAGGAAGGAAATGCTCTGAAGGCACAAAGTCTGTGTATAAAGATATTGGTCACTGCGTTACCTGCAATGATGAGGAGGAAGAGAATACCTAATATTTACTGAGGACCTACGATTTGCTAAATGTTGTACATATATTGTCTCCTAGGAGCCATAAGAATGAACGTGATGGGTGCCATTCTCACCCCCATCTCAAGAAAGAATGGGGTTCGGAAGGGTTAAGTCCTTGGCTCAGGGTCACACATGTACAAAATAATCAGGATATAAACCAGGTAGCCTTGATAGCCTAAGCGTTATACCACATGTGCTCCTAAAAACAGGGCAGGAGTAACACATACGATGCACCTCTATGATGGAAAACTACAGAGCCTTCCAAAAATAGGGTTATAGAGCATTCTCTGAAAGGTGGGGAAAATGTTTATGTTGTACTATTAAATGGAGGAAATTATAAAACTATAAAACACAGTAGAGGGGCGCCTGGGTGGCTCAGTGGGTTAAAGCCTCTGCCTTCAGCTCAGGTCATGATCTCAGGGTCCTGGGATTGAGCCCCGCATCGGGCTCTCTGCTCGGTGGGGAGCCTGCATCCCCCCCTCTCTCTCTGCCTGCCTCTCTGCCTACTTGTGATCTTTCTCTCTCAAATAAATACATAAAATCTTTATAAAAAAAAACACAGTAGAATATCTTAACATTGTAAAAATAATGTGACAAGTATGTTAATATCCCAGTACTGACATAATCAAATGGGAAAGTTTGAGGTTGTTTTCTTCTTGATTTTGTAAACAGTTCAAGGTTGTATAAGTATTCATTGTTTTTATAAGCTAGAAGAAAGTTCTCTCCTTTTCTGAAAACCACGTGGGTCTCAAGTGCTTGGGGATAAGGGAGAACTGGCTAGACTCGGCCCATTTTTCTAAGGACTGGGACAGGGACTCATGCCCCCGGACTGAATGCACGTGAGGGATGGGTAATCCTGGGGACTGCCAGCACCAACCAGCACTCACATGCGAGTGGGAAGGTCAGTATCGGGGGTCTTTGCTGCTTGGATTTAGCAACATAGCTTGTCAAAGTCCGGCGCTCTGTGAGCTGGCCTGCTCCTTCGGCATTCCCGGGTGCCGGGTGCCAGCCGTGGGAGAGCCACACCTTCACAAACCCCAAACCACAGGAACATCTTGAGGGCGTCTGACTGGCAAGAGCCCTTCTCAGATTTCCGATCTTAACCCCAGAACTACTGAGAATCACTGGTTTCTGCTGCACAAGGGCGTCTCTCACCATTACCTCATCTCCCCAGCAGGGAGCCCAAAGGGTTTTTAAGCTCTAATTTTCTGTGGGAGAGGTTCCAGTCCAGAGAGCCGACAATTAACGGATACCTGCGGTGCCCGGCGAGGTGGCTAATCTCTGCAAATTCTCCAGCAGAAGGCCCAAGTTTGGGGACGTCGGTTTCACAGCCTGAAGGAGCTTTACCAAACTCTCTGCAGCCAGAGTCCTGTCTTCAGACATCCTGTGCAGCAGCTTTTCCATCGTCTCCTTGGGTGTCCCGCCCTCGCAGCAATTCAGGATCACCTGCAGCGGCAAGCAATCAGGCAGACAGCAGTCACTGGCACTTCTAAGCGCATCTGACACGCCGCTGGCAAAGCCAGTGCGACGGCGGCACGGGCGCCCGTCCCCGGGTCCTCCTCTGCGGTCTCCAGCACCGCTGTTCCCGGAGTAGCCTCCTTGGGCTGTGTCGGGAAAAAGCCCAGGTTTTCTCCAAACAAACAGCTCGGTGAAAATCCTTCCTCCTCCACTACAGGTCCGTGTAGACTCTCTGTCTGCCCCCCGCCCCGCGCATTTGCATTCTGAGAAGATCCCTACACGAGGCCCGCATGCAGCGCAGGTAGCCCACCTCTCACCCGGTTCCTCAGACCGGGCTGGTCCGGACGCGGACACTGGAGACAGGCGGGCAGCTGACGAGTACAGCTGCAGCGGTTTCGGCCTGTTCAAGAACTACGTGATCGTGGCAAGAGGTTGCGATTTCAGGGCAAGCCTCTTATTTTACTTCCTTTTACTTAACTTTCATGGCAATTTGAATGCCCGGGTAATTTACACATGAGTCTATGGCCACCAAAATAATAGATTTAAAGTGCGTTTCTGGATAATTTTTCTTGTAGATTCTGTATCTTCGATCTCTTATTGCCCCCCCCCCACACACACGGCTCCAGTCACCGTCCCCACTCCCACCGCCTCGTTCTTCCTTGGTGTGCTGGAGTCAGGAGGGCACAGGGCTCCAGCAAGAGGGTCAATGATAAAACGCATGACGGTTATTTTACAGATATTTTCCTATTATAATAGAACTATTTCCTAATGGGCTACGACTCACTATGTATAACACGGCTTTTATGGCACCAATAACAGGGAAGATTATTTCAACACACGTAATCTACAGACTCCTAGTAACCGAATTTTGAGCTTTCCTTTGGGAAAATATCAGCTTTCAGGAGAGTCAAGTAGATCAGTCACAGTAGCATGCCAGAGGAAGCCATTATCAAATTAACTCCCATTTAAAAGTAAATTTAGCTATAAAACCAAATTAGTTTTATGTATATGAAAGGAATATCTATATTATATATATGAAAGGAATACATACATTATATATCAAGCTGTCCTATTCATCAGTAGGCAATACAGTCATTCTCTTTGTTTAATGTCTAATATAACTAGATTCCTACTAAATGAGTCATAATTTAAAAATCAAGCGCCTGTATCTAAAAACCACACTGATTTCAATGCCATCTCTTAGTTCCTAAGCAATGATCTGATACACGGTGAGGCAGCAATGTACTCTCAAGAGTGGGTAGCGGCCTTAAAGCCAGATAGACCTAGTAGGAACCCCAGTCCTAAAATGTACCTGGGGGGGGGGGGGTGAGTGACCCCCCGCTGTGACCTTGGGGGTGAGTTCTTTCGTTCTTTGAACCATATCTTCCTCATCTGCGAAAGCAGAGAACAATACCAACGCCTGTACACTTGTGTGTGGCGCCAATAAGAGAGATCGAAGATACAGAATCTACAAGAAAAATTATCCAGAAATGCACTTTAAATCCATTATTTTGGTGTCCATTTTAGGAGTCTCTAAGGTGAAGCTACTTCACGAGGACATATGTGATCTCTAAATGACAGTGGGTAGTGATACCCTCAGGCAGCTGTATGCACAGCGATTAAGAGAATGTGCCGTGTTTCCAATCTGAGCTCAGTGCGGGCGCCCAGCAGCTGTGTCCTTGGGTGAGCTGCTTCACCTTCCTAATGGTCTGCATCCTCATCTGTAAAATGAGGGTAATATCCGTGACTTCATAAAGTTGATGTGAGGGTAGAATTTAATAACGTTTAAAAGGTCCTCGGCACACTGCTCGGCACACGGTAAGCAGTAAGTTAACAACTGTTGTAATTACTATTTCTGTATCTGTTTCCAATTCCGAAGTAAAGACATTCCTATTGACCATTTCTTACAGAACCCAGGGCATGTATACATAGGGGCTGGGGTACCTGGATGAGCATTATTCCGTAAGAGGAGAGAGTTTAAAAGGCCTGGGTGCAGGGCGCCAGGGTGGCTCAGTCGTTAAGCGTCTGTCTTCAGCTCAGGTCATGATCCTGGGGTCCTAGGATCGAGCCCCGCAGTGGGGAGCCTGCTTCTCCCTCTCCCACTCCCCCTGCTTGTGTTCCCTGTCTCGCTGTGTCTCTCTCCGTCAAATAAATAAATAAAATCTTAAAAAATAAAAATAAAATAAATAAAAGGCCCGAGGGTACGTTCCACGCGATGCCCCCACGCTGCGGCCATTCAATCGACATTCACCTCTACATTCCTGCTTTATTGTTTTGCTTCAATTTGCACGAGAAGAAGCAGCTAATGAAGCTCTGGTAGAACCCCAATTCTAAGAGGTGTTTCTGTGATTTATAACTAATTTAAGTTCTTCTGCTTCAGTCCTTTCTGTCAAGTAAACTGAAAGTGACAGAGGAAAATGACAGTGCAGTCTGTCTCGGTGCAGAGAATGAGGCTGAGTCTGGGCTCTTCCTATATAAATGCTGTTTTACCAAGATAATGAAACAGTTCGAAGGACACATTCAATCTAGCTAATAAGGAAAAGGTTTGAATGAGTAATCGAATGAAATCTCTAAACAGGGAATCAGGGACTTCTGGAGCTATAAGCGACTTACTTAAACTGAGTGCCTAAAATTAAATTCAGTATTAAGCTGAAGGAGAAACCAGACGCTTAATCTTATTTTGTATATTATATTTTTCTAAGAAATTCAAGGGAATTATAATTTGGGGGACTTGTGATTTACAAAGCATCATTTTAAGATTAAGGATTGTTCCCATTTTATATGAAAAAACTACAGTTCATGACCACTGAGAAAAGAAGACCTGGGAATCCAGCCTTCACTACTGAGCCACGCTGAGCCGCCCTACCACTGCTTTCTGAACATTTTCTCTTCCGAACATGTAAGCCATTTCCCACAGTTTTAAGAATTGATGCCACAGAAGTTCTCTGTCCCTATTCCTTCTTTCCAGATAGAAAAATATTTTTAGCACAAAGTTGAAATCAATAACACCAACAAATACAGTTATCTATTTGGCTCGAGAAGTCATGCCAGGAGTTTTATGAGGATTTTAGTAGCTGGCTGGTGGGAGAGTAAATTGGTACCACCTTTCTGAAGGACAATTTGGCAATATATAGCAAACACCTGAAAAATTTCATACTCTCTATTCCAAAATTCCACTTCTTAGAAATTACTCGAAGGAAACAGTCTGAGAAGCATGCAAAGATCTGTGTGCAAGGAAGGATGTTCTCTACATCATTTATCATGGCAGAAAATTGGAAACAAATGTGCAACAAAAAACAACTAACAAATTATGGTATGTTCGTTAAACAAAATACAATGCAGCTACCAAAATCCATATTGTAACATGGAAATGTATTTATTCACAATACATTAAATAAAAAACCCAAAGTTATTCTGTATAACCCTATCCCAGGATGACTCAAACAAGAAAAAGCGGGAGCACGTGCTCCAAAATGTCAGCAGTGATCATCTCTGAGTGGTAAGATGGTGAGGGATTTTAATTTTTTTTCTTTTTGCTCATTTCCCCAATTTTTCCTACAGGTGAACAGTGTATCATTTCTGTAAAGAAGAAAAGTATTAAAATTATAATTATAAATGTGCCTAAACATTTTCACTCTTGGGGCAACTGTTTCCTATTAACAACCCATCGGGTCGGAGCAGGACTATTTACCCAGCCACATATCCGAACATTTCATCGTATGACATTGTGTGAGCCCCTCAGCCAGAGGCTGCCAGGGGTACAAAGAGACACATTCAAGAATGTGAACTTCTGGGTGCTTACTGTGCAGAAGGTACCAAAACGCTGCAAGGGAAAAAGTGCTATGTGCCCCAAAAGAGATTAAAAAAAAGCGCTCCATAAATTCAGGAGGGAGGAAGAGGTCCCCGACACCACAATTACCCTTTTCTCAGCGCCAGGCAGGAATTCCTCCTTGGCTGTTTCCAGGAACTCCAGGATAGGTCTCAGCTGAGTGACACCCTGGATCAGGTCCTCTTTGTGTTTCAGTAACAGAGTGGACAAGGTCTTTCCCTCCTCTGTGCTCCCTGGGGGGAGAGAGAGCGAGAGACGCACAGGAGAAGCTAGTCAATCTGAAGAAGATGACAGCATGGTTTGACAAGAGAGATCTAACAGAATAGTAAAGTGATGCTCAGCCTATTTTGAGCACCCGAATGCAGAAGCTCTTTTTGGAGAGGAAAATACTTTATTATTCTGTTTAAACTCTATGAAAGGAAAAATGTTTCATTTATCTGTCAAAACACAAAGCCGCAGAGCCAGCCAGAGGTTAACTTCTGCTTGGGAAGGCCACTGCTTTGTACCTAACCCAACGAGAGAGACGTCAGCCGTCGGTGCTGCCGGCAAACCAGTTCACCCCGGGCACCCAAAACACCGACTGGGATGTGTGGCTTGTGACGGGTAGGAGAACACTGATGGTCTTCTGCAACTTCGAGGTGTCAGACTAGTTAACTAGGGGATAGAAGTGGAGACTTAAATTCAGGTTGTATATATTTCACCGGCAGCTTCTGGAATTAAGTGTAGAACTGATGTGAAAATCAGTTAACGATAACTAAGCCACTGAGGAAATGTATCACTGGAGCAAACCTGACAGCATCTTTCCAGAATAAGAGTCAAGCCACTCAGGTGGACAGGGTTTGCTCCTACCTTCTGGCTGCTCCGCATCGGCACCTCCCGGCCTCCTGTCCGACAGCGCTGCCTTCACTGCGGGGTTGGAATCCTGGTATAGCCTCAACAGCGACACAACAGTCGGAACGTCCAGGCTCTCGTCTCTTACTTTATCCAGGATTCTCTGGAATGCTGAGTGTCCTTCACCCTCGAGACATCCCATTATAGTCTGGGGACACACGTAACCGGAAAGAGAGATCAGCCAGCCACACGTACCCCGTGCTCCTTGGATCTGGCGAGTGAGGCCCTTGGCAGTTTGATCCCTGCCTGTTGGGCCTTTCGTGGTGTTCGGCACCCCGACGGCTTCTGTATCACGGCTCCTCTGACTTCAGAACGCGGAAGCACTTGGGATGCATAAGCGCCTGCCTTTCTGACTGCTCCTGCTTGGCCTTCCTCACTGGTTCTCCTTCCAAATTCCTAACCATAAGCAGTACCAGAAACCGGTCCCAACCCTATTTGTTCGCTCGTATGCTCTCCCTTTGGAGAAGCCCTTACATATACAGCTTTCATATCACCTCTAGGCCGATAACCCCGAAAACTAGCTCCCTCATCTTAAGCTTTCTCTTTAAATCTAGAGCCACACAGTTTCTACTAGAAACGCCTTATCCTCCAGAGGCCTTGGCACCACATGCCACCATCTGGACTCTTCTAACCCAGGAGTACTAAAATATCAGCCACTCCAGTGGTGAAATAAACCAGATTAGTGGGAGGAAGGCCGACTGGAAGGAAGGGTCAAAATTTCTATTTTAGCAATAATAAATTTATTTTTAAAAAATCTGGAACCAAAAGTTAATTTCATGTGCACAGCCTTTATATTTCTACTTGGCAAAACTGCAACCTACCTTTGCTGTTTTCTAGTGTCAATACTATAAAAGAAGAGTTTCCTCACAAGAAAGCAAAAAGTTACGGTTTTCGGCACATACACACGCACGAAACATGAAAGGATCTCATGAATACCTATACTTGCAAAGTTCAGCTAGACAGTTCTTATAAATTCTGGTAGTAATTACAGGTTTAAAATTTTTATTTAGAGAGATTTTTATCTTTCTCTCCTCCTCCCAAATAAACAGGAATTATGAATGAGTTACTGTGTTTCTTGACTTTGCTTGCACTTGCTTCCTGACCGCAGAAGGGACATGACATATAAAGCCAAGGTAAACTTTAAAAAAAAAGGTTCCTATGATTTTTAGTCATGTACAGAAGTAAATTCAGATAAAGCCCAGTTTAGGCATCCACATTAACTAAATTACATAACTTCCATGAGCCTGAGTAACTCATCTTGTCTCCATTTTGAAAATAATAAATCAAATAGCAACTCAGTTGAATGCTGTTGAATCGCTTTAAGTCACATTTATTCAACCTTCCATGCTCTTGTTAGTCAGCCTAAAGTCTCTTTAAGAAATGCCTTTTCCCTGACAGCAGCAGGCAGCCTCTAAATGGTTCGCGACATCCCTGCCACCAGGTATCCATGCCCTTGGGCTGAACCTGATGTGCTTCCAAGGGAAAGAATATGGCAAGAGTAATGGAGGGCACTTCTGAGGCTCGGTCACCATGACCTCCCTCTTGTCTGTGTGGGCATTCTCTGCCTTTGCTGTGGAGGCAAGCTGCCGTGTCGTGAGCTGCCCCACGGAGAGGCCCACGTGGCAGGAACGGATGTCTTCAGCCAACTGTCAGTGAGTGAGCTTGGAAGTGAATCTTTGGAAGCCTGCCTACAGTCACGTAGAAGGAGACATTCCC
>CM052798.1:14388792-14569655 GCA_028533885.1 Nasua narica | reverse complement strand
TGTAATCAACGTACTTTGATTTATGAATGAACTATAGGTCAATATATTTAAAGATGGGATGGTTTCCTTTCCTTTTAAAATTTAATCTTTGCCTTACACTAAGATCTTTTAATGGAACTTATTTTCCCACCCAACTGTCTGCCTACTGCCTTTGGATTTGTTTGAGTTATGCTGTGTTCTTATTCGTTCACACCTCCCCTGAATGCCGAGGGCCAGACGACAGTACCCATGACACAGACCAGAAGAGTCCAACACCGTCCCAGACACTGTGCGTATGTGCCATCTACTTTAACTCCTCACATCGGTCCTAGGTGGCATTGTTACCACGACTACTTAAATGAGAGTCAGAGAGGTGAGGTAACTCGCCCGGGTTGTGTGGCGAGTAAGCAGAGTACCTGGGAGGAAACCCTGAGCTTATTGCGCTGACTTAGCACCCCTTTCACTAGTTGCCACCCCCCACCCCCCAGATTTTGAGTGTCACTGAATCCATTTACACTGCATTCTCCTGGACTTGCTAAAGTCAACATCACATTGAACACCGGGTCCTATCTAGACAATCTACACCATTCCTCCTGGTCCTGGTGATTTGTATATAGACTGGTACACAGTAGGTGCTTCAGAAATATTTGTTTAGCTGAACGAAATTCCCTTGCCATAAAACCAATAGACTTCTAGTGATGGCTGCATATCTTAGATTTCATAATCAGCAGAGAGAAGATACGGAAAAACAACAACTTATTTCCATTTCTCATAGACCTGAAAAATGAACCCTATTAGCTCACTTCTCAACAGGGCTACCCTACAATGTCAGCAAACACAGCCCACAAAACACAGACCTGCACTTTTTGACAAATCTCCAAAGTAGTGACATGGTTGAAAACATCAGATTCATACAGGAGAGGAGAATTGTTTGCCTTTGAAACAAAGTTAAAAGAGGTAAAAACAAAAACAAAAACAAAAAAACCCACCTCCTAGGCCTTAAGCTTTGGGAGTCTTTCTAGAACTTAGGTGAAAAGTGGATCGAACAGCAAGGAAATCAATAGTAGAAGTTATCTCCTAATTCTAGCCAAAGATTCGCTTTGCTATATACACAATTAATTAAAAGTAGGGACATGGCTAGGAATAAAGAAAGAAGACAATTAAAAGTTCCTGCATAAAAGCTAAAAAAAATTATGAGCTTGCCTTTAAACACAGGTTTGCTCAGCTCAGCCAGAAAGCCTGTTGGTCAGTATCTGCTTTCTCTAACGGGCAGGGATATTACACTGAGATAAAGACAGACAGAAGCCACTTTCCCATCCCAGCACCCAAGAGAATTCTCCTTAATCGGTTTCGGCTTTGGTTTCACACAATCCAAGCAGCCCAGCCTCGTCTTGTGTTGTTGCAATCACTGCTCAGGGAATGGCTTTGCCACCTTTCATCATTTATCTCAGGAAACAAAACAAGCAGGACACTAGTTCACGGCGCCTTCCGGAAACTCAGTCCAGGCCGGGGGCACACCTTGTGTCTGTGCTTCAGAAAGGAAACGGGCCAGGCCATCTCAACTAGACACAGGCCTTCGCAAGCCTCCAAATTTCACATCTAAATGCAGATTATTTTTAATGTTAAGCTGTCTTTTTAATGTTTTGCCGATTAACCAAATAACAACAACAAAAAGCATTTCAAAGCTCCTTGGGAGCTAAAACTCTTTAAACGGAAAAACAACAAATCCCCAACCTTTACAACTGGAGCTGAAATGCAGACTGATGTTTCCAGTGAACAGTTTGCAAATGCTTTCAGTACTGAGGCCTTTTGGGGATTTCCACAGTTTGGTGACTCCAAAAAAATAATTACATATGTGGCCGATTTCTCCGCTGTCAAGACACTCTGTAAAGAGAGGAATCCAGTTTTATTTATATGTATTTTCCTAGCAACCAGCTCAATGCCTGGCATACACCAGCTGCTCAGTAAGTATCTGCTGAATCAAGGGGTAAGCAAAGATAACACTTGGGAAGCATGTGTACATGGCGGTCCCTCAAAACCCCAAGGTGCCGGCACAGACACTGTGACATCTGCCATCATACACTCAGAACTGGGCCAGCCATTAACTTCTCCAGCAGCACTTCTCAGAAATGTGGTCTACTAACCCTAACCCTAACCCAAAACAGCAACACAGGCAGCCCGTTAAAGACGTAGTTCCCCACGCTCACAACCTAAGAATCAGACTCTAGAAATGAGGTCTGGAGGTGTACATTTTAACCAGTGCACCGGGTGATCTTTATATACGCTGAGCCATTGTTCTAGAGACTGATGGCCTTGAACCAGACACTACACTTGCAGTTCAGGAAGGTACTTCCAAGTGGGTAATGGCCCCTATTTGAAACCATGACTTGCAAATTAAGCTTAAAGTAACAGCAATCCATCTCATGTGTCAGAGCAAATGACCATGGCACTAGGATATTATAAGACATTAAGTAAAAAAGAGGTTTCAAGGTCAACTAAGTCTAAAAATACAAAGTTAATGTATAAACAAACAAGAGCAGTCACCACCAATTGAGCTCTTTCTCGGTGCCTGGTATTTTAGTGTGAGCTTTCCATCAATAATCTTTATTAATTTCACAATGATCCTGTGATATAGGTGACAACATTCCCATTTTACAAATTAGGAAATTAAGGCTTATAGAGATTAAGTCGTTTGAGGTCACAACACCAGCAAATGGTAGAGCTGAACAGCTAATTGTATATCCACACAATGGAACTCTGCTCAGGCATAAAAAGGAATAAATATACAACGACATGGATAAATCTCAGAAGAATTATGCTGAAGGCAAGAAGCCAGACCAAAAAGAATATAGACTATATGTCTCCCTTTATATATAATGCTCTAGAAAATGCCCATTCATCCACAGAGAGACAGAGCGGGTCAGGGTCATCTAGAGATGGGTGGGTTAAAAGGGGCAGGCAGGAGGGATTACCAAGGGCATCAGGAAACTTAGGGGTGATGGGTATGTTCAGTATCTTGCTTGTGGTGATGGCTTCAGGTTTTAAAACTTATCAAACTGTACACTTTAAATACATACAGCCTGCCGTATGTCAATCAGACTTTAATAAGCCTGTCTAAAAGGAAGTTAAAAAGAAAAAGAGAAGTATAAGGCCTAAGTACAAACTCTGTATTTTATTTAATGGAATCTTACGCTCTTCAAGTATTTTTTCCTCTTTTTCTTTCCGCAGCTAAAAGGTTTATTATGGAGTATAACAGAATCAGTTTTAAATACAGTCACCAAGTGATGTGTAGAGTTCTTACTCTGACCTCTAAAACCGAGGAAGAAATAACATAAGCCTATAACGATCCCCAAAAGTGAATCTGTTCTTTCTAAGTACTACTAATGTTATTGTCACCAAAAGATTAGGAAAAGAATTGGGAGGAAAAAAAATGTTGGATGAAACCATGTAGAGCAAAAATTTCTTGAGCACTTGTTATTTGCCAGACCCTTTTAGGTACCAGCGTTAGAAAAAAATGCTTTAACACACAGTTTGAGTAAGTACCCAGGCAACCCTAATAATTTGAGTATCACTGATCTGAGGAATGCTGCTGCTCCTGTCACCAAAATTAAGTGGAGAGGAAGTCCTGCAAGGGAAAATGAAGAGGTGTGTCTCTAAGCTATCAGGCTAACAAACTTGTGACAAAAATGATAGATTGAACAGTTAAGAGAATATCCGCGTGCAAAAACATAAAGCCATTATGTCCTTCAGCATAATCAATACAAAGAATATCAGGGTTTTACAACTTGTCACCTCCCTAATAGAGTCACTGGGGTTAAGCCAGTGTTATAAAAAGCGGTTCTTTCAAGAAAGTAATTTATAGTCAACTGTCAATTAACCATGGTTAAAAGAAATACTTGACCTTGAATTGTTATTGTTTTTTTAAAGTAACTTGCTATGAATCTGGGAAACAATCACATAGTAGAAGGCATTTACTGCTTGGGATGACTGTAACTAACAGACACTCAATTGCCTACAGCAACACCGGAGGCCTCCCCGCCACACCCCCTACCGGCACGGGAGGCACGGCTGCTGGAAAGGCGAAGCAAGAGGAGTTCTAAAGTGGCTGTGGAGGCAATACTGTACGTTCAAGAGATGAGAAGTCAGGTAGTGACGAAGCCCACCGGTGGGGATGCGTCTCGTTGAGATATTGAAAGAAAGAAAAGGTCAGTTAAGAGCATGATAACCACTGGTCAGTCTTCTGCTGGGCCATTCCTAAACACTTAAACATACATGACATATATGTAGCATTTAACCCCTACCGGCAATAAAACCCAGTGTGCCCAGGAACCGCTCTAAAGCTAGAATGCTTGCATTTGAATTCTTTTTTTTTTCTACAAACTTTTATTTTTTCAGTGTTCCAAGATTCACTGTTCATGCACCATACCCAGTGCTCCATGCAATACATGCCCTCCTCAGTACCCACCACCAGGCTCACCCAACCCCCCCCCCAACGCCCTCCCCTTAAAAACCCTCAGTTTGTTTCTCAGAGTCCACAGTCTCTCATGTTTTGTCTCCCCCTCCAATTTCTCCCAATTCACCCTTCCTTTCCTTCTCCCTATATCCTCTATCTTTTTCCTTATGCTCCACACGTAAGTGAAACCATATGATAATTCTCTCTCTGCTTGACTTATTTCACTCAACATAATCTCTTCCAGTCCTGTCCATGTTGATATAAAGTTCAGTATTCATCCTTTCTGGTGGAGGCATAATATTCCATTGTATATATGGACCATATCTTCTTTATCCATTGTCTGTTGAAGGGCATCTTGGCTCTTTCCACAGTTTGGCTATTGTGGACACTGCTGCTATGAATATTGGGGTACATGTGGCCTTTCTTTGTACTACATCAGTATCTTTGGGGTAAATATCCAGTAGTGCAATTGCAGGGTTATAGGGTAGTTTTATTTTTAATTTCTTTAGGAATCTCCACGCTGTTTTCCAAAGTGGCTGCACCAACTTGCATTCCCACCAACAGTGTAAGAGGGTTTCCCCTTTCTCTCCAACACTTATTGTTTACTGTCTTGTTGATTTGGGCCATTCTAACTGGTATAAGGTGGTATCTCAATGTGGTTTTGATTTGAATTTCCCGGATGGGTAATGATGATGAACATTTTTTCATGTGTCTGTTAGTCATTTGTATGTCTTCTTTGGAGAAGTATCTGTTCATGTCTTCTGTCCATTTTTTGACATGATTATCTGTTTTGTGAGTGTTGAGTTTGAGGAGCTCTTTATAGATCTTAGATATCAGACCTTTCTCTGTAGTGTCATTTGTGAGTATCTTCTCCCATTCTGTGGGTTGCCTGTTTGTTTTGTTGATTGCTTCCTTCACTGTGCAGAAGCTTTTTATCTTGATGAAGTCCCAAAAGTTCATTTTCGCTTTTGTTTCCTTTGCCTTTGGAGACATGTCCTGAAAGAAGTTGTTGTGGCTAATGTAATAGAGGTTACTGCCTATGTTCTTCTCTAGTATTTTGATAGATTCCTGTCTCATGTTGAGGTCTTTTATCCATTTCGAGTTTATCTTTGTATATGGTTTAAGAGTATGGTCGAGTTTCATTCTTCTACATATAGCTGTTCAGTTTTCCCAGCACCATTTATTGAAGAGACTGTTTTTTTTCCACTGGATATTTTTTCCTGCTTTGTCAAAGATTATTTGACCATAGAATTGCAGGTCCATATCTGGGCTCTCTATTCTGTTCCACTGGTCTATGTGTCTGTTTTTGTGCCAGTACCAAGCTGTCTTGGTGATAATAGCTTTATAGTAAAGCTTGAAATCGGGCAACGTGATGCCCCCGTTTTGTTTTTCTTTTTCAACATTTCCTTAGCAATTCGGGGTCTTTTTTGGTTCCATACAAATTTTGAGATTGTTTGTTCCAGCTCTTTGAAAAATGTTGGTGGAATTTTGATCGGGATGGCATCGAAAGTATAGATTGCTCTGGGCAGTGTAGACATTTTAACAATGTTTATTCTTCCGATCCATGAGCATGGAATGCTTTTCCACCTTTTTGTGTCTTCTTCAGTTTCTTTCATGAGTGTTCTGTAGTTCCTCGATCTCTTACTTCTTTGGTTAAGTTTATTCCCAGGTACCTTATGGTTCTTGGTGCAATAGTAAATGGAATTGATTCTCTAATTTCCCTTTCCATATTTTCATTGTTAGTGTATAAGAAAGCAACTGATTTCTGTGCATTGATTTTATATCCTGCCACATTACTGAATTGCTGTATGAGTTCTAGTAATTTGCATTTGAATTCTTGCTCAGTCCTACGAGCTCTGCGGCCTTGGCCAGGTTATATACCTGAGACCATCTTTCTCATCTGTAAACGGGGCTAAAAAACAATACAACAGTATCCACCCCAGGGCATTTTTATGAGAATTAAATGTGATAACATGTATGCCAAGCAAAGCATGGTAAGTATTTATTGAAATTTCACTATTAGTGGTTTTATGTTGGAAAATGGCCAGTGTATTCCTAAACATTGGATGCAATTTACTACACAAGGTTTATATTAGGTCCTTTTCATACCATGTTTTGAGTATTTCTTACTGTTCTGCTTTGGTTTTTATCATTCAGTCTTAATTTGGGGTTAACAATGACTACTTTCTGCCTCATTTTATCCTTGATTAATCAGGAAGAAATGGTATGCTTAGTTAAGTATCCTGGATCAAAACTGGTTGTAAGCCTGGTAATCAGAGTATAACTTGGTTTTGAAACCATCTCACCTAGTACCTTTCCAAGACTGCCCTTTAAAGAATAAATGTCAAAAAAAATTAAAGTTTGAGGTAAGCCTGGGTGGCTCAGTCATTTAAGCATCTGCCTTTGGCTCAGGTCATGATCCCAGGGTCCTGGGATCCAGTCCCCTATGGGGCTCCTTGCCCAGAGGGGAGCCTGCTTCTCCCTCTGCCTGCTGTTCCCCTTGCTTATGCTCTCTTTCTCGCTATCTCTCTGACAAATAAATAAATACTTTTTTAAAAAATTGAAGTTTGAAAAAAAACTGAGAGCCTGGAGTATTTTGCATTTTCATAGTTCTGCCCCGTATGGGAAACTGATCCAGTATCCAGAGAACACTACATCAGCAAACAAATAAAACTCACGGTACTTACCTCCTCCTGCGCACCTTTAATTTCTGAACATTCTTCTAGTCTTTTTAAAACATCCTGGGTAACCAAGAGTGCATCAGAGAAGACACTTTCATTCTCTAGAAGAAAATTCAGCTGATGGTGTTTCCTCTCATACTCTGAGTACAAAACACAATTAAAAAAAATCAGCAATTCGTTATTTGAGATGATTTTTAAATGTTTAAGCTGACAACCTTTAGGTCATATGCCGCATTTCCAACTGACACTTAGCACATCAGTTGTGGCGAACAGAAGACAGCGTCCCTACCAGCTTCCTCCTCTGCGCCGTCCTCATCCTGGTTAGAATAATGGGTAAACATCAAAACTGGTACATCGGGGGCACTTAGGTGACTCAGTCGGTTAAGCATCCAACTCAATTTCAGCTCAGGTTGTGATCTCTGAGTCGGGCTCCGCACTGAGCATGGAGACTGCTTGGGATTCTCTCTGTCCCTCTCCTTCTGCCCCTCCCTGCTCGCTCGCTTTTTCTCTCTTTCTCTCTCAAAACAAAAACACCCCTGGGTACATTGTTATTTCAGTATTGCTCTTCTGCTTTGTAGCTCAAACTCAGACTTCCATCACTCGAAAAGACAGACACTTTAAAAAAAAGAATGTCCCTTTGGGGTGCTTGGCAGGCTCAGTTGGGGGAGCGTGCGACTCTTGATCTCAGGGTTATGGGTTCGAGCTCCACATTGGATATAGAGATGACTTTAAAAAAAAAAAATCTTGAAAAAAAAAAAAGAACAACGCTCCAGTAGGAGTTTTGCTTTGGATTCCATTGGACTGGACGTTGGTTTCCTATCCAGCAGTGGTTTTTGGTAAATTTATCATGGAAACAAAAAATTCATAAAGATGACTGAATGTAGTAATTGACAACAGAAGGACAGATTACAAAAGAACTATTAAAGGAAGATTACCTGGCTCTGGGCTTGCCTCCTTTGCCTCTTTAAAGGCTTGTACAGCAGGGGAGGGGGAACAAACTTCAGAAGGACGAGGAGTCTCCCCCGGGGTGTCTGTGTTCCCCTGCATCTCCTGGGCGGTGGAAGGCCCCACACTCATCTCTCCGGCAACTGTATGGACTTCGTCCTCAGTCTCGGCTTTCACAGGGCCCCCCAGAAGGGCAGAAGCCTCCAGGGAAGGGCGCGGCTCTGCAGCACCCTCAGAGGCAAGGATTTCTACGTCGGGCTTCTCCGGTTCCTTCCTGAACGCCTCTGCGGACGGCACGGAGACAGCCCTCACCACCTGACCCTGAGCGGAGCAGTTCACGAGGCTGGTCAGAAGATTTTTACAGCTAACGGCCACGTCGAACATCTGGAGGCTGTCGGCCAGAGAGATGATTTTGGAGAAGTTGTGCTTGCCCACGGGTAGTTTGCCAGTGTACATCATCTCCAACAAGAGGGCAAACTCCTCGGGGCTCACCACAGACGCGTCGATGGAGATGGTGTCTGTGTTGTCCAGCAGGGTTTTGAACAAGAGGCTGGCCGCGGCCAGGACGAGCTTGTGGGCCCGGAAGTAAATGGTGCCAATGGAAATGGTACAGTCACAGAACTGCTGCTCCTTGCACAGAGTGTAGAGCTGCTGCAGCAGCTGCCGGCTGTAGTTGGGGAGCTCCATGGCCTGCGCTCTGCCCCGGACTTCTTCCGGAACCCACTCTGTGAGGACCAGTGCCGACTCCTAGACAAAGCCCCAAAATGCCACGTTAATACGTCACCAACACACAGGGAGAGACCTCGAACGAAACAGTCGCACAAACGGACAGCTCACTCGCGCACTCGCCCCCTGCTGCTCCCCAGGAGGGGCCCCCGCCAGGCATACTCCATCAGTGACGCTGATGACAGTGGTCACAGGCTTAACGCCATCAAGGGGCTCATGCTTCGTGCTTCATCTGCACAGCCTCACTGGAGCCTCACGGTGACTCGGTGGAAAGGACATCGTACCTCCCCATTTCACAGATGAGACTGGAGCTTAGAGGTACTGAGACAACCAGCCTGAGGCAAAGCAGCCATTAAATGGCGTGTGTGTACCACCCACCTCAGAGATGCCGGATGCATTCCTGCTTCCAGTGAATTCTCAGCCAACGGAAGAAGGCAACTACAAAAACAGATCTACCACACAATGTCCTCATCTTGTGGGACTCATCTGCAACCCGGCACACCGGTAGTCATTCCCTCCTGCTTCAAATGCATGTTTTGCTTGCTCCTGCTCTCTCTGGTTCTCCCGTGACCTCCCTAGCCAAGCCTTCCCAGCATCCTTTGCTGGGTCCTCTGCATCACGGTGGCCTCCACAGTTTGGAATGCTCCAGGACTCAGTCATCTCTCCTTTCCGTCTTCTGTCTCATCTGATTGCACACCTTTGAAATATCAACGAATGCTGACAGTTGGGAGGCTGACCTCTCAAGCTCGGGCCTCTCCTCTGCAGTCCAGATGCACGCCTCCAGCTCCCCGTTCAGCATCTCCAATCGGAAGCCTGACAGGTGGCTTAAACCCATATCCAAAACTCTCCTGCCATCTTCCTACTCCACAGCAATTTTGTCTTTCCAGTTGTTCAGACCAAAACTCGGAAGTCATCCCTGCCTCCTGTTTTGTTTCTTATACTCCTTATCCAATCCTTTATAAATCCTGTTGGCTCTACCTTCAAAATATATCCCCAAATCCAATCACTTCCTGCTGCCTCCACTGGCTCTGCTCTGGTCAGTCTAAGCCTCCAGCACCGTGTATGTAGCCTACTGCACCAAGCTCCTCTAACTGGTCTCCACACCCCTGCCCCTTTCTAGCACACCACCCCTACGCCACCCTACCTCAGGCCAGTAGTCAGAAGGATCATTTTAGCACGTAGCCAGAGCTCCAACCTTCTTTGCACAGAAGCCTCCTTGGCTTCTGATCTCAGAGTAAATGTGAAAAGCCAAAGTTCTTCTAATGGCCTACACTCCCCTTATGACCTGGCTGGCACTAATCTCTAGGCCACCTTCTACCGCTCTCCCCCTCACCCATTCTGCCCTACGCACACTGCCTTCCTTACCAATCACAGAACAGTCTGCCCGTGCTCACGGTCTCCGCACGTGTGCGTGGCCCACTCTCCCTTCCAGCAGGTCTCTGCTCTAAGGCCACAGCATTACTGAGGGCATCCCTGACCATGTCCTTTAAATAGCAGCCTCTTCTCCAGCCTCAGAACATTCCATCCCTCTTACTCTATTTACCATCACAGCATTGTCACCTACCGACATATATTTTTACTTATTATCACGTATCTCCCTTCACTGGGATGTAAGCTCCATCAGGGAAGGAACTTTTAAAAATCATCTGCCCTCACACAAGTGTTGCTGATTAGTTGATGGAATGAATAAATAAATGGAAGGAGATGTAATGGCAGAGATCTGCACCCGGACACCCAGCTTAGGGAAAAGGGGTGTGGAGCAGTCAGAATAAGGTCTGCAGGAGGAGCTGAGCTGCCTGAATAAATGAGCAGTGAGGGGAGTGAGACAACGGGCGCCCGGAGCAGGGAGCCTGCGCGAGGTGCACAAACAAGCATCCCCAGTGGTGGGGAGGAAGGGGTGCGGGTGGGACTGTAAGGAATTCAGAGATTCTCAAACATAAGCAGGGGACAGGGAGTATCAGGAGCCAAATCTGGCAGGTAGGGTTGTGGCCAGAGAGATACACGGGCCACGTTGAGGATGTATCCAAAAGGCAACGAGGAGCCCCTGAAGGGTTTTAAAGGCTTTAAGCAGGGAAGTCACATGGTCAGAGATGCATCTTAAATGGATCTAAGTGACAACGGCACGGAAGTGAGGGGGATAATGCTACAGACAGATAATGCCGGAGCTCAGAGATCAATCAATGAGGACTTTGATCCAGAGAAGTGGCAAGAGAAGAAAGAGAAAGAGACAGCCAAAAATATTTAGAAAACGTAACTGTCATGATTTAAAGTCTGAGTGGATGTGAGGGAAGAGAGAGAGAGCTCACAGATCCGGATCCGGTGAGTGGGAGTGGAAGATGCTGAGATGATCCAGATCACACAAGAAAACAGTCTTGAGAAGAAGACATGTAGTTCAGTTTTGGGGTTGAGGATCTTAAGATGATAGCCAAATTCTATAATCTTAATTGTGTAAAGAGAAGAACATACACTGACAAAAGGGTGGAAAGCCAAATGTCCAAATAACACTGGTTGCCTCTGTTAGCAAGATCGTGCATGAGTCCCTTTCCCTTCCACCACTATTTCTTCATTTTCCCATATTTGCAGCTGACAGATAAAAACAAAAATAGGGGTGCCTGGGCAGCTCAGTCGGTTGAGCATCCAACTCTTGATTTTGGCTTGGGTCATGGTCTCAGGGTCATGGGATGGAGCCCCACGTCTGGCGCCGTGCTCAGCAATGAATCTGCTTGGCCCTCTCCCTCTGCTCTTTCCCCTGCTCAGGCTCGCGTGCTCTTTCTCTCTCTCTTTCAAATAAATAAATAAACAAAATCTTTTCAAAAAATAAAAATAAAAATATTTCCAAGTTTTGGTTTCTCGTCTGGCACATAAGCAGCTCAGGAAGTCACCATTCCATCCTGACAACAGTAAAAAGCTAACCAACAGAAAGATCAACAAGTCTTCTTAAACCTGTCAGAGAACTGAAGTCACAGGGCAAAACTGCTGTCCCCCAAACTGGAGAAGAAGACAGGCAGATACAGAGAATCCTAACTTCTCAGAGCAGAAACCCACCAACAGATACATCCATGGGAACTGGTACCAGAAAAGGGAAACTAAACTGAAATTGACAAATTGCTGGAAGCTCAGGGTAGAGGAGTCTAAGTTAAAAACTCCTGAGGGACCAAGTCATAATTTTGTGAGTTTTACCTCTAGGAGCTCTAACGGGTGAATATAGGAGAAAAATTCCCTCCTGCTTCTAGAAGGGGGAGGGAAGAACTAACCATTTTGAAATATGCCAGAGCACTCTGTTCTTAACAAGGCCTAGCTTCAGAAGAAACTATTTTACCAGATTCCAACCTAATTGGGGGAATGAAAATACCCTTCAGCCCACTTCTAGCCATCCTGCACCACCTAAGTGATGGGGGGTGGGAGGGGTTGAAGTGAAAAACATTGGTGAAGTTCACAGTCCTGTGGCACACCAAGAGACTGAGACCTAATCATCGGTCTATAAAACACTTCCTCCCCCTCACCTTACCATCCCATCAGTATGGGATTTACCACAATTCCTTCTACCTAGTATGTTATGTCTACCTTTCAAGAAAAAATTATGAGACATACTAAAGGCCAAAAAGCAAAGTCTGAAGACACTGCAGAGTATCAGAACCACAGTTACATCAGGAATTTTTAAAAACTGTGATTAATATGCTAAGGAGCTTAATGGAAAAAAGTAGACAACATGCAAGGACAGATGAATAATGGAAAAGAGATAGAAATTTAAAAATGAAAAAGAAATGTTGTAAGTCAAAAACATAACAGAAATTAAGAATGCCTTTTTGTGCTCATTGGTAGACTTGGAAAAGCTGAGGAAAGAATCTCTAAGCTTGAGGATATAATCAGAAGAGAATATCCAAGAACTGTGGGACAACTACGAAAGGTACAGCATCAATGCAAATGGGATATCTGATGGAGACGAAAGAGAAAGGAACAGAAGCAATATTTGAAGCAATGACTGAGCATTTCCCCAAATTAATGTCACACATCAGACCGCAGGTCTTGGATGCTCAGAGAACACCAAGCACAACAAATTCCACAACATTACACTTAAGCATATCATATTCAAACTACAAAAAAATGAAAGCTTAAAAAAAAAAACCCTCAGAAAAGTCTGAGAAAAAAAAAAACCCACTTTACCTATAGAGGAACAAAGTAAAAAACCACATCTGATTTCTCAGAAATCATGAAACCATGCAAGTAGGAAGAGGGTAGAATAAAATAATTGAAGTGTTGAGAAGGGGGAAAAAAAAGCCCATACAACCTAGAATTCTGTACCTTGCAAAATTAACCAAAAATACCCTTAACAAATTAAAAAAAAAACAAAACAAAAAAACCCAGAAATCATACAATCTCTGCTCTCAGACAAGAATGGACTTAAACTCAAAATCAATGACGGGGGTGTCTGGGTGGTTCAGTTGGTTTATCATCTGACTTCAGCTCAGGTTGTAATCTCAGGGTCCCAGCATTGAGCCCTGTGTTAGGCTCCCCACTCAGCAAGGAATCTGCTTATCCCTCTCCCTCTACTCCTACCCCTGCTCGTGTGCATGCTTTCTCTCTCTCAAGCAAATAAAATCTTAAAAAAAAAAAAACGACAAGAAGATGGCTGGAAAATCCCAAATATGTGGAAATTAAACATACATTTTTCTAAATAATACATAGGACAAGGAAGAAATCTCAAGAGGAATTTAAAAATATTCAAAACTAGGGGATGCCTGGCTGGCTCAGTCGGTGGAGTATGAGACTCTTGATTTCGGGGTTATGAGTTTGAGCCCCATGTTGGATGAAGAAATTTAAAAATATATATGTTCTAAACTAAATGAAAATGTAAATACAACTTATCAAAATTTGTGGGATGCAGCAAAAGCAGTGCTTTGGGGGACATCTATAGTATTGAATGCATATATTAGAAAAGAAGAAAGATCTAAAACTAATAATCTAAGCTTCCATCATGGGACATTAGAACAAGAAGAACAAAATAAATCCAATTAAACAGTAGAAAAAATAATTAGCCAAAGAAATAAATGAAATTGAGAAAAGTAAATAGATAAAGAAAAATCGCGAAACCAAAAGCTGGTTCTTTGAAAAGATCAATAAAATCAATATGCCTCTAGCTAGGCTAACTACTGAAAAAAAAAGAGAGAGAGAGAGAACACAATCTATTCATAACAGATGAAAGTGGCACATTACTGGGGCGCCTGGGTGGCTCAGTTGGTTGGGCGACTGCCTTTGGCTCAGGTCATGATCCCGGAGTCCCGGGATTGAGTCCCATGTCGGACTCCCCGCTCTGCGGGAGGTCTGCTTCTCCCTCTGACCTTCTCCCCTCTCATTCTCAGTCTCTCTCTCTAATAAATAAATAAAAAAATCTTTTAAAAAAAAAGTGGCACATTACTATAGATTTCACACACAATAAAAGGATAATAAAGAAATATTATGAGCAACTTATGCCTACAAATTTGACAATTCTGATGAAACGGATCAATTCTCTGAAAGACAAAATCTGCCAAAACTCACACAAGACAGAAGCAGAGAGAATACTTCTAACTCATTCTATGAAGCCAAATTACACTACTACCAAAACCAAACATCATAAGAAGAAAAAAACAAAAAAACTACAGACCAACATCTCTCATGAACCAAGATACAGAAATCCTCAACAAAATATTAGCAAATCAAATCCAACTATGTATACAAAGAATGATATGCCATGACCAAGTGGGATTTACCCCAGGTATCCAAGGCTGGCTCAACATTTGAAAATCAATAATACTTACAGATAAGTCTAACAAAATATGTACAAGAGTTATATGAGGAAAACTACAAAACTCTGACGAGCGATAAGAAAAACCAAGTAAATGGTGAGATGATGTTCCCATCCTATTCATGGATAGGAAGACTCAGTACTGTCAAAATTCCAACTTTTCCCAATTTGATTTATAGATTCAACAAAATCCTAATCAAAATCCCAGCAAGTTATTTTGTGGATGTTGACAAACTGTTTATCAAGTGTATACGGAGAGGCAGGTTAGCCAACTCAGTATGGAAGGAGAGTAACAAAGCTGGAGGACTAATACTGTTGAATACTATTCAACTTCAGATTTACTACAAAGCTATAGTAACCAAGACAATGTGGTATTGGTGAAAAAACAGATAAAAATTAGCTCACAAAAACAGTCAACTAATCTTTGGCAAGGAAGCAAAGACAATACCAAGCAGCAAAGAGAGTATTTCAACAAATGGTGCTGGAACAGCTGGTCATCCACATGTAAAAAAATGAATCTAGACACAGACCTCAAAATCTTCACAAATGGATCACAGACCTTAACGTGATCCTTTCAAATATGAAACGTTAAATTATAAACCTCCTAGAAAATAACATAGGAGAAAACCAAAATGAACTTGAGTACAGTGATGACTTTTTCAATACAACACCAAAGGCATGATCCCTAAACAAAATAACCTAGATAAGCTAGGTTTCATTAAAATTAAAAAAAAAAAAACAAAACTTTTGTTCTGTGAAAGGTAATGTCAACAAAATGAGAAAACAAGCCACTGACTGGCATAAAATATTTGCAGAGGACACATCTATTAAAGGACTACCAATCCAAAATATACAGAGAACTCTTAAAACTCAACAATAAGAAAACAAACACTCTGATTAAAAAATGTACCAAAACTTAACAGACATCTCACCAAAGAAGAGATACAAATAGCAAGCATAAAAAATGTTGAACATATGTCATGAGAGAATTCCAAATTAAAGCAACCTATTACAATGGCCAAAATCCACAACCCTGACAATACCAAATGCAGTGAGGATTTATAGTAACAGGAACTCCTATGTATTGCTAATGAGAATGCAAAACGGTACAGCTGCTTTGGAAGACAGATTAGCAGTTTCTTATAAAACTAAACATATCCTCACCATATGCACCAACAACTGTGCTCTTGATATTTGCCTAAATGAACTGTCTACACAAAAACATGCAGATATGTATAGCAGCTCTACTAATAACTGCCAAAACTTGGAAGCAATCAAAATGTCTTTCAGGAGGTAAATGGATAAATAAACTGTGGTACATCCAGATAAAAGAATATTATTCTACACCACAAAGAAATGAGCTAACAAGCCATAGAACGACATGGAGGAAATGTAAATGCATATCGCTCAGTGAAAGAAACTGATCTGAAAAGGCTATATACTGAATGAATCCAACTATATGACATTCTAGAAAAGGCAAAACTATGGAGACAGTCAAAAAATCAGTGGTTATCAGTGATTAAAGAAAGGCAGGGACAAATAGGTGAGGAACAGAGAATTTTTAGGGCAGTGAAATTATTCTTTATGACCACAATGGTGGATGTACCCTAATGAAAACAATGGACTTTGAGTGATAATGATGTCAATGTAGGTTCCGATTGTAACAAACGTATCACTACGGTGTGGGATAGTGGGGTGGGTGTGGGGAACCCTCTACTATACTCTGTACTCCCAATTTTGCTGTAAACCTACAACTGCTCTAAAAAGTAAAGTTGGTTATTTATAAAATTTCCTAAAATGACTGTAAAATTTTCAGTTCTAATCACTCAAAGCCCTATCTGTACCATGATATTTAATATTATGGAACATTCATGAATTCATGTAATATTTTTAGTTTACTCAAAATATCTTTAAGACTATCTAGCCCTACTGTGAGTACAGTTTGTTTTAACACCTGCATTGTAAAAATGCATACTTTTTAAAAACAAATAAACTGCAGCCTAGGAGCTACCCAACCGGCTCTACTAGTAGCAGCGGCAGGGGCCGGACTGGAGTACCTCTCTCCTGGTACCGGGGAAAAACAAAATAAAACAAAACAAAAAAGATTCTGTCAGATTTAAAACAGGCAAAAGTGGGGACTGTCTTTTTTAAAAAGAAGATAATTCTTAAAATTTATAAATTAACTCATTTTAATAACTGAGGAAAAAATCGGAAGAACAAGAATTCAATATGCAAATAACACAAAGTATAAACGACTAAACAGGCAGTAAAGTTTTTCTAAAGAATGAATTGTATCAGTAGAATGTGATTTTTTTCCCCTAAGAGAAGCCATAGGCCTTTTAAATTCAATAAATCAAAACAATTCTCTGGACATATATTAGATCTTTTTTAATATTCTTATTAATATGAAAAAAGTTATTGGGATCTTCAAGAAAAATAAATTTGATGAGAAAATAATAAAATAACTGCAGCTGAATAAGCAACTGAGCAAGGTTCAAAAAAATTGAACTAAATTATGTGGCTTACCAATACAAAGATATTTAAAACATGGTTATAAACTTACAATAAAAGGAGAATGGAGATAGGTAGGGCAGAAAACGTTCAAGGGTGATCAAGGGCTACTTAATGAATGTAAGTTGGCAATGTTTAAAATTGAAATTTTACTAAGGTTAACAGGAATACTAATTGAAGGGCAAACTTTTGGCAAAATGGCACACGAAGATGATATAAACGGACCTTTTCTCTCACTTTATACAGAAATGCTAGATAAAATATTTTAAAATGCTTTTAAAAGATATAGTCAAGCTTTTTTTTTTTTTTAAAAAAAAAAAAAAAAGGAAATCCTCAGGCACCTAAAATGAAAGAGACATCAAAATTAAAACTGGAACATTAAGCGGGTGTTGAGACCATGGTGGCCCACAGGGATTTTGAACTCCAATACAGGCCCTAGGTTTGGAGGAGAAAGAATTAATCCTCACATGGAGACTAGAAATACAGCTTCAGGCAGGTAGAAGGTAGGCAAGTTGAAACTGAGACCCTTGCACAAAGCCCAGGGCCTCAAATACCTATCTCCCTCCTTGATATACAGTCTGAAAAATCTCTGCTCAGGGAAGCAGCACTAAAAGTTGTTAATTTTCTAGGCCTTAAGAAAAGGAAAAGATGGGGCGCCTGGGTGGCTCAGTGGGTTAAAGCCTCTGCCTTCGGCTCAGGTCATGATCTCAGGGTCCTGGGATCGAGCCCCACATCCGGCTCTCTGCTCAGCAGGGAGCCTGCTTCCCCCTCTCTCTCTGCCTGCTTGTGATCTCTCTCTGTCAAATAAATAAATAAAATCCAAAAAAAAAAAAAAAAGAGGAAAAGAAAGGCACCCACAAGAAAACTAAAATGCAGGCCAATGACACAGAGAAGCATGTGTAGGTACACAAATTTGTATCATACAGGAATCCAGAGCTGAGAAATTAACATAAAAACTGGTCTTTGACATGCAGCAGAAAAAAACCAGAGTAATTTCACAACCCAAGGCACAGGGACTCACACAGTGAAGAAGAAAACTGTAGAACAGAGCTCACTATTACAAACCATATGAGGAAGACACAAACATGAAAAGTAAACCTATACAGGCTAACAGTAGAAAATGTCAGAAGGTATCTCTGAAGTAGGGTAGGGAAACTTTTTAAACAATGCCCCAAATGCCAAAAACAAGGGAGAAATGATGAATCTGACTGCAGTGGTAGTAAAGGTTTCTATCAAAAACATGATTAACAGACAATGGACTAAGGATAAATTCAGAAGATAATATTATGCAAAGTTTAAAGGCAAGACGGAATTAATACCTAGAAGATTTAAGAAACTTCTGCAAATCTAGAGAAAAAATTAAAATCCAAGGAGGGAAAAGGAGCAAATGATATAACCAGGCAATTCAGAGAAGAAAAAGCTTACTTTTAATCGACAAGTAGTAATAGTAGTTGTTATAATAACAGTAATACAGGTGCCTGGGTGGCTCAGTGGGTTAAGCGTCTGTCTCTGGCTCAGGTCATGATCCCAGGGTCCTGGGATAGAGCCTGAATCGGGCTCCTGTTCAGTGGGGAATCTGCTTCTTCCTTTCTCCCTCTGCCCAGCTTGGGCTCTCTCTCTCTCTCAAATAAATAAAGAAAATCTTAAAAAAAATTAATAGCAGCTAGCATTTATCTGATGATTAATATATTTATGAAGTGTTTATTATATTCAGGAATATGCTTTACATATATTAATTCATTTTGCCCTCTCAACAGCCTGACGGGGCAGATGATGTAATTATCCCCTTTTACTGACAAAGAGATTAAGGCCCAGGGAGGTTAAGTAATTTCTCCAAGATCTCACAGTAACACATGGTAGAACTTGAGTTTGAATCTAGGGCACCATTGGTGGGTATATAAATTGATATTCTGTTCTGAAAAACATTCTGCTAATATTTAGTGAGGTTTTCTGTATATATATGCCTTGTGACCCAGGAATCATATTTCTCCATACCTATCCTAGAAAAATTCTTACATGGGTCCATCAGGAAACATGGACAGAAAGATCGCTGGGGCATTGTTTCTGGTAGCAGGAAGATCAGAGGCAATTTAGACATCCATCACTAAAAGAATGTAAGTAAATGTATAGGAGGTATACTATGGAAAACAGTGCATTAGAAAGAAGCAACAACTAGCTACTAAGATAGAAACATGGATAGATCCTCAGTATTGAGTAAAAAAGTAACAACCACAATCAGATCTAGAGCATAACAGCATTAATTCAAGTTGAAAACATATCATCAAAACAATACCATATATTTGATAAAGCCACATATGTAGCCAACGACATTTTATCAAATACATTAGAGTGGGTGCCTATAGTGTGGGAGGGGAATGAGAACAGGTGTTGGAGTGAGAAAGAAAAATAAAATCAGACAAGGGGAGACTTGCTCAGACAGAGAAATGGTAGTGTCACAGATGAGGGAGCTCCCTGCACCACCCCCAGAAGGCAAAAAGTAAACCTGAAAAGTCACATAAGATGAGAATCGCCAGAAGGAAAGTCATTAAATGCAGGAGCACAAATGGCAGCCCCAAGATTTGAAAACCACAAAAGCAATAGAATACAATGAAAAATGCTCTGAATTAATTATATTTCATTTTAATAAACAGGCAAAATGAAGAAAGTCAAAATCAAAGAACAAGATAATATGGAAAAAGGATAGTCAGATGTGAAAAAGAGCTTCTAGTTATAAAAAAATGAGTCACTGACATTCACCCATTGATAAATTAAAGAGATCAGAATCAGCTAAAGAAAAAATTCATGACTAAGAAGTCTGAGAAAATTACTCAGAAGGTAGCAGAGTTTATAAAGACAGAAATATGAAAGGGAAGTGAAAGGTAGAAGACGTCAGTACAGGACAGAAAGTACAGAAGACAGAATGAGAACGTGTTCCAGATGGAACAATGGAAAACATGTAGAAAAGCAAGTTGAAGATATAATTTCTGAGAATATTCTAAAATTAAAGGTAAACCTGAGTCTTCAGAAGAACACTTCAAATTATCAACAACATGGAGAAGAAGAAGTTGTAAGGAAACCAAGAGAAAAGACATTACTTACAAAAGAATAACAACTAGACTGACAGACTTTCTATTTAATAACTATAGATGCCAGAGGGAAATGTAATAACAGTTTTTTAATATTAAGGAAAATAACAATCAAGAATCAACATTCAGGCTGAAATAAAATTATCTTCAAACAAACAGACACAGACTGTCACAGGAAGAATTACTTTAAGAAGGAAACTGAACCAGAAAAAAAAAAAAGGATAGAACATAAGAAGAAATAGCAAGTGGAAAGTAAAGACATAGCAAGTGGAAAGTAAAGACATTGCTAAAAAAGTCCACTGGAAAAGTTAAAATCAGAAGACTGATAACATCAATACTGGTGGGATGTGGAATGACTCGAACTCTCATACACTACTGGCAGAAGTGTAAAATGGTACAACTACATAGGAGAACTGGGTGGAGGTTTCTTGTAACATGGAATAAACTGCTAATAAACACAATAACATGGATAAACCTTAAAACTATTATCCTAAGTCAAAGAAGCCAGCCATAAAAAAGTACAATACGTATGACTCAACTTACAGGAAACAGAAATACAGGTAAAACTAATTTACGGTGATAAAAATCAGATAGTAGTGTGGAGGTTGTTGGGATGGTGTAGGGAAGGGAAGTGCATGAAAAGAGATACAAAAGAACTTTCTGGGGAACAGAAATGTTCTACATCTTATTCTGGGCGGTGTTTAAAGTGTAGATATTTGTCAAACTCTTCAAATATAATACGTAAGATCAGTTGTTAATTATATCTCAATAAAAAAGAAATTAAGAAATGTGTTGGTATACTCAAAATCCACTGACTGTTTAAAAATGGATACTAGAAGAAGTTAAAAACAAAACAGAATAATGACCACAGGAGCTAGCACTTACTGAAAGCTTACTATGTGCCAAGCACTATTCTAAATGTTTTGCATATATTAACTCATTTAATCCTTTCAAAGACTCTATGGAGTAGGTACTCTTATTATCCACATTTTACAGATTAAAAAAACTGTCACACAAAGAGGTTACATAACTTACCTAGAGTTTACACTAATGAGTGGCTGAGCTGGGGTCCAAACTCAGGCAGCCAGGCTCTGAAGTCTGTATTCGTGGAAGTCCAATGCCTCTCTGAAATTAACAATCAACAACACAGAAGATGAGAAGAGACCAGAGTCAGGGTGTTCCAAGAGTCAAGAGGATGACAAAAACAATGATTGACTTCAGCCTTTAGCCTAAATGAAGTCATGTATATTAACAAGTAGGGATGTAGGGGAATAGAAGCAAGATAAATGCTGCAAACACGGGGTACAAAAGACAATAAAGAAAATGTGATTAATCCAAAAGCAAGTGAGAAAAGGAAAAAAGGCAAAAAAAAATCGCATTAAATAGAAAATAACTGAAGATGGCAGAAATAAGTCCAAACGTATTAGTAGTCACAATAAACAGATTGAACTTTCTTGTTAAAAGGCAGAGAGAGATGGGACCCCTGGGGGCACAGTCAGTTAAGTGTCTGACTCTTGGTTTCAGCTCAGGTCGCAGGATCTGAGTCATGATCGTGATCAAGCCCTGCGTCAGGCTTTGTGTTCAGCTCGCACACATGCACGCGCACACTGTCTCCCTCTCTCAAATAAATAAATAAACCTTTAAAAGGCAGAGAGGTTCTCTGGGTTTTTAAAAAGTCAGCTACATGTTACTTACAATAGAATTAATAAGTGGGCGCGTTTACACTTAAAGTGGTGCCCAGCACACAGAAACTACTACATGGGGTAGTTATTACTAGAGACTGTGACTCATCCTCATTAAATAGTTTTGCAACTAGCCATCTGACTTGACAGCTGAGGCATCTATCTAAATAAAGAGTTAAACTATATAATCTTTGTAGACCACTTTCAGGTACAGAATACTGTTATTAGATAAATCTAATATATAATCATGAGGGATACATTGGTGATTTGGGGGCTACTGAAATGTACTGTACTTTGCTGATCTCACAACTAAAATGTAAGAGCCCCTAACATATTTTACTGTTTCCTCTAATTCCCTTTGTAGGGAAGTTAAACTGAGAGAGAATACAGCACTGGATATAATGTTCTGAAAGTGTACTTTTCAGAGTTAGAACACTGCATGTTGGAATCTCTAAGTGAAGTCCTGTAGATCTTGTATAGAGGCAACCTAAATTATGTTATCAAGCACTTACTGAAATTGCTAGGCTTGGGAAAATTGTCAAAGGTCCCCAGGGAAGAACATTTAAGCAACAAAAGAGCACCAGAAAGATGGATGTTCCTCAAAGGAACAATATTAAAGCCTCAAGAAAAGACTATACTGATACAGACTAAAGATACTTAGAAAGAAAAACCTTAATTGGCTGAACCAAGTGCTGCATAATGACCCAAAACACAAATGGGGATTCAACACAAAGCGGAAACTAGGCCAGCTTTCTAAAAGGAGCACAAAGAATATTTATTTATTTACTTATTTAAATTTTTATTCTACTTCCAAAAAGGATTTGAAAGTTTAAGGATTCTTTAAGTTAAAAAGAAACAAAAGAAAAACCAGAAAAGGTAAAAGTGAGAACTAAGTCATAGTTTATAGGAAACATGGAATCCCTTTAATGAACAAGGAGGAATACAATACTGAAGACTTACTCTGGATATGCACTGTTTAATTAAATAAAATAGATGTTCTAAATTCCACAAGTGCTGGTGATGTCCTTAGCAAAGCACTCAAATAAAGGCCTTTGTCGTCACTCCTGGAGAGTAGGAGGCTCTTTTCTGTACCTCAGAAACTCGACCTACCGTGCCCCAATTATTACACTATACACACATGTCATCCGGTTCCTGATTATGGGCCATTAGCCTGTTATTTACTCAGCACACTGCTAAGTGCTATGAAGGATTCAAATGAAATATAAAACAAGATCTTCAGCCACAGGGAGGTGGTAAAAAGGCTGACCCAATGCCAGAATGATTGAAAACGGATCTCTTAAAAGGACTCAATCCATAAGAGACAAGAAGGAAAGGAAGGAGAGAAAAACCACAACAAAGAGACTGATGCCAGTGAGCGGCAACGAAAAGGCAAGAGCTACAGCTGGTAAACCCGAGTGAGGTCCAACTCCAACAGGTCAGGGTGAAAGGTAAAGAACTCCAGAGAGAGGAAGAGCCACGAACTCCGTTCCAGAAGAGGCACACGTGGCCTGTACGCTGGAAATCACGCATGTGTCCAGGACACTGGCGCCGCACCCGGCTCTGGAAGGACGGGCAGTAACTGCCATCATTGCTATGGATCCCGGGCTGGCTCCGGTGGGTCTCCCAAACCATTCTCGGAAGAGGATGGGTGGAGGGCTACGAAGGTTAGGGAGGCCAGAAAATGAGCACAGGAACTTCCACCTGCTTTGAGAGAGGAGCTTCTGAAATAGGAATAGCACAATTAAAGTGGAGCTTTCCCAGTGACGGGAGGGCTGGACTATGAAGTGCCCGGCACTGGAAAGGAAGAACAGGCCTCCTTAATTATGTTGTCTATACAGGGGTTGCCTTAGATGTCCTATATTATGGAGTTCCATGGAGAAGTTGGGCCCACCTCTGCCTGGATTTGTGTGTTCCGATGTCCAAGAGAGAAAAGCCATTCTATTACTTAATCGAGGGTCCTCGATTCTGGTTGCCCTAACAATTCTGCACTCTCCTTTGGGCCCATCTGTCCTCACGGTCTGAGACATCTCTCTTACGGTTAGCTCTTAAAGTTGTTATCTTTATCTGCTTAAAGTTGTTTTTAGTTTTGTTTTGTTTTTTTCTGTTGCTGTTGATAATCCCTTTCTCCTGAATAAAATCTTTACTTCTACCTTGATGCCTGGGCTCTGCTGGAACCAGAGAGCTGGAAGAGACCTTGGAGAGCCCTATTCATTGCTTTCAGCAAACAGAAGTTCATTACTTTATCTATCACGTACTCTTGTCGCATGACCAAATGACCTTAGTCCAATCTCTTCTCTTTTTAAGGGAGGAAACTGAGGTCCTGAGAGGCTGAATTGCTCTTTGATCCGAGTCGGCTTTAACCCCATGGCTATTTAGTATCTCACAAACAACCAGAGTCAGGTGAAGTAACAGGCACGCTCAACATAATTAGAGCAAAGATCACACATTCAGAGACAAGAAATGGGGCATTTGCTACACACAAAAAGATTTAAAATGTAAGGCATCTAAGGAATCAGCTAAGTTAAAAGAGAATCACTAGCAATTATTTCTGAGAATACAAGGTGGATGGGTGAGGTCAGAAAAGGGTGACTACAGCTTTTAGTGGGCCCAGATTTCTCAAGTTCAAAAGCAGCTGTCATTTGGTCCTGTCTCTCACACAGAGGGCCTGAAAGGCAGTAACATGTAGTAAGGAATGAGATCTCCGTATTTGGCACTCCAGGATTCATGGTAGTATCTTGTCATATGTATTGTCATTGTTGTTTCTAATGGGATTATCTATCATCCTCATTCCAATCCAAAGTCTAGTCTCCTACGGTTCCAGCCCTTGAGATTTACAGGAATACCTGGATGGCCTAGGTGCTTTCCTAAGGTGAATTCTGGTGGGAAATCCAAGTAACCTGAACAGCTCTGAAGAACCCCAGGAGTGAAGATTCTCAAGTGGCTGCCAGCATCAAGTTATCAAATTCACCTCTGGGGCTTTGGATGCTGTCTAGAGAGCAATATGGTAGACACCAAGTAAGGATGATATGGAGATGAGAATTGCTTGTGTACCGGGATTTACACCTCATCCCATTAATCGTCATTTTACAGATGAAGACTAAGGCTCAGAGCTGTTAAATGCGTGGTTAAGGGTCGTGAGTTACCAAGGGGCAGAAGTGAGCCCAGATCTCAAGTCTCACACCTTGGTTCTGTCCTCTGTAATATGAAGGCCTTGCTGGATGCCAAGGCTTAGATATCACTTCTGCAGATAATTTTCCCTTCCAAGAGTTCAGCAGCGATCAAGAAGCAGAGCTGTCAACCCTTGGTTACTTAACAAGTACACTTACGGGCTCACCCTGAGGGAACTGGTTAGTGAGCCAACCACATCCACTGCCCCATCAGCTCAAGAGACCGTATTTTTCTCAATTATCAACTCATCTCTCATGACAGAGTTAGCCCTAATCATGTCCTTGCTCTTTTCATATTCTGTCAAATTACATATATTCTTTATCAAATAACTGCTAATAAGAGCTACTAATAATTAAGTACCTATGTTTTTAAGCACTTATGTTCCCTCCTTTAATACTAACAATCCAGCAAGATAGGTAAACCCCATTTACAATAAATCCTAATAGTGGAAAGGTTAAGGAACAGGCCCAAGATCATACAGCCTATCAATAGAGGAACTGAGATCTTAATCCAGTCTGCCTGACCTAAAGCTCTTGCCCTTCTATCCCCTAGAAAGGTTTCTTACCTGGGATCCTGTCAAAGAAAAGAAGAATCGATCCAGAAGTTCTGGGGTGGGGCCTGAATTCTGCATTTCTAGGAAGCTCCAGGTGATACGGATACTGTGGGTCCAGGAACCCTCTCTGAGGGACACAGCACTATACAACACTGCCTGTTCTCCAACCACTTTTTTCATATCAAATTAGTATGTCTTAAGCACCTCTAAAAGATCTCAAGTCATCTTCAAATCCTTCCCTTTGGCACCTGCCTTTGGCTCCAGTCGAAAAGCAAACTCCGTAACAGCTCTGGGAGTAAAACCTACAAGATATGGAGGACTCCAATAACCATGGCTGAGGCGAATAGCTCTAAGGTTTGCCACCAAGCCCAGCCCCTGCAGAACACATTTCAGCAATCTGGCTTTCCAGGGTTAGTCTGGCTTCCCTGGCTGCTGCCAAAGTGACCAGAGGTCAAACTGCTCCTGATCTAACATGGTCAACTAAACCTGGTTAAGCCTTGGAACGGCCTAGGACAGTACGGCCAATCAATGAATGTACACTCAACTGCAAACGATGAAGAGATCTCTGCCTATGACACTCCCTATGAACTACTGTGGTATTTCCTTTCCAGCCACTACGCCATTTGTCTTCCCCGGAGTCAGACAACTCTACTTATCCTCCATAGCCTTCCACCTGGTTTCCCCGACAGCGGTACTGAACAGCATTTCAAGGCCTGCATTCTCTTTGGTGGCATAAAGTCTGAAGTCAAGGCTCAATATTATGTGCTGCTTTGCCAATCAGCAAAATCAGAAGGGCCTCAAATGACCTAACTACAAATTCTACTACCCACTCTGCTCTGGTAGACAAGGTCCCAGAGCCAAACAATCCTCCTTATCAAAGGGACTATGGTCCAGTTCCTGTTTATCCCTGAGTAGTGGGTTTCAGTTCCTTATCGGCCCCTAAGATTATTCTAGCTAGCCAATGACATCCCCTGGCAGAAACCAGGAGGCACCCCACCTTTTAGATACGACAAAGCCTGCCTCCCACAGCCCCTGATTGTTCACTCTGCTTCTGAGGGCAAGCCCGTGTGGCCCTGAGTAGCAGACTGTGTCCTCCTCTGGGCCTGTGAGTATATATGACTAATAAAAGCTGCAGCCAGTCTCCTCCGCCAGCGTCCAGTGCTGCGTGTTTAGCCATCCCCATAACCCCAGCGTAGGAATTCCTCCCTCAGCAACAGGGCGAATAAGAGGTGATTAAAACATCCTTTCTGACCAATCCCTAGTCTCTGCTCTTTTTCATATGCTTGAATCTCTTGAATGCCTTTGGCAAGGTCACCAACTGCTCCGTGATGGTAATGATGTCCAGCATTGTGCTAAGCACTGTCCGTATACTTTTCCATTCCTTTTCCTAACATCCCCATGAGGTAGATACCATTATTACCCCTAATGTACAGATGAGGAAACTAATGTCTACTAGTTTATGCCCCAGACCATACAGCTAATAAAAGTCTGAGCACGGTTCAAATGCAGATCTGCTGGGCCTTAGTCTTGACAGACTTTGTGGGCTGGGTGTTAGCATTCCTCAACCCTTCTCCACAGACAGAGACGTGCTGCTGGCTGGCCCGACGGGAGCACCTGCATTTGAGATGCCTTGTTTTTTCTGCTGGCGTCTGCTGAAAGATGGCGAGAGATGTGTATCTGGCAAGAGGGCCGTTGGAACAGCCAGGCTGGCTGGCTGCCAAGAGACTTCCCTTGATGGCTTGAACTTAATTTACCAAAAGGTCTAGTCTGGTTGTCAACCTTGCAGATACAAACACACCGTCCTATAAAAGTCTCACAGTTAACTGGACTTTGGAGTTTCGATAACGCAGCCTAAACTCCTAAGAGAAGAAATATAAATTAGAAAGTGAACTTATTAGTTCACTTATTAATGAAATAGACCTACTCTTTACAGTTACGTGTGAAAAAACTCCAGCAGCAAAGCCCAGTGTCATCAGAAGAGTCTGTCCGCTAGCGACGTTCAGTGGGGACCGGGGCGGGCAGAGTCTGAGCGTCAGCCTACACTACACCGGCCCACAGGGCGCTCTGTCGGGTCCCTTCTGTCGCCTGTACTCTTCCGCAGCTTCAGTCTCTTTTGAAAAAGCTGGACTCAGCCTGGTCTCTGCGGTGACCCTGTGCAGGTATTTAGTAGCACTGAACACGTGCTGAGTTTTCGGTCTCTCTGCAATGCAGCCAGTGCGCTCCTGCTGCCCCACGGGCCTTCCACTCAGTGCCCTGAGCATCCATCCGATCAGAACTACTCTTCCTGCAAGGAGCTTCACCCACTGAAGTTCTCCGCTCACTTCAAACTCGGCCACCCTCTCTCTAGCTTCTCCCTGGCTATTATCAGATTCAGTCCTCACTCCCTGTCTTTCCCCCTGCTCCTCACCCCTGCTCCTCACTCCCCCCTCCCATGCACTTCTGTCACCAGTCCCTCTGCCTCCCTTCAGCCCCTCTGCCACACATCACTAATGACAACTTTTTAAAAAGTATTTATCAATTCCAAACATACATGAAATGACTCTTGATCAGAAGGATAAAAAAAAACAGGGAATTTTGTAACTGAAATTATCCTTAGAGACTGTAATTCAGGCTTCTCATTTTACAGATGAAAAAACTGATGGCAATTAACTGGCCGGTCAAGTCATGCACCTAGATAATGGCAGGGCCAAACCCAAGACCTAGATTTCTGGGTTTTCCAGACAGCACTTGAACCAAAATACCAAACTCCCGAATTTACAAAACAGGGGAAGGCTTCAGTGGGGAAGGCTTCCCAGGTATCTCATAGACTGGCGGCCACTAGCACTAGGTGTATGAGACAGTACATTTACTATTTTTTTCTTTGAATGTTGATTAAATATCAACCACTGATAGCTCTTTCAATGAGAAAATAATTATCCTCAAGCCAGAAAACTGCCCCAAAGTGTCTCAGAATATATGCTTGCAAATGCTCCAATCCACTGTCATTAGTAGAATGACATAAGGTAGATTTGTAACTTAACAAGAACAATAGAAAGAAAAACCACATTTTTAAAGTGACTAAGATACTTAAAAGATAACATATTTAATGACTATATAACTGAGGTCATGATGGAACAGGCTTTTTTACACATAAGTCACAAATAACCAATAGATGTGATTACATAAAAACAAACTTCCAAAAAACAATATCAACAAAACTAAAAGATAAATGATAAGCGTGACATATGAAGTGAAAAATAAGTGGTTAATATTAGCATAGAAAGATCAGACAAATCAATAAAGAAAACAAATTACATTTAAATCTTTAAAATGGACAAAGAAAATTCACAAAATAAAAAAGTCCAACCGATTTAAAAAGTTCACCCTTATGAATAATTAAAGAAATGCAAATTAAAACATTGATGCTATTTTGTAGTGATCGAATTGGAAAAATCCTGCAATGATAATAATTAATTGAGAAACAGTAGTTTTAGACCACACTGATTTGGCAGACCTCAGTTTAAAGTCTAACTCAAACACTTAGAGACCTTGGGCAAGTCACCTTAATTGCTGTGACCTTAATGTCATTACAGTTTGTGTGTGTGCGTGTGTGAAGACGAAATGGAATAATACATCTGAATTGTTTTAGCAAAGTTCCTGTCAACAGTAAATGCTCAGAGTTAGCTGCCATTATTACAAAAATATTACTTGTATTAACAACGCAAGGGAGAGAGCACTGAGACAGGTGCCCGCACAGTGCCAATGAAAGTATAAACTGGTAAAAATCCTTCAGGAAAGTAATACGGTAAGTAATCTGCTCATCTAGAGCTATAAAAAGTGTCTTTGGAGGAAGACATGAGAATTTGGGGGCGTTGGGGAGGATGTACTCTATGTGCACTATCTGAATGTTTTACCAGAATGTTTATATATCAGTCGTATAATTATAGATAAATAAAAAAGAATGAGAAGTCCATAATAGAAGAAAAAATTTTTCAATATTTATGCCTTTAGACCCACTTCTAGGGCTCCATCTATATGGAAATAATTAATTAGAGATATAATGAAATATTTATGTATACTGAATTCAGAAGAATACCACCACTGGTAAAAAACTGGAAACTGAGATGTACAACATGAAGTTTTTAAGTAAATACGGTATACAGATATATGAAATACTCAGCCAGTCAAAATTAGGTTCTCTATAGGATACCTATGGCACAAGCAACCACAAATAAATAAATATATAAAGAAATTGGACTTTAACAACTTTAAAAACTTTTGTGTATTAAAGGATACTGTTATGAAAGCAAAAAGAGAACCCCAGAATGGGAACAAATAGTCTCAAATCATTTATCTGATAAGGGTCTAGTATCCAGAATATATAAACATAGCATATCAGACTACAGTATCCAGAACTCTTACAACTCACCAACAAAATGACAAGCCCGTTAAAATCAGGCAAAGGATTGGAATAAATCTCTCTCCAAAGAGGATATACAAAATGGCCAATAAGCACACGAAAAGATACTCAATATCAGTTGTCATTAGGGAAATGGACATCAAAACTGCCAAGAGCTATCACTCCACACCCGGTAGGATGCTATAATCAAACAAACACACACAGGCAGAAAGTACAAGTATTGCTGAGGATGTGGAGAAATTCGAAGCCTCACACATAGTTGGTGGGAATGTAAATGTACAGCCACTGTGGAAAACAGTTTGCAAGTTCCTCAGGAAGTTAAACAGAGATCCTGTATAAGCCAGCAACTCCAACCCTAGGTCTAACCCAAATGAAATTAAAACATATATCCACACATGGAGCATTAGACAGAACAGCCAAAACCCAGAAACAACCCAAACATCCACCAACTGATGAATGAACAAACAAAATGTTGTATATCCATACAATGGAATATTATTCAGCCACACAAAGGAATAGAATACAGAAAATGTACAACAGGGGTGAAACTGAGAAACACCATGCTCTATGAAAGAAGTCAGTCGTGAAAGGCTACATACTCTCTCTCTCAAATAAATAAAATCTTTAAAAAAATAAAATAAAAAAATAAAAATGTATGTACATGCATGTACACATTTGCATTTAAAGACCAAAAATATATCAAAATGCTACCAGTGGGTTCCTAGGTAGTGTCATGATGGGGGATTTCTTTTCTTCTGCATACATTTCAGAATTTTTTTATAGTAAACATGTATTATTTTCATAACAAGGGAATTTAAAAATAGAAACCCAGGTAGATCTGGCTGGCTTCAAAGCCAGTGTCATTTCCAACAATGTAGTCATTCATTAAACATTTATTTAGTTCCTACTATGTACCAAGCAAAATTAAGTAAGATAGAATCTCTGCCTGCAGGGAATATACACAAGTCTAGCGTGGGGCTTAAACCTGAGTCCGTGGACTGGGAAAGGAAAGGAGTCCACGCATTCTCTAAATCACACGCAATGCTATCTGTCCAACTGCACACTTTCTGGGGCAGAGGGCCCACGGCTGTCCCGAGCGGCAGTGCTGCTCAGTGGTTAAAGGACAGAGCTGGAGCCAGGCTACCCGGTGTGGAGCTGGAACGTCCAAACACAAAGTGTATGCTCGCTCCGAGGGGTGCAGGGGTCTCGTCTACAAAATAGGGGAAATGATAGTACTTCTCTCACTGGGTGGTTAGAAGATTAAATGGGTTAATACACCTAAAGCACCGGCAGTACGCACTGAGGACACAGTAAGTGCTCAATAAATGCATGAGCTGCTAGCCACTAGCATCACCACCACTGCCACCACCCCAGCACTACATTCTCAAGGAGGCGGAGACAGAACGGACTAAAGACCACTAGAAAGGTTGTTTTCCACATCTCAACACTGACAGCATCTGATTCTTGATAAGCCTATAATAACCATTATATTAAACCAATTTCTTTTTCCAGATTCTCTCAATTTCTAATGAAACTCTTCTTCAGAGGCATTCTATAAAACCCAATGAGACAAAACATCAAAACAGTCAGCATAACAAACTGCTTGTGGCCTCTTATCTTCTAACTCCTAGAAACAAGTGATTTTTCAAGGCTATTCTAATGGAAGGAGGCTTTGAGAGGCTTATCTGTCTTTTGCCTGCCTTTCCGGCCACGCTGCTCTGATTCAGTAGTTCACCCAAGATGACTCTTCACAGGCCACACTGCAAAATCTCTGGAGCAACACCGTCATCTAAGGAGTGACTGGGGGCTGTGACTGCCTGCCACCTACTGTGACTCTTCCATCGTACAGTCAAGAGTCTCAACAAGTAATCATCACTCCAATGCTTTTATATCCAACCTTTTAGGTGTTTAAAAAAAAAAAAAAAGACTCTCGGCTTTGTCACTGGTACTTACAAGCATCTTGCAGTGATCTGAAGATGTGGATAAGTTCTGAGGTTTTACCAACTCGATTATGAGAATAGGCTGTTCCTCAGCAGGGAATAATCAATCTGGACACAGAGTAACACTGAACCAAAGTTCAAATTCAAAAATACCCATTTAATGTAAAAATTAGAGAGCTCAGGCAACTACATAATGCCAAAGCAAGCCTGGTGACTCGAGAGACTAGTTGCCCAACTGTAAGGGTCAGAGGTCTAGAGCCTGCCCACCCGGCCAACGGCTGTGTGACTTTAGGCAAGAGACCTAACTCTCTAGGCCTCACTTTCCTCATATGTAAAATGGGGATATTAGTGCTTTTTGGTGGGGGGGGCTATAAGCACTAATAAGCCACTGCATGTATAGGAGTCAATATACTTAAAGGACATTCCCTGTAACATTGCAAACATTCATTAAATGTCAAAAGGAAACATAAAAATCCACCTGCCAAAATATTTGCTTTTATAGTTCTTAGGTTGGACAATTAGTTCACAGATGTACTTTCTAAAAATCACTCTGCTTCATCACTTACATAAGTTCCATATGTATCTCCTATATGTCAAATGCTGCATAATTTAAAAAAAAAAAGGAATAGACTTTATAGACAACCACACCGCTAGTTTCAAACAGCTGGTCTGAGATGGGAGTCAGGAAAGGGAGAGAAAATGGGCTGGGTTAGGCCTCTCATAGAGGCCTAGTGCTGGGCTATAATCTGAGAGAATTCAAAGCCTTAAATTCATTGAAAATTAGCAGGAGATAACAGGAACTTTTGAAATCACCTGGTCCAATTTCCACATTGTGCAGATGAGGAAATGGAGGTGCTGACAAGTGTCTTAAGATCTTCGAGGTCAGTAATGACAGAAATGAGACTCTTCCCGTTGCCTATGTTTTTGGTACATACTCTAAGTGGAAAGCAATGAAGAACACATTTTGGAAAGGGAAAAGACACAGTTCGGAAGGGTTAAGGTAGGGACCTAACAATAGGAGCTAACATTTGCAAAGGTTTATTATAACCCAGGCACTATGCCGAGCACTTTGCACAGTAGCCTTACATAATTTTTGCAAAACCTGTGAGGTAGTTACTATTATTAATTCCACTTTCAACTGAGAAAGTAGAGTCCTATCAAAAGTAAACAGCTTGCCCCAAATCACAAAGCTGGTGAGCAGCAGGGTTGGTAAATGAGCCCACGCCGTCTGACTCCAGAGCCGGAACCTTCCCCGCTGGATACTGCCCAAGCGTGGGAACTGAAAAAGCAGTGAAGCTCTTAATCCCTCAGTCTTTCTCCTACTTTTCTGGTAACTTCTCTGTTCAGAGGCAGTGCAGAGATAGAGAGTAAAGAAAGTGGGGGTTTTGTCGTTGCTGCTGTTTGTTTGTTTTTAATTCCAGTACAGTTAACATAGCGCGTTATGTCAGTTTCAGGTGAACAATATAGAGATTCAACAATTCTATACATTACCCAGTGTTCATCATTGATAGTGTACATAAATAAGGTGTTTTTAAAGTAAGAAGAGATGCCATTAATTTAGAGGCTACTTATTCTGTGTTATACGAGGTGCCACACACACTCGTCAAGGCAATGAGGCAGATGATGGTGCTGCTGGGGAATGTGGAGCCCATGCAGCACGAGCGGGGCTCTAAGACCCCATTTCCTTAGTCAGGGGGACAGTGTGTCCCTGTCCATCCAGCAGATCTTTACTGGGCCCAACCAAATACCCTTAACCTAAGCTGTCCTTATAGAGAGAAGAAATTTAGCATAATCCTGCTCTCAGAGAACCCATGGCACAGGTAAGAACTGATCACTTTCAGCTTGGAATCCTACTCTTCTCATACCTCAGTAGTTGAGTCCCAGTGGCACTGAAGACTGTGGGGCCCCCACTAGCCACATATGCCCTGTGACACGGTGCAGATCACCCAACCTTTGTTAGACCTCTGTTTCACAGATGAACTCCATTCTCCACTCCTTCGAGTTCTGAACATTTTTTGTCTTTGAAGAAGCAGGAATTATTTTCGTCTCTAGCTTTCTCCTGTCTATCACCAGGGAGTATGACAAAGGGGTTAACTTGAGGAGCTAACAACAACAACAACAAAATGCAAAAGAGGGTAACTTCTCTATTGCTTCTAACTTTGGGAAAGAACCTATGGGATTCCATAGTATTTGCTCAAAAATGTTCAAAGGAAGACATGGAAAATTCCATCCTCAACACTTCGCTGCCTGAGAAAAAAATCCCAGAACTCCAGGGGCCAATTATTCTGCTGTCTCGGACTCTGACCTTAGAAAGGTTTGAACCTGCCTGGAACTAAGGGCCGCTGACAGCAGAGCGCTGGCTATGTGAGCAGCCAGTATGGGGGGGGGGGGGGGTCAATCTAACGACTGCCAGGCCTTCAGAGCATCACTCATGAGTTACAGTACCACACCAAACCTATGCGCTAAATGAATAAGAGCAGCAAATTTCACTGTTACTTAAATTCATAAGTTCCTACTATGTTCCCAACATCATGCTGAGAACCTGGTACCCAAAACACTGGCAGGCCTTTACAAATCAACTAATACTGGACTGCACTGATAAAACTAGGCCAAGACAAGGCAAGTGAGAGCAGAGCATAAGGGAAGCAGGAGGGAGGGGTGATAGGAGGGCTTACTGTTTGCAAACAGAAGTGAGGGAAATCTTTGTGATATGAATTAGAAAGGAAGACTAATGTGATACTCTGAGCTGGAGTTTAGAATGGAGTGGCTCTTGACTGTCTCCCTTGCTTCTGCTTTTCCCTGGCCAGTTGGAAGTTTAAAATTTGAAAAATAATCTTAATAAAGAGCTAAAAAGAGTTGGGTTCCAAACCTGACTTTAACTTTGTAACCCTGAGTTACTTAATTCTTCAAAACCTGTTTCCTCAACTGTAAAGGGAAGGTAACATGTATGTGGGACCTCATAATGTTATTCACACTTTTGTGTGTTTGAAGATATTATGTGTTTGAGATATTAATACCTATTGCTTAGTTGCTGTAAGGATTACCAGAAATAATTATGGAAAATACCTAGCCAGCACCTGACATTTTGTCGTATTCAATAAATGATAACTATCATTATCAATATGCTATTTTTTAAAGTTCCGGGATGAGGGCAAGGAGAACAATGTACTACAAACCAGTGAATTAACAGCTGCAGACTGTACACTTGGGAATATCTGGATGTCTTTACAAGGACAATCTTTCCATATATGGGCCTTCTAGCCTCACTCTTTTATCTACTTTATCTTCCCCTTCCTGCTTTATTCATCCATTCAACAAATATGCACAGACTGCCTACTGTATGTAGGACACAGAGCGACATACTGAGAATGGAGGAGGACTGACAAGAAAAGGGGTTTTGAGGGGACAATATGACAGGATACATCTATGAACCATCTGAAATGATATACAAAAAGTTTTGAGTATGTGGGTGTGTAACACCCCTCTGACAAGTTCTGGAGAGATTCTAAAAGGAATTACTTTTTTTTTTTTAAGTTAAGATTGAAAATCTAATAAACTTAGCAAGAAGCATACAAAATTCATAGGAAAAAACATAAAGCACTCCTGAAAAATCAAAAAAGTAGCGCTAAGCAAATGGAAAGATGAGCCAAGATCTTGGGTAAGAAGACTCAACATCGGGCACCTGGATGGCTCAGTGGTTTAAAGCCCCTGCCTTCTGCTCAGGTCCTGATCTCAGGGTCCTGGGATAGAGCCCCGCATCAGTCTCTCTGCTCAGCGGGGAGCCTGCTTCCCTCTCTCTCTCTGCCTGCCTCTCTGCCTGCTTGTGGTCTCTCTCTGTCAAACAAATGAATAGAATCTTAAAAAAAAAAAAAAAAAAAAAAACAATAGAACAAAATAGAAAATCCAGTAAGAAACCCAAATGTATACAACAGTTTAGTATCCAATTAAAACACCATCTCAAATCAATAGACAAAAAATAAGACCTTTTCTTTCTTTCTTTCTCTTTCTTTGTTTTGAGAGAGAGAGAGAACAGGGCGGGTGGGAGGGAGAGGGAAAAAGAGAGTCTTAAGCAGGCTTCACCCCTAGCGTGGAGCCCAACCTCATGACCCCAAGATCATGACCTGAGTTGAAATCAGAAGCCGTATGCTTAACTGACTGAGCCACCCAGGTGCTCTAATAAGAATTTTTCATAAGAGGTATTGGAACACCTGGCATTGGAGAAAAGATAAAATTGGATGCTTCCTCAAACCCAATGTCAAGATAAATTCCAAGAGGATAAGAACCTTAGATGTTTAAAAAATAAAAAGTGAAACCACATATATACTGGAAGAAAACATTAATGAATTCCCCATAAATAAGAGCAGGGAAAACTTCCTACCTGTGACCCAAAATCTGAAGCAATACACTGTGAAGACCCATAAATATAATATATAAAGATCTAAAACTTTGGTACAGCAATAAAACAACATATGCAAAGTTAGGCATATGACAAATTGGAAAAAATATTTTTGCAGCTTACATCACAGACACTGGGAAGATATCCTGTATCTCATTAGAGGAGAAAACAAACTTAAACTATACTGAAATTATTTCTTACCTAACAGATGGGCAAAACCCCCAAAACTTTGACAGAAGACTCAAAAGAAACAGAGAAGCAGGATCAGGTATGAAATAAAATCTTCTGTGAATGCACCTTGTCATGTAATTTTGATTTTGGAAACACATAAATGGTTTACAGAGTTAAAAAAAAAAAATTAGATTTTTAAAAGCAAATCTTCAAGTTTAAAACAAATGAGCCTGCTGATAAAGCTTATCAAGTTGGTGGCACGAGCACCAGAGAAAATAAATTCATCAGCCGACCTCAGGACAATATTGGACTACACATTTGAAGCGGCACATAGTCTCGGGACAAAGGAACCACATAAGAAACTCAAACATTCAGTGATCTAACAACATCAGTGCAGATAGTGGCACTGCTACTGGCCTGGTTAGTAACATGGCCAGGAAACTCCAAAGCCCCAGAGTGTGGCCTACTTGTCCTGGGAAAGATGAAGTTCTGTGGCCCACTGAGCATGACGGACTGGTGCTCAAGTAGAAGGGTGAGAGAGGAAAGGAAAGAGTAAGATGAGGCTTGAGACAGAGCTTGAGGGCAGCACAGGCCGAGCCAAGAACCTGCATTACCCTGAGGGCAGGCAAGCCATTTGAGAGTTTTCAGTCTGGGGGAAACAATCACATGTGATCTGTGCTTTATAAAGATCACTGGCAACAGAGTACAAAATAGATTAGAAAGGAACAAAGGAAGAAGCCAGCTGGCCAGCTCCGAGTCTATTGTAGTAATTCAGGACGAGAGATTATAGTAGCTTTAACCAAAAGAGAAAGGGGACATCAATAGGCTTGTAGCCTAAATAACTGTGCACTATTTGCGGGCAGGGAGTGGAAGGAGGGTGGGGGGTTGACAGACGGGGAAGAAAAGGGGGGGACACACTCTTTCTGCCTTTTGCAATTCTGTGGTGCCATCCACTGAGACTAGGAACTGAAGATAAGTAACCAGATGGAAGAAAAATGGCAAGTTCACTGCTGCCAGAGCCCCTGAAATCATCCTTCAGAGCCAGTGGGGACAAGGAGCTAAAGGAGTCAAGGACAAAGATCCAACAGTCAGGCTGCAGTCTTAGAAAGCTGAGAAACAGATGAAAGTAGCAGGTTAGATGACCTCTTGCAATATTTTCTCAAAATCAGAAATGGAACCACATACTGTTCACTTTGTTTTTATGTTTTAATACATTTCAAGCATCCAGTATTTAGAGCCTCAAAAGCTAGTAATCCTTTGGTTCTAATCTCCCTCATCCTTCTTGGGCCCTTTTCTTCCTAAACATTTACTTCATCAAACATGGAGAGCCCCAGAATTAGACTCTCTGCTAACAGCAGAGGTCACTCATGCAAGTACCTCCAGGGGTCAGATAGATGTAAAATCTCTCTGTAAATGGAAGCACTCATTGATAAACACTTTGTATGGGCCAAACAAACCGTGGCCCACAGCAGTTTCCTACTGAGGTCCCATGTTTGCAAAACATTCCAAGATAAAGACTTAAAGATAGTTCCTTTTCTTTCCATTTGAGTACTAATAAACCAGAAATTGCATCTTTGAGCTGACTTTTTCACAGATGCTAGTATTAGATAAGTTTGGTTTCAGAAAGAGCTCTTTCCCTCCACAGACAACAGAGGGATGCCAGGACAAAGCAGGGACAGCATCTCCCCTCCTTCGATCCATCCCTCTCCTCCTGTCTCCCTCCTAACCCTGCTTCCCTATGGTCCTGAGGAACCGAGTCTATTTGCACCAAGTTGATGCCTAGAGCCAAAGTATTAGGCTGCTATCATTCTTCCTTTCAGCTGTCAGAAGAAGCTGCTACCAAGGTTGCCAAGGCAACACATCGCCAGTGTGGCAGTCTCCTGTAAAATCATGAGAATGACCTCTGAGGCATTTCTGAAGTATCTCACTGGGTAAATACCTCTACCAGACACGATCACTCAGCTATGCATGGCCACTTTTGGCAGGAAACAAGGCCCAAAAAGATACTTTCAAAACTGCAGTCAAGACCATACAGGAGTAAGAAGTAACTGGTTTCAGGGAGATTCTCAACACTACTTTGGGCCAGTGGTATTACATGTGACATCTCATCGTTGGCTCTGCACCCTGAGGATCAAGGATCCCTCTGAGACCTGATTAGAGAAATGGGCTCACCCCCCAGAAAAAGGACATCCAGATAAATCTCCAGGCAAATTTAAAAGATTTGTGGGTCCTCTGCAATTCAACCATTTACCCCAGATTAACAACCCAGGATCAGCTATAATGTATTACTTCATCTAAGGAAATTAAATACTTGGTGTCATGAGTATGAGGATTTGGGGTAAATAACATTAGGGAAGTATAAGGAAAGCCAGCATTCTTTCCTTACCCCTCTTTCCGTTGAGGCCTGCAGAAGCCTCAAGACTGCAGCGGTCTCTGCAAATGACACACCGTACCCCCTCCATGACTTAAACAAAGTGACAATCTCATCTCTGAATTTAAATGCCCTTAATATTTAATTCTTTCCTCTACATGGTTACAGCTTGCTTTCTTCGCATTATCGGGATGATGGCTTTAGAAGGCAGCCTATTGGAGTTCCAGAAAACCATAAATTCCAATTCAATTTCCTTGTGAAAATCAAAGAGCTCACTCTCTTGAAGAGTTGAAAGCAGCTGAGGGGTCACTGCCTTCCTCCGGGGTGCTGGTACAGACAGGACTCTAGAAGGGTAACGTAAATACTCAGTATGAGGCAACAGGGCATACCAATTTGTTTTTCAATCTATTTTATTTCAGTTCAAAGCATCTTTGCAGACAGATAGCCCAAGAAAACAAGCCACACTTTGGTTATACTCAGTCTTCTTCAATCTCCAAAAGCAGCTGAGTATTGCCAAAGTGTGTCTCGTTCTCCTGCAGTGCCTGTCTGCAATGATCCTTTGAACTGAAATAAAATAGATTGGAAAACAAATTTGTATGCCCTCGCTCCTCCTGCAGCTTTATATAATCCTTCAAAACCAGTGTTACCACTTTCTCTTTACTGGAACCCACCAGACCCAAATCACAGAGTAAAATTGGAATACCTGAAATGTGAAGGTCCACCCAAACCTAAAATAGCAATTTAACGCAGGGCTTATTGTTAACATCGCATTAACATGCCACTCTTCTGTCCAGTCCCTTGCTCCATTTGCTGGACTGGATTACATCACAGTTTAAAGCAAAACTTGACATCGCTGATCTTCTTATACAGTTTGCTTGATTTCTCACTGCCTCTGCAATTTTTCACATTCATAAACCCAAACACCTTCTGATTTTTACCAATTCAAAAAGTCTGCTAGTTGCTTTAAAGCATCCAATGCCTTGCATAAAGTATGCAACATTATTTTGAAAACTTTCAGAGGAAACCCAAAGTCATTTACAAGCAAACTTTGAAATGACCACCAACTAGAAGAAACCTATCATTTTCTTAGACTGCCTTAAGAAAATGCGCATGCCTTTAATGGAAGAACACACTAAAATAATGAAAAGTGCTCTGAGTAGACTGTTGTATAATTTGGTTGGAAAAAAAATTAAAAGCCATTTGGAAGAGTTCCTCTCTCAACAGAAACATTAAGAAAAAATAAGTTCTGTTCCTATCCCCCCCACCCCATCAAAGATAGAAACATACATACACATCCTCAGTTCTGTTGGTAACACAATCCTGGATTTTTGCTATTATTTGGCTCTTCAAATAAATTTCCATGTGGGGCCAAATTTGCTTCCTTTCTCTAACTGGAATTCAGCAACATGTGTAACAACAACAAAAAGAAAACATCCAATCAGTTATTACATTGTCCTGTATTGAATCCACACAACAACCCTTTGAGGAGGTATCCTCATCCGCCTTTCAGCATTAATCTGTAGCTGGCCCATGGGGAGGCCACTTAGCAGTAAAGCTGGCTTCAGAGCCAGAGACTCGGAGCACGGGACTGAATCACAGCAATACTCACTCCCAGTCCTCCAACACCCCAAATTCTTGCCACCGCACAACCTCTGATCCTATTAAAAAGTTCTTCCTTCCCAGTTGTCTCCCCTCTCCCTCCTTGCTGGACTAGATCCTTGCCGCTCAGAGTTTCAGCTTAAACTACCTTTCTCCAGTGGCTTGCTGGGCCATCTCGGTAAAAGGGGTCTTCAGGTTAGCGCTATTTGACTACCTTCATCACAGATGCCACTATTTGTCTTAGACATGAGGTGTTGGGTCCATCTTGCTCATGGTAATCACAAGGCCTAGCACAGTGGTGTCTGGTACATAGCAGGAACTCAAATATTTGCTCAACCAATGGCCTGAATTTGTTTATTTAATACTTAGCAGACTACAGGCTGTGGGCACTGGCTAGCAGCTGATACAAAAACAGGGAAGGGGTGGTCCTGCCCTTGAGGGCATCCCAAGTTGGTAGAAAAGATAATAAACACATGGGATAATATAGGGTGCTGGGATCAGCTTAAGGTTCAGATGTAGCCTCCTTGAATATTAGCTATGTAACCCTGGACATCTCTCCTAAGTCTGTGTCCTCATCTTTAAAATGGAAATATTAATACTACCTTTGTCATAGTGTTGGCGAGAAGACTGAATGATAATCCAAGTAAATAAAGCACATAGTGCATTAGCATGTAGAAATCATTTCAATAAGTATTAACTACTAATTTTATTATGATGCTATTACAGCTGTATTTGAAATTACCTTTTCTACCTATATACCATCTGTCCAAGACCCTACTCAATTTAAATTCTGTAAAAGGCTAAAGATCATGTTGATCTTGTTCACCACTGTATTTCCAGGGATTTGAATCATTCCTAGTACATAGTAAGTGCTCAACAAATGCTAAATGATTCATGAAAGCATGCATGCAGGCATGGGGAGTTCTGAAATCATTTGTTAGTTAAACTAGAGATGAATAGCTAGGTTTAAGAACTACTGCTGTAGAAGAAAGGCATCTACATTAGAAAGTATGTAGTATGGCAGAAGTTTGAGGACTTAGCTAAGTAAAGAAAAACTTCATTTTGAGGTTGTAATTATATCTTCATAAACCAAACACAGACTAGGGTACAATTTCAAGCCAGAACCAAGGAGCCCCAGGTTGAGACTTAAAAGAAGTTGAAGCTGTATGAGGTGGGTTACCCAGCTGAGGGCTCGCTGGGGTGAGCTCCATTTGCCAGACCCATAATGCACTCTTAGGAAGCGTAACCTCAGAATCTGGGCTCCCTGTCTTAGGTGGAAACATGGACACTTACTTATGAAGTGCCGTTAACAAAAAAAAAAAAACCTCTGGATATGAACGCAAATAAAACACCTAGCTTACTGTAGGCGCTAGATAGATGGTACTGTTATCAAAAACAGGGGAAACAATTCCCATGTTGAATAATAGATCAGTAAAACCAGAGCTTTAGGTGTACGGGGTAGTTTAACTGGAGTTTCCCATTCCGTGAGAAATCAGAAGAACCGCTGGACAACACTGACCAGTCTACTTGTGTCTAGGGCGGGGTTGGCACACTTCTGCGAAGGGCAAGGCCTAAGCATTTTCGGCTTTGTGGGCTATGCCATATCTGTCGCAACTACTCAACTTAGCTCTTGTAGCAAGAAAGGAGCCATAGATGATACAGAACAATGAACATGGCTGTGCTCCCATAAAACTTCACTTGTGGACCCTGATATTGGATTTCATATACAGTTCACAAATTATACCAAAGTCTTCTCCCCGCCCCCACCCCAGCCATTTAAAAATGTAAAAACCACTATTTGTTCCCAACAGACAAAAACAGGGTAGGGTGGGGACTGGCCCAAGCCCGGGGTTTCCCGATGCCTGGTGTACTTGGCAGAAAAGAGTGGGGGAGACTCGAGAAGCAGCAGAGGAGGCCTCAGATCGCGCTAAGTGGCAGGCGGTGAGGGGCGAGGGCAGGCCCCAAGCGGGGGCCAAGCCGGGTGAGCCCCGACGGGGCCCCGCAGCCTCTCCCCACCGCAGACTTACAGCCGAGCCTGCGCTCGGGGTGGGAGCCACCCCGCGGGGTCCGCGTCCCGGGCGAGAGGAGGCGGCTGGGACTTGGCAGAGCCCCGCGGAGTTCGCACGCCGAAGAGTCTCAGCGCGCCCCTAATTTGGGGCGCCTCTCGGGCCTCAGCTGCTAAAGGGGTCTCCACGCTGAGTCCCAGCCCCGTTTCTATGGTTACCTGTTCAGCACCGATTCAAACTGCCGTTCTTTATTGACAGCGCCATAGAGGACACGAACACTCCTGCCCGAAGGGAACAATAAAGCTTTCTTCATTCAACAGCGCCAGAGACGCCAGAAGGCGGCCATTTTGAGGCCGGCGCGTAAGGAGTACAAGCGGCGAGGGGGCTGCCCGGCCTGCCCCGCGCGCCTAAGTCACGTGCCGGGGGCGGGCCCCCCCCGTGGGGCGGGGCTTGCGTCGCGCGCGCCCTCCACCAATGCTAGGACGCGGGGGCTAGCGGGTTGCAGGCTTGTTCTCTGACCTATGACCCTTAGCCACTCCCTCCCCTCCCCAAGCTCTCTTTTGAAAGTTTGAGTGGGGTTCCACGGACTCTTGCTGGGGCAGTGCTAGGCTTAGGATTTTATTCCAAGAATGGCACAGAAGTAGACACAGAAGGTTTCTCTACATCTTTCCAAAACATGTTCACGTGCAAGGCGGAGACGTGACCTGAGCCGCGTCCCCAGACGCATCCTCGTTGGTGGACAGTCTTGGCACTGCTCAGCGGTGATAGGCTAACAGGTTCGCCTCAGCCAATCGTGGAGTCTTGAAGACATCTTGATCCCGCCTCTCCCTCACCCCCCTCAGGAATTTAGAGGGTGTTGGGGGTGGGGTAGGGCGATCATAGCTTCTTTGCTCAGTTTCTCTTTCACACGCTTTGTTGCACAGTGAGCAGTCCACGTTGGAGCGCCTCTTGCCACCCTCATACAGCCAAACAGATTAAGTCAGATTCAGACAGTATCAGACAAATTAAGTCACATCAGTGCTGGCCCACTGAACCTCACACTGTCACTCTGTCACTGACGCGCAGCCAATTTTTCTGTCACTGCCAGTCATGCCGCCCAAATCCGGCAGTCTCAGTACAATGCCGAGTTCCCTCTGTGGTTACAGCTGTTACATCCACAATGTCAGTATTCGGTCGTTCTGAGAGCTGTCATTGTCAGACTGACTCCCACTCCATCACCGTTTTTAGTCACAAATTCAATCTGCGGGGCAGAACTGTCACTTGCATTGTTGCTGTCATTGGGTTCATTATTGTTTACTGTCACTGTCCGATAGGCGACCACTGTCAATGACCACAAACCTCAAGCAGTTCCATACAGTGTAGTAGCAATTGGCCCAGCTGTCACCCTTTTGGTTGTTTTCACTGTCATTGTCATTCAGCTACTTTCGCTGCCCCATAGTCAAGCCAATATTTAGCAGGCCCCTACTGGGTACACAGCTGTCCTCGTTACTGCCCAATTAGTCACTTCCACTATTATACTCTCATGTCACTGTCACATTCAGGGTCAGATTTACTATAGCTGACATCTAGTCACTTTTGTAGTCACTAGAGCCACACCACAGCTGTTGTCCCCCCTAATCACTCATTGCCACCATCTCTGCATTCTCCTTTAATAGGAGCCCCCAATAGACAGGGTTGACAGGTCTGGCAAACAAGCAACAAATATCTCGAATGGTACATAGCACATAGTAGGTGCTCAAAAAATATTCCAAATTAATGGATATTTTGGCAAGACAGTATTATTGCCAGATATATAAATGTGAATAGCTTGCAGTTCAAACATCTCAAACAACAGGAATACGTTTGCAGCCATGATCTGTCCTCCCTGTTCCGTTTAACAAGGTTCTGCGTCCTACAGGGACTAGGAGAAAAAAGAAATGTGGCTACCACGTACATGAATTCCTGGGACCACAGTTAAAAGAATAGGATTTCTTAATTTTGCATTTCTTATTTTAAAAGGAATATATGTTTATAAAATATACTAAGAAGGACTCTTCCTTTCTGAAGGACTGTTTTAGCTGTAACAAAGAATGCCATCCCTCAACACACACTCATATGCAGTCATGGGTCAATGGTTGCAATTTCTCCATGACTGTTTACTTGAGGTTTTGCATTATTAGAAATTCCCAGAGGACTGCCTTGCCTATAGTTCATGAAGAACAGCAAAGGGTCATGGAATCAGTGGTACTGGCTTCCATCTGGCCATCACATGGGAAGATGAGAAAACAAGGATGGGAACCTCTAAGGACTTCATCTCTCCAGAGAGCCTTGAGGATTGTTGGAAAAATAACTTGTGCTTCCCAATCACCAGAAGGATACAATCCTTGACCTAAAGGAGGAAGGTTCATGAGAACTTTTCACCCTTTCTTATCTCTTGACAGAGAATGTTCCCAGGCTGATCCCTGAGGGAGCTCCAGCTAAACTATCAGTTGTTTCTGGAGTGACTACTACATGTCAAGGACATTGAGGTGAGTAGAGCACGGTCCCTGCGGTAAGTAATAGCACAGCCCGCCCCCACTTCTACTGGTAATAATAGCCAGGTATCATTTACCTTGTCCTTATTTTCTGCCAGGTGAATATTCGTGATGCCAAGCTGTACCTAGATTATCTCACTGAATTCTCATCACCCCCTGAAGAGGTAGGTGATATTATTACCCTCTTTTATGCAAGAGAAAACAGATTCAGAGAAGGTGACACTACTCCCAGGACGTGGAATTGGGGTTTAAACCTAGGAAATCTGAGTCCAGAGTATTCACTTTTTCCCCTCAGAATAATGACTTGAGGGTTTTACAAAATATATGTGTCCATTATAAAGAGTTCAAGGATTACAGGGGGGAAAAAATGAACAAGAGATTTAAAAACAGAATCACTGTAAATCCTAGCACTTAGCAATAACATATCATTATAGTTGAGCATTTCTCCATCCCTGGGCATATGTATGTAGGTGGGTAAATGGAGGGATAATAATGATAATAATGAGTTTCCCTCCAGTATTGCACTATGTGCTGGACACTTTTCCAAACTCTTTCTATGAATTAACACATTTAATTTACTCAGAGAGAGATGGAGAGGCATAATTTTATTAAAATGAACTCATTTCACATACTCGGGGTTCACATCAGTAGCCAACCACCCGGTGATGTTTTTCCCCAAATCTGGTTCTTTTCTCAGTCTTTGCTATCTCCACTCCGCCTTCTAATCAAATCCCAAACCCAGAGTCCTTGGGCTGCAAAAGCTGAGTCTTTAAATAGCACCCTCTCCACAGCTGCTGCCTGGTCAAATGTCTCTGCCGTTCCCTCAGGCGGTGGCGGTATTTGTGGAAGGGAAGTTTGCTGGATGCTCCACAAACGCTTTTTATTTGTTAGTGTAGGTATCTGGGCCTTGGCATTCTTTTTTCCTGGCTTTTTAAGTGTTCAAATTTCACTACCCTCTTCTCAAATCCAAATGAAGCTTGGTCTTCAGATCTTGCCCAGTGGAGACCAGCGAGTCTCAGATGAGAAAGCTGTTGGAATTTGCCTAATGACTCAGAAAGGTCAGCCGCCTGCGCATCCATCTGGCATGACAAAAGATGTGGAGGAGGGATACTGCCTCGCTGCAAAGGGGCTGCCCAGCTAGTGGAATCTGGAGCCCTCCCATGGGTCTGGTCCTACCAATATCATATACTATGAATGAATCCCTTGCCTTGGTTTCTCCCGAAACAAAAGAGCTTTGCATTTAGAATGATGAAATGAAATTGACATCTCCATGGAGATGGAGCATCCGCAGAAGCTACAATTTTCCAGCCAAACCTGCTTCTCCTTTTGAGCAACTTAGCTCAGAAAGGACAACCCACCCTGTCCTTCTCTGCCCGATTGCTCAGGTCAGACACCTGGAAGTTGCCCTTGACGTTTCTGTGACTCATCCTCAATCAGTCCCCTAGTCTGACTTATTTTAGCTCTAAATATATACTCTCCCTTTCCGTGGCCGAAGTCCCAGTGACCTTTATCTCTCACCGACTATAAAATGTCCTCATTCTCCAGCCTCTTTTGCTATCCTTTACTTTGTTCTGCAGAGGCAAGCCAGCATAGTTTTTCACGTCATTTAGAATCAACTTTATCAAGCATAATTTACATACAAGAAAATGTACTCATTTAAAGTGGAGTTTTGGCAAATACGTACATCTGTGTAACCACCACTATATCAAAATACAGAACATTTTTATTTTTTAGAGCAGTTTTAGATTTACAGCAAAATTGAGAAGCAGGTACATAGATTTCCAATATTCGCCCTGCCTATACACACATGCATAGCCTCCCCTACCATCAACATCCCCACCATAGTGACACATTTCTTGCAGTTGATGTATCTGTGTTGACACATCATTATCACTCAAGGTCCACGGTTCATGTGAGGGTTTGCTCTTCTCATTGTGCATTCTGTGGGTTTGGCCAAATGTAGAATGGCATATTCCACCATTATGATATCATACAGAAGAGTTTCGCTGCTCTAAAGATCCTCTGTGCTCCACCTATCTGTCCTCCCTCTCTCCCACCACTGGTAACCATTGACTTTTTGACTGTCTCTATAGTTTTATCTTTTCCAAGATGTCATATAATGGGAATCATACAGTACATGGCTTTTTCAGATTGACTTCTTTCACTTTGTAATATGCATTGGACTTTCCATCATGTCTTTTCATGGCTTGACAGCTCATTTCTTTTTAGCACTGAGTAATATTCTATCATCAATATGGACCATAGTATATTTATCCATTCACCTATTGAAGGATATCGTGCTTGCTTCCAAGTTTGGGCAACTATGAATAGAGCTGCTATAAACAATTGTGCACAGGCTTTTGTGTGGGCCTAAGTTCTGTATTTGAGTAAATACCAAGGAGCACAGTTGGTGGAGTGTATGGTAAAGAGTATGTGTAGTTTTGTAAGAAACCACCAAATTGTCTTCCAAAGCGGCTGTACCATTTTGTATTCCCACCAGCAATGACTGAGAGTTCTTGCTGCTCCATACCATTGGAGTTGGTGTTGGTCACAGAATGACCATTGGTGTTGTCATTGCTCTGCATTTGGGTCATTTTAATAGGTGTATAGTGATATCTCATTGTTGTTTTAATTTGTGTTTCTCTGATGACATGATGTGGAGCATCTTTTCAAATGCTTGCTTGCTCTCTGCATATCTCCCTTGGTGAGGTGTCTGTTTAGGCCCTTGACCCGTTTCTTAATCGAGTTGTTTGTTTTCTTACGGTTGAGATTTAAGAGTTCTTTGTGTATTTCAGATAAAAGTCCTTTTTCAGGTATATCTTTTGCAAATAGTTTCTCCCAGTCTGTATCTTATCTTCTCATTCTCTTGATAGTGTTTTTGCAGAGCAGAAAGTTTAATTTTAATGAGCCCAGCTTGTCGATTCTTTCTTTCACGGATCATGCCTTTGGTGTTATATCTAAAATATCATTACCATACTCAAGGTCATCTAGATTTTTCTCCTCTGTTATTTTCTAGGAGTTTTGTAGTTTTGCATTTTACATTTAGATCTGTGATCCACTTTAAGCTAATTTTATAAAGAGTAAGGTCTGTGTCTAGATTCCTTTTTTTTTCACTTGAGGCTGTTCAGTTTTCCCAGCACCATTTGTTGAAGCTATCTTTGTTCTATTGTATCACCTCTGCTTTTTTCAAACATGAGTTAACTCCATATAGGTTATTTTTCTGGGCTATTCTGTTCTATTGATCTATTCTTTTGCCAATATCTCAGTCTCGATTCCTGTAGCTTTATAGTAAGTCCTGAAGTTGAGTCCTGTCAATCCTCCAACTTTGTTTTCCTCCTTCAGTATTTAGTTGGCTAATCTGGGTCTTTGCCTTTCCATGTAAAATCTGGAATCACTGTGACCCCTTAAGTGGTATAGGTTGTCTAGAGTGGGTTACAATTGGTATTGTATTGAGGGTATTTCCCTTCCCCCAGGTCAGTTAGGCTCAGATAAAACCTCAATAGATTAGACTCTGGTTAAATGGTTTCCTAAACTGCCCAAAGGAGGGCAGACCTTATTCTTAAGAAGAATAGAATGCTCTGGTATGTTTCAAAATTGTTCCTTTCTTCGATCCCTGAGGAAAGCAAGGGATTTTTCTCTGATACTCATTAATGGAGCTCCAGGAGGTAAAACTAACAAGAACTAACAAGGCTAACCCCTCTGGAGTTTTTAACTCTCAAACTTGTCCACACTGAGCCTCCAACATTTTATCAACTACAGTTCAGGTTTCCCTGTCCCTACACTGGTTCCTACCAAGGTTTCTGCCATGGGTTTCTGCTCAAGTAAGTTGTGATTCTCTGTGTCCACTTGTCTGTCTCTCAGTGTGGGTGGGGGGGGAGGGGCAGCATTTTGCCCTGTGACCTCACTTCTCTGATGGATCTAAGAGGAGTTGATTTTCAGTTTATTCAGATTTTTACTTGTTGGTAGCAGAGTGGCTATTTCCAAGTTTCTTTCGTGCTAGACTAGAAACCAGAGTCCTAAGACACGTCCATCACCTAAAAAAGTGCACCATTGCCTTCCCTGTTCAGTTGCCCTTCTGCAGCCCCGCCCCCGGCAACAGCTGACCTACTTGCTATCAGTATAGACAACTCTTGTCTCTCCTAGAATTTCATATATTAAAATTATATAGCATGTAGTATTTTGTGCCTGGCTTCTTCAACTCAGTATAGCTTAGCTGAGCTTCATCCACGTTGCTAAATTTATCAGCACTTTATTCCTTCTAATTGCTGGGCCCTTTGGTATTGATAGACCACCATGTATATATTCATTTGCCTGTAAACTTGGGTGTTTCCAGCTTTAGGGTCTTATGAAAAATGCTGCTATGAATATTTGTGTGCAAGTCTTTGTGTAGATGTATGTCTTTCAATTCTCTTGGGTAATGCGCCTAGGAATGGAATGGCTACGTTACACAGTAGCTGCTTATTTATCTTTATAAGGAACAACCGGAGAGTTCTCCAAAGCGGTTGTAATGTTTCTATTCCCAACATCAATGCTGACAGTTCCAGTTACTTCACCTCCTTATCAACATTTGGTATTGTCAGTTATTTTAAATGTAGTCATTGTAACGGGTGTGAAGTGGGTATCTGCTTTCGGTTTTCATTTCCTTTTGCATGTTGTTGTTTTCCTCATTATTGAGTTATAGAAATTCCTTATATATTTTGGATACAAGGATACAAGTCCTTTATCAGATCTATGCATTATGAATATTTCAGTCTTGGCTTGCCTTTTCATTTTTTTTTTTATGGTGTTATTCAAAGAGCAGAAGCTTTGAATTTTCATGAAATCCAATTTATCCATTTTTCCTTTTAAGAGGAAAACTATTAGCACAGGGTATCTGCTTAATGGGGAAACCGTGGTACGTTCCTCTCTAAAAGTTAGGAACAACACGAGCATGGCTGCCATTGCTCCTATTTTTTTAGCATTTTGTTGGATGTGTTACTAAACACAATCAGATAAAAGAGAGATAATAGGATTATATACCTGGAAAACCCTAAAGAATCTTTGGAATAACCAATGATAAGAAAAAGAATGAGAGGGGTGCTTGGGGGGCTCAGTCGGTTGAATGGCCGACTTCTGACTTTAGCTCAGATCACAATCTCAGAGTTGTGAGATCTTGGTTGTATCTGGTTCCATGCTCAGTGTGGAATCGGCTGGAGATTTCTCTCCCTTTGCCCCTCCCACTCCTCGAACACACACACATACACTCTCTCTTTCTCTCTCAAATACATAAAATCTTAAAAAAAAAAAAAAAAGAATGAGAGAGAAGGGAGAGAAAGCTAGAGAGGATATGGGAAGAGAGAGGAAGAAGATGGGAAAGTAAGATGGTAATGTATTAGACAAACATACAGAAACCAACTAGAAGACAAAGGCCCTCGCCTTGGACTGGGAATCCCACCATCAGCCCCTCCAGTTCTCAGGCCTTTGGCCTTGGACTAAATCATACCACCAGCTTTCCTGGTTTTTCAGGTTGCAGATGGCTTATCGGTACATAACTCAGCCTCTGTAATTGTGAGAGCCAATTCCCAAAATACATCTCCTCTTATATATTTCTATCTCGATCTCGATCTCTAGGCTATTGGTTCCTTTTCTCTGGAGAACCATGAGTGATGCATCAATGTGTAATCTTTACACAGAACCCAGTTAGAAAAGTTAATGGAAGAAAAGACTGTATTTACAATAGCAACAAAAGAAAAAATACCAATGTATTGACTTTAAATATCAGTGAAGGATAAACAGAAAACCTGAACATAAAGATATACCAGGGCACCTGAGTGGTGCAGTTGGTTAAGGGTCTGGCTCTTGATTTTGGCTCCGGCCATGATCTCAGGGTTGTGAGATTGAGCCCCGTGCCGGGCTCCATGTTGTGCACAGAGCCTGTTTAAGATTCTGTCTCTTTCTCTCTCATCTCTCTAAAAAAAAATAAATAAAAGGGAAGACATGTCATTCCTTAAATAGCAAGAAGACTAAACTAAACATCATAAAAATGTTAATTCTCAGCAAACATATCAATACGGTTTTTTTTTCTGCAAATAAGCTGATTATAAAGTTTAAATGGAAAAATAGACAACAAAGAATATGGAGAACCAGCCCTACCAGATATTAAACTATATTCTAAAGCCTCCGCAATTAAAATAGTGGGCGATTAGCACACGAAAAGACAAACAAACCAATGGAACAAAATAAAAAGTCCAAACATAGACCAAAATTACACATAGAAATTTAGTATATGCTAAAAGTATAAGAGAGAAAAGGTAAATTCTATAATTAATGGTTTGGGCATAATTGGATAATCATTTGAAAAAATGTTTTATCTATATCCCACAACTTATGCTAGAGTAACTAAAAATAGATCAAAGATTTAAAGCTAAAAAATTATACACATTAAAGTCCTAGGGAGAAGTGGGCAAATTTCCTTATAACTTTGAGGTGTTCTTTCTAATTGACTCAAAATCCAAAAACCAAATAAGAAAAGACTGATCGATTTAACATTTTTAAGAAAACTCATGAATAGGGGTGACTGGGTGGCTCAGTGGTTTAAGCGTCTGCCTTTGACTTGAGTCATAATCTCAGGGTCCTGGAATCCAGCCCTGCATTAGGCTCCTGGCTCAGTGGGACCCTGAGCCTGGAGCTCCTGCTGCCCCTGCTGTTTCGCCTGCTTGTGCTCTCTGGCTCTCTCTCACGCTCTCTGTCAAATGAATGAATGAATGAATGAATGAATGAATGAATGAATAAAGAAATAAATAAAATTTAAAAAAAAGAAAGAAAGAAAAAGAAAAATCACGAACAAAGTCTAAATACAAATGACATCCTGGGAAAATATATTTGCAACTCATTTTAAAAGAAGTAATTTCCCTAATATATGAAGAGCTTCTAGAAATTCATCAGAACAAGAACAAAACTCTCTTGAAAATCTTAGAAAAATGGGCAAAGACATGAAAAGACCTATCACACACACACACACGGGCCATAAATACACAAAAAGATTCTCAACCCATTCATACTATGAGCAGTGCAAATTAAAACCGCCCTGAAGTATCTTTTTTTAGCACATAAAATTGGGAAAAATTCTGGCAGTTTGATAGTGTGATGGTAAACAGACCACACTCTCATACACTGCAGGTTGGAATAGAATTTAGTACAGTTCCTATGTAGGTTAACAATATTTATCACAATTTAAAAATGCATTTTCCCTTTGACCCAATAATTTTGCTTCTGGATATTTATTTTATATATGTGCCTGCCTGTGTACAAAATGATGCGTATACAAGGTCATTTACTGAAATAATTCATGAAATAGGAACAAAATGGAATTTAAACCAAAAAAACTTGCTTGAGTATGTTGTGATGCATTTATTCAATGGAATAATATGCCACTTAAAAAAAAAAAAGGTGAGAAAGCTTTAAAATCCTGATAGGAAAAGAACTCCAGTAAATATTGCTAAATTGAAAAAGAAAGAGCTAGAACAGGGATCGACAGGGCTTTTTTTTTTTTTTTGCAAAGGGCCAGACACTCAATATTTTCAGCTTTGCAGGCCATGCAATCTCTGTTGCATCTGCTCTACTTGCTGACTTGCCAGTGTCACCAGAAAGCAATCCAGATTGGGCTGGATTTAGCCTGCTGGCAGTAGTTCATCAGACCACCGCACTGTATGTATAGTTTGTTATTTTTGTGTCAATGACTGTGTGTGTGTGTAGATAAGAATATATATTTGTATTTGCTTATATTTGCTTTAAAAACGTTGAAAAGATACATAGGACAAGTGGGATCTGTATCTATATCTGTTAATGGCCCATGAGGAGAGGGGAAACCAGAAAAAATTTGAACAGGGAAACTTTAATATAAAGAATTATGAGCTAGTGGGGTGCCTGGGTGACTCAGTCGGCGAAGTGTCCGATTCTTGGTCTCAGTTGAGGTCTTGATCTTGGGGTCTTGAGCTCAAGCCCCTCATTGGGCGCCATGCTGGGCATGAATCTACTTATTAAAAAAAAAAACAAATTATTAGCTTGTAATATAACTAGTATAATATTAACTAGCAGAATGTAAAGAATTATTAGCTGATAAAGAAGATTAACTCCTAAGAGCAATAGAGAGACTTCTGAAGCAGTGAGTCCAATAGAATGTTCTACAACACTGGATGTGTCCTGTATCTTCACTGCTCAGTGTAGTAGTCGTGAGCCACATCGGCTATTATTTTTTTAAAGATTTTATTTATATATTTGAGAGAGAGAGAGAGAGGGCATTAGCAGGGAGAGTGGGAGAAGGAGAAGCAGACTCCCCGCTAAGCAGGGAGTCCGATGTGGGGCTTGATCCCAGGACTCCGGGATAATGACCTGAGCCGAAGGCAGATGCTTAACCGACTGAGCCACTCAGGCGCCCCCCATTGGTTATTAAACACTTGAAATGTAGCTACTGTGACTGAGGAACTGGATTTTGATCTTTTTGATCTTACTTTAATTTATATTTAAATTCAAGCCGCCACATTTGGCTAGTGGCTACCGCTGGGGTAGATGTGTGGGGCGTAAGTGGCCAGCTCGCAGGTGGAGGGAGTGTACCCAAGGAGGAACAAACTTGGAAGAGCCCCCTCTGCGCCCCCAGACTGAGATCTGCACAGGAGTGGAGAGGGTGTAGCTGTAGCCCATGGGCTGCTGGGCTGCGTGTACCACTTGGTTTCCTGCATGCCTTTGACAGAGGAGCACCTGCTAATATGGAAACTGCCGCACTCTATAAAGCCAGAAAGCAAAGCACTAGAACTGGAAAACAAGCCTCTTCCTCTTGCAGTTTCCTTCTGCACCCTCTGCTGATAAGGCAGCATTCTGCCATCTGCCAAAGGACAAATGTTTACAGGCTGTAGTTCCAGTATCACAAAGCAACATAAAGCACAGTCAATCTAGCTCATAGAGGCAAAGAAATGAGAGCTGGCAGGGGGTGGATGGAAACTGGGTAGGAGCAAACTTTCCACTGTGTACCTTTATAATGATTCTGGACGTGCCTGGGTGGCTCAGTGGGTTAAGCCTCTGCCTTTCGGCTCAGGTCATGATCTCAGGGTCCTGGGATCTAGCCCCGCATCAGGCTCTCTGCTTGGCGGGGAGCCTGCTTCCCCCTCTCTCTCTGCCTGCCTCTCTGCCTACTTGCCATCTCTCTCTCTGTCAAATAAATAAATAAAATCTTAAAAAAAATAAATATGATTCTGAATTTGAATCATGGAAACATATGATTTACTCAACAAATTCAAGACAAGAAGCTGAGGCGCACTTGGGTGGCTCAGTGGGTTAATGGTCGGACTCTTGCTTTTAGCCAAGTCATGATCTTGGGGCCCAGGACTGAGCCCTACATCCCGCTCTGTGCTCAGCACAGAGTCTGCTGGTCACCCTCCCTCCCTCTCTGCTCTTCCCCCTGCTCGTGGTCTCTTTCTCTCTCTCAAATAAATAAATAAAACCTTAAAAATAAAAGATGAGAAGTTGAAAAATAGATACAAAGCAGATACAAATCAGAAGAAAACTTAGATACCAAAGCACCCATACAGACCAAAAAAGACCACATCTATCAGTAAAAAAGAATGTTATACCAATTACAGACATATAAACATCTAATAATATAATTTACAAATACATTAAACTACTGATAGACTTACAAGGCCAAGTAGCTGAATTTATTGTGGTGGTTGGAGATATTAGCACACTCTTCTCAGAAATTGATAAAGCAGAAAAAAAAAAGCAAGGATATAGAATATTTGAACAATGAATGAGTATAAGCTAGTATAGATGAATGCATCCTCAAACCCCAAATATAAATTATTCTCAAAATCACAGGAAACAGATGAACATGGATCACAGGCTAAGCTACAAAGGAATTATTAATAAATTCCTAAGACTTAGCACCATCCTGGTCAGTTACCTAAATCCAATTCAATAGAAGTAGAAAACAGTAACAAACAGGAGAGCTGAAAAAACTCTATATGTCTGAAAATTTCAAATCATACTTCTACATAAGGCATGGGGTAAAGATAACATAATAAACATAATAAGGAAGATTAAGAAATCCTCACTATTAAAGACAAAGGTATATAAAAAATCAGTGAGATGTTGCTAAAGCATTTCTTGTAGGGAATATTATAGCTTTGAATACATTTTTAAAGACATTTCTTAGAAAAAAAAAAAGAAAGTGCAAGTAAAATGAAGTTAATCTTAAAGAAGCCAAAAAAGTAAAAAGAACAGAGTAAATCTCCCCAAAGAAGAAAGGGAATAGTAGATAATAAAAGGGCAAGTACCAAAGAAATGGGGGGGGAGACAATTAACAAAACCAAAAGTTGCTTTTCAAAGGAAAAAAATCCCCTAAAACTAATATACATAAAGTCTTAGCAAAGACAGAACAAATAAACAAAATGCATAATAAAAATTAACAAATAAGTGTAGCTACAGCAGAAATGGAAATTTTCATTTAATTTTGATGCTGTTAAAACTAAAAAAATACATAAAAACTGTCAGAGTTTTGCTGTATCAGGATGCTTTGGGCTGCAAATAATAAAAAAAGAAATCAATCTAACCTGATGTTCAGAATAAGAAATTTATTATCTTAAAGAACAGGAAGTGCACAAGTAGGATAATTCAGGCACTGGCTAGCTGTACCTTCATTGAGACATCAAAGTCAAGTTTCTTTTCATCCTTCTACTTTCCCGTCCTGGCAGCAGCCACAGAGCAGCTCCCCTCCTATCCCCTGACACAGGATAGCTTAGTGGCTCCAGGCTTCCCATTTTGTCAGAGAAGAAACTCTTTCCCCCAAGCCCCTCATCCTCTACCATATACAGTTGACCCTTCAACAATGAGGACATTAGGGATGCCAGCCCCGTGCAGTCAGAAATCTGTGTATACTTTTTTTTTAAGATTTATTTATTTTAGAGAGAGAGAGAGAGCATGTGATGTGGGGGAGATGGGCAGAGGGAGAGAGAGAATCTCAAGCAGACTCCCTGCTGAGCGCAGAGCCTGATGCAGGGGTCCACCTCATGACCCCGAGATCATGACCTGAGCCCAAATCAGGAGTTGGCCGCCTAACCAACTAATCCCCCTAGACCCCCAGAAATCTGTGTATAACTTTAACTCTCCCCAAAATGTAACTGCTAATCACCCACTGTTGACAGAAAGCCTTACTGATAACATAAATAGTACGATCAACACATATTTTATATGCTTATGCCTTATACAGTAAAGTAAGCTCTGGAAAAGAAAATGTCACTAGGAAAATTCTAAGGAGGAGAAAATACATTTAGAGTACCGTATTGTGAGAAGTCCTCCCATCAGAGGACCCGTGCAGTTCAGACCTGTGTTGGTCAAGGGTCAACTATACTCTTCTGCCTTGAGGCATCCTATACTCACAGCCAAGCTAATCACTGACAAGGAACAGGGAACTACTGTGTCTGGCATTGACCAGATCTGGGTCACCGTCCAAATGGCTCTCTGAGGCTGCAGGGGGCTACACTCCCCTGAAGTATGTGACTGAGCAGAGAAAAATGGAGGTACAGGGAGATAACTGTGGTCAGCACGTCCACTATTGTAAAGAAGAACTCGATGCCAGAAAATTTGGAAAACCTAAGCAAAATGAGTTAAGTGCTTGGAAAAATATGAAATGTCCAAATTGGCACCAAAAAAAAATTTGTATAAAATATCCATTCACCTATTGATTCAATGAAAATTATTGAGTACTTATTAAGTGCTAGGCACTCTGGAAAAACATGATTAATAAGCACCACTACTCCCCCCCTCTCACCCCTCCTGACTCCCCCGTACCTCCCCTCCCTACCTCCCTCACCCTGCCAATAAAAAAAATCACCAGACCAGGATTGTTTTGCAGGTAAATTCTGCCAAACTTTTATATTTATTATTCAAGTTTTCCCAGAGAAGAGGGGAGGGAAAGTTTACCCAAGCAATTTATGAATCCAGTTAAACCTTGATATTATAATAGTTAGGGACAGTATGAGGAAAGATAATTTAAGGCTGGTTGTATTTGTAATTATAAATGTAAAATTCCTAATTCAAACAACCCCAAGTGGGATTTAGTTTAGAAATGTAAGGATGATTTAGCATCAGATAAATCTAGCAAGGTATTTCAGGTTAAAGAAAAAAATACAACATTTCAATAGATATGAGAAAAAGATCTATTTGTGATTAAAGTAGCCTTCTTAACCTAATAACAATTCTCTATTAAAAACTTACAATCCACATTATATTTAATGAAAAAATAGTGGACTTATAGTTATTATGGAAGCCAGACAAGTATACTTCCCAATACCACTACTGTCCAATGTCCCTATACTGGGAACTGGTATATGATAGAGATGGCATTAAAACTCAGTGAGGAAAGAGTGAATTATTTAATAAGTGGTGGTAGGAGAATTGACTCACAATGTAGAAAAAGCGAACATAGTCTCTCATATGCTATTAAACACACACACACACACACACACACATTTTGACACAGGTCAAAATACCTCCAGATGGATGAAAGACCTAATATGAAAAAGCAAAGCTATACAAATTATTGGAAGAAAAATGTTGGCAAACGTCATTGTGACTTTGCAATTGGTTAAGATTTTTTTTTTTTTTTTTAAGAGGAAAACAAAAGGATTAGACTATTTCAAAATGAAAGACTTTTGTTCCCATCAGTTAGATTTAGGTTGGGCTCTGAGAGAAGCTAGCAGTCTGGAAATAAGTGGTCCATGCTGGCATCAGGGACCCAGTCTTTCTATTGTGGTTTCCCTGTCCTTAACACGTGGCTCCCAACTCATGATCCAATACCCCAACCAATGAGGAGAAAAGGGAAAATAAGGGAGCTGTTTCTCATTAAGAATATTTCCTGCAAATTTCCCATAATACCTTTTCTTATGTCCTATTGGCTGGAAATTATTCATATGGTCATACCCTGCAAGGTATGCTGGGAAATACAGTCTTTATGTGAGAAAACCTTGTATCCAGTTAAAAATTAGTCTATTTGTTTTAATTAACAAAGAAAAAGAGAGCAGTTACTGGAGATAGCTAGTAGCTATACAATAAAAAAACAAAACAAAACGGAAAAACACCATAGAGTTAACTGGCAATTAACAAACTGGGTGAATATATTTCCAAATTATATGACTGTCATTAGTATCAGAAACCAGCAAAGCAGGGGGGAAAAAGATTTCTATATACAAATGTGGAAAGAAAACCAAGCAATTCACAGAGGAGGAACTCAGAGATCTAAATGACAAACAGATAAAGAGATGTTTAACCTTATTAATAATCACAGAAATGCAAAATAAAGCGTGAAATAGATATTGCTTTGCATCCGAAGATAAAACATGCGATAATATCAAACTGCCAAATATGTGGGGGAAATGCAACTTTCATGCACTGCTGGGCGGAGTGAAAATTGGTGCATTTTGCATTTTGGAGGTATTTAGTGATAATGACAAAATGCACATCAATTTATACTGCAAATCCTGCCTCATATATAAACCCCCGAGAAATTCTTGCTGAAATACACAAAGGGATCTGTTCAAGGATGTTTGTTGCAGCATTGGCTTGTAATAACAGAGTTGAAAATAGCATAAATATTCTTCAATAAGGAATTACTAATGAAATATAATCCATGTAGATGACGGGATATAATGCAACAGTCAAAAGAAGTGGACTAGTTTTGCATTAATCGGCATGAATTGATCTCAAAGAAGCAGAATGAGATATATGGCAATATATCACTTATGTACATGAAATATGCACACATAACAATACCATATGTTGTATAAATAGACATATGTGCATTTAAAATGTAAATGCATTTATAAGTGTAAATAAAATGGACAGAGAACCTGAGAACAGTGTCTGTGGGGGTAGGGGAATGGACTAGAAGCAGAAGATGAACAGAAAAATTTAAATTGAAAAATAAAATAATACATAAAAATAAATAAGTATGTGCCAACGTGGAGCAAGCTAAAAGCTCCTTAAGTGTAGATCTGGGCTCAATTCATCTTTTAAGCCACGAAACACTCAGTTTTACAAATAATTGGGTGTCCCGCAATGTTTCTTGAGTGAATGGATGACTTTTCCCCAAGCATAAAACCTCTGAGTCTGATGTGCTACAACATGGGATTTGTGTAATGATTCATATGAATATTTTCCTCTTTGGGGCTTGCATCATTTGCCTCCAACTGTTTAATCTCATCAAGCAGCGCACTCACAATTTCAAGTTATTTCTTGGGAGGCCATTATCATAGCTGGGTTTTTTTGTTTTTCATTTGGAATTGTGTTTCAAAAGTATCTCTTTCCCCTGCAGGTTTCGAGCCATCTGCGATAAAGGAGGTACTTAAGATTTCAATAACAACAAAAACAGATTAACTAAAGGTTTGCCTTTCATGCTGAGTATATTTCTGTTCAACTTTCAGGCGAGGCCCTGCAAAGAGTCTATTTTGTTTCAGTCCATTGAAAATGAGGCTTAGGTACTGGATGAAATGCATTTGCTGTCTTTTCAACTGTTTCCAAGTGTGGCAATCTCTTTCCCTCAGATATTCGCCTGCTTCAGGCATAGGGTCTGCTCAAATGTCATTTTTTCCGAGGGACTTTCACTGTTTATAACAGCATTTCTTTTATACCTTAGTTTTTTACTCTGCTTTAGTTTTCTTCATGGTACTTATCATATCATATTGTTTATTCATAGGTTCATTCATTTGTTATCTCTCCCTACCCCCACCCCCAAGAACGTGAGCTCCAGGAGATCGGACACCTTGTCTCCGATGTTCAATTGCTCTGCCTCCGTATTGGGAAAAGTGCCTGGAACAGGGAAAGTGCTCAGTGTGCACTGACTGCATGAACGAGGAATTTTCTGAAGTTTTGCAAAAACTTCTCCGTTACACTGTTCACTTCAGTGTATTTCTTATAATTAACCCAAAAAGCATGTCTCCCTTTTGCTCTTCGTCTTTCAGCTCTGTCTTTATTCACCCGAGGTTTATTGAGCTCCTACTGTGTGCCAGGTTCTGTGTTCAATGCTGGGGGTTCTGAGGCAAATGACACAGACCATGCCTCAAAATTCTTCTTTCTACTTTCACAATGACAGTGACCTCACCTTTCTAAAATTGGTAAATGCATATTAAAAGTTTACTCCATGCTAAGCACGGAATGAATCTCTTTACATCCACGACGATCCTACGAAGTTGATATTATTAGAGCGTTTCAAAATTTCTTTCCCGGAAGCATGCGGTTTACGAGCAATAAATAAAACAACAGAATTATCTTGTCAAAGCCAGATGGAGGCTTGCAGAGAGCGGCATCCAGGGCCCAACTACGTGGAACAGGTGCAGAGTCCCCCCCGAACCTCCCCGTTCTCCCCCCACCTGTTCCCCAGGGACTCCCGATGCTCTTTTCCCATCACGCGCACCTTTGCCTTCAACTTCACAGATTTGTTTAGCAACTGTCTTATGACTCAAGGCTTTTATCCAGAAGGAACACAGACATGCAGGGTCACGAGGGCTTTAAGACATATTTGAAAGCGATGTCAAACTCTTTATATCCCGTCGCCTCTTCCATTCGGCACTCAACACTGCCCCTTCACGAGAAAGGACTTTTGATACACCTTCGTCTTTTTTACATCATTTTAGAGACAAGGAAATCGATGGTCAGAGAGGTTAAGAAACTTGAGTAAGTGGCTGATTCAAGATTTATACCCAGGCCTGTCTCCCAGACCTATGTTCTCATCCACTGAGCTGTGCCCATTCCAATGGGACCATTTGCACCTATTGAGGTCTCTACCAATTTCCTTTTTATATTTCCCTCCGAGGGCAGGGTGGCGAACCTGGGAGACAAGAGATTTGGATCCTAGTCCTGACCGTCTCTAATTTACTGTGTGACCTTGGGCGGTGTATCTTCCCCTCTCTGACCTGCCATGGCCTCATCTGCCAAGGGAGAAGGGGAAGATGAGCGTTTTTCATATTTTAAAAATAACTCTTCTTCGAATGAAGTCACACATAGAATTACAATGTGCAGGTACATAACACAGGCGAACATAGAACTTCTCTAGTTGAATCTGGAGCTAGTGGCTTTGGAGCTCCATCCACGTGCCCGTCCCCCACCACTGGCGACAGGCTTCAGGGAATCCATGAGCCTCCGAACTTGGATTTGTATGTGCGCGTGTGCACATTTTTCATGCATCCCAAAGAGGTCCGTGATCCCCATTAAAAGGTGCTGGTGGTGATCCCAATCATAGCTGACATGTACCGGGAGCCATGCTAAAGCACTTGAGATGCCTTAACTCATTTTGTCCTTACAACAACCTGATGAATAGGTACTCATGGTAGAATGTCCATTTTACAGACGAGAAAACAGAGGAACAGAGTGGTTAAGTCAGTCGCTCAGGGTTGTACAGCTAATACATGTTTTTCTAAATACCTAGCTTTTTCTATGAATCACCAGCCTACTCTCTTTTGCTAAGTTTTATATACTCAGAAAACTTTATACTGTCTCCTACAGGATATTGGTTTTCGCTATGATATTTTGCACTCAAATTGTTGCTGTTTTTTTTACCTAGGCTTTGCTTAGAATGCATCTCACAGGGTTCTCGTTTCTCCTGGGCTATCCAGTTTGAGCTCTGCCTGAGTGTCGATGCCCCCTCCAGCTCCAAGACAATGCTTTCTAAAATTTGGTTTGGATACCTCACCTTGGAATCACTTGGAAAGCTACAGATCACCTCTGATCTGAACTAGGGTCTCTGGTGCATGTGTGCATTTTTGAACAAAAGAGGGTATATGGAGGTTGGAAGGTTCTGGTAATGAAATCCCACCATCCGATTTCCCTCAGGGAAGCATTTGTAGAGAGGGCGTGGCTACGAAAGAGGAAGAGGAAGGGAGGGAGGTAATGTTCTCCAGCTCTGCCTCAAGTTCTGTCTTAAGCACAGTATTTGCTATTTTTTTAAGCTTCCTGAGAACCAGAGGTGGTAATATTGCCCCCACCTTAAAGAGGAAACCAAGGCCCGGAGAGGGGACGGAATGTCCCCAAGCAGAGGGGCACAATTTGATCTTTTCCTACCATTAAGTCATGAGAATAAATATTCCTATACTCTCTTCTGGGAGTTTTATTATTTTGTCTGTCACATTAAGCTCTACAATCCACTTGGATTTTGGGGGGAGTTGGTGGGGGAAATCATAGGAGAGAAATATTTTTTCTATAGAGATAATCAATTTTCCCCAAGCCACTTCTCAAAAAGACCATCAGCTACCCCTTTGTCATAAATCTAATCTCCAGACACGTGAGGGCATGTTTCCGACTTCTCTAGTCTATCCTAGATTTCTCTTTGTCTGTCTTTGTGCCTACCGTTCACTCTCTCGGTTTCTAGCACTTTATAACAAGCTTTGATGTACCGTAGAGCGAGTGTTCTCACATGTTCTCCAGGATTCCACAGCTTTGCCTGGCCGGGTACCTACTGGATTCAGACATCCACTCACAGGGTCCTCTGAGAGCCCTTCCCCTATCACTCCTAGAGAATGGCCACCCTCTCCATCATTCTCCATCTCCTCCACTTTATTGTTCCTATCACATGTTGAGATGTAGGTTTCTTTTTTTTAAATGATTTTATTTCAAAAGATTCTATTTATTAATTATTTATTTATTTATTTATTTGAGAGAGAGAGTGAGTAAGTGGGAGCAGAGACAGACAAGACATTCATGCCGAGCCTGGAGCCCAACGTGGGTCTCGATCCCAGGACCCCGAGATCATGACCTGAGCCAAAATCAAGAGTTGGATGTTCAACCAACTAAGCCAGCCAGGCGCTCCTGCGTTGTATAGTTCCTGATGCACATGCACTAGAAGGTAAACGCTATGAGGGCAGGAGCTTTGTTTTACTAATGGCATTACTAGTGGCATTAGTATTACTAATGGTATAAAGTGAAGGACTCACTGACTAACTGCATGAATGAACAGGAGGGTTTGGGGCAGGGAGATCATATTCTAACTTTAGAATGATCACTCTAGTTGTAGAATTGCAAACAGAGCACATAGGATAAGATTGTAGGCTGTTGGACCCACTGCTAGGTAGGCTAACATAGTGTCCAAGCTTGAGATGATGGGGCTTTGACCAGGGTGAGAGGGAGGGGTGGTGGAGAGAGGGGACAGAGAGGCTTGGGAGGGGAAAAGCTCCAGGACTTGAGCCCAGGGAGGTTGAAGGATAGACAGGAGGCAAAGATGGTCTCCATAGCTTGGACTTCACCAGCTGGCTGGTTGTGGTGCCATTTATAGCTTGTGGTTTTATAGCTTGTGGCTTTATAGCTTGTGGCTATAACCTGCCTACAGTCAGAAGTGTGACCTCAAGCCCTCAAGAATGATGTTGAAGAGGCTCCGGTGATTCCAGAAGACACCGACTCAACACTCATGCCCCCTTTAAATCCGCCTCCATCTTCTTTTAGGGAGTGGGAGTGGGGGTGGGGAATAACTCCCAGGAGAAAAGGGGAGAGCACCTGCAGTGGAGGAAGCAGCTGGGCACAGATGATGTCAACAGTTTCGGCAACACAGGCATTTCAGAATGCCTGGCATCGCTCAACCAAGGCTCCCTCAGGACCCTGGAAGAAATATCATCCAATAGCTAGCAAATACCTCTGGCCTCCCAGAGATGCAGTGCTGCCAATGACCTTGGTGGTAATGACCTTCAGAGGAAGATCCAAGTGAGCACAACGCCAGTTGGAGGACACTCTCTGATCCAGGGCTGGAGCCACCCTGACTCCAGAGTGCATGGCTGCCCGCCTCCCTGGCCTGGTAGCAACTCGAATTCGTCTTCTGGCTTGAGGCGGCCAAGATTAAACAGATGGAGATTTGCCAAAGATCTGCTTTCAGCGGGCACCCCAGCCTTTACGCTGGGGACCCTCAGAGTGCAGTAACACTTGGCCTCCATTCCAAGTGCAGTTACCCAGTGGTGGATGAATTCATATTCACAGGAGCACGAAGGCCAAACCCAAGACAGTCTCTCCGTAAATGCCACTGATGGGGGTGCTGCTGGGCAGTTTCCTCGAGCAGTGGTTTCTTTATGACATGAGCATTTTTTTTGGCTTGGCTGTTTCTTGACCATGGGGCAGCCATCCTGCTGGAGGGGGCTGGCTACCCTGCACAGGTCGGGGGTCCAGGGGGGGAGCATTTGGTTCACCCGGATAGAACTCTCATTTCTTTGTCATGAACCCTGTGTTAGATGATCTATTTTCTTTTTTGGCCTCTAGGGTATGGCACACACTGTTCCTTCAGCCTGGGAGGCCTTTTCTGCCCCTTCTTTACCTGGCCCACCATCCTTGTCCCAGAGATGTCCCAAAGAGCTCAGATCGACTATCACTTGCCTCTCTGTCACTCCCACCACCTTGCCAGGTGTCCCTCTTCTGGCTTCCAAGGGCTCTGGGCTCTCCACTCCTGGTGCCAATCACACCGTTGTCTCTTGGTACATACTTGTTTTTTCATCCCATGTGCCTAATACAGTGCCCGGCATGAGGAAGGCCTCCAGGAAACGTCTGTGGAGGGAAAGAAGAAAGAAATTTACAGTATTGTACTGCCGAAAAGGAACCAGAAGATTTAAATTTAAATTCTATAAATTAAATTTATAGAATTCAATTAAATAAATTTATTTATTATTCATTTTTATTAATAACATTTAATTAATATTGTTAATTTAATCAATAATTTTAATGATCGTTATTAATAACTATTAATACATGATTTTATTATATATTATTTTAAATAAATACATTTAATTAAATTTAAATTCTATAAATGACCCCAGAAGCCGTAGGATTCCTTTGTGCCAACTGACGCGGGAGAAGTTGGGATTGGAAGATCAGGAACCAGGCTTTGACCTGCCACGGATGCTGATTCCTTCTCTGTTTCTTTTAAGGCTGACATCCCAAACTTCACTTCAGAGACCTGGGGCTGAGACTTGGCTCAGCCACTCACGTGCTATGTGGCCTCGAGCCAGGCAGTTTCCCTTCTGGGCTTCGGTGTTGCCTTCGTGAAATAGCGGTCGGACTGCATATGCGGCATATGTATATAATATGGGGCACCTTCCAAGTGCCAGGCGCTGTTCCGAGTACTGGGCATATATTACCTCATTTCATCTTTACAACAACCCTGCAACATGGGTAGTATTTTCCTCATATTCTCAATGGGGAAACTGAGGCACAAAAAGTTGCGTAATCTGCCCAAAGTCTCACAGCTAGTAACAAATGGAGCTAGGGCTTTTATCTGACGACCTGTTTGCAGAGCCCACCTCTGAACCCCAAAGCCGAGCTGCCTCCCGGCTGGATGCCTGGTAAGACTTCCTCTTTTTTGGTGGGACCTCTATTACTCTACTGTTGAGGATATTTACTTTGGTGCTCTCAGAGTCCAGTTTTAACTGGTTCTTCCCTGAGAGAACAGAGGTGATTCAGCCTCTTTTCTCAGTCCCTCGTGCTGGTTAGGGAGGAGGCTGGGGAGGGCGTGGATTCAGGAATAAGGCAGCCCCCACCGCCGCTCACCTGCTGTGAATACCTGAACATCGGCAAGTTCCTTCACCTCCTGGAACCTCGGTTATGAGGCCTGTTAAGTAGGAGATGAATTTCACAATCCTTTTCAGTAACCCTAAGGATGATACAATACAGGAAAGGTTGCCAGATTTAGTAAGCAGAAATACAGCACGCTCAGTTAACTGTGAATTCCAGATAAGCGAGGAATAATTTTTTAGTATAAGTATATCCCATACGATATCAGGGACATACTTATGCTAAGAAATTATTCCCTGTGTATCTGGAATTCAAAGTCAACTGGGTGTCCTGTATTTTATCTGACAACCTTACACGCAGGGAAAGCACTTGGCAGAGTCCTTGTCCCATCAGAAGGGCTTAGTCAACTTTAAAAAGATCTCTGCCTACACCCCCCACTTTGCTTTTCCTGGGGACGTACTTTGGAGGCCTCGACTGTGGTTAAAATCTGCATTCACCCGTGTTCAGATGCACCTGACTGGTAAAAACTGTGAACCCTTGATCAACCACGTGGCGTGGCTAAGTGCAGATTTGAGTACAGATGCAGGATTTCAGTAAAGGAGGCCTGAAAGGGTCCTTCTGAGACAAGCCGAGATGTTGAGATGCCCCTTGTCGAGAAAGGCAAGGCGGAAACCAGCTCCGCCTCCCCAGCCGGTTCTCTAGTCAAGGGCGCCATCTTGTGCCAGTGTCTGGGCGACCAGCCTGGCCCATGGCTCTGAGCAGAGTCTGGGTCCCAGGGAGACGCCCAGAGAGGCCTGGGTTGTCTCCTCTTGTTCCCTGTCCCAACAGAGTTTCCCTTCTTAGTTCCTCATGATCCTGCTTCCTCTCTTCTCGTCCATCCCTGCTGTCTCTCTCTCTCCCTCAACACTCACGCTAACCTGCTGACCGCCACCCGCCCCTACCGTCGAGATCCTTTGAGAGGCTGCAGATGCCAGAGAGACAGCACAGATGAGGAGTAGGAAAAGCCCAGATGGTGACCCCGGGAGAACCATGGGCTAGCTGTAGGACCTTGAGAGGACTCGCATAACTCCTCTAAGCTATTTGCTTTGTAAGTTTGTGATAAAAAAAAAACCTTGCCTCACATCTCTCGAAGGACTTGGGTGAGGAAGAATTAGCAGTGCATGCAAAAGTGCTCTGAAAATTATCAATTGCCTTGACAATGTAAGTGATTTAATAGCATATTCTTATATAGCATCTATAATCTTAGAGTATGTTATTAGTAACAGTAATGACAGCGACATTTCCTGGACCCCCTGATACCGAGCCCTGAATGTCTGCAGACACCTCTGCCTCCTTGCTTCTGTTTGTCTCTGACTTTCAGACCCAGGCTGCGCCCCGCCAGCTCCCCCCCTTCCCCGCGGCATTAGGCACCACCAGCATCTGGGAGGCAGAAGGCTTCACGCGGCAGCAAAGAGCCCTGCATCTGCCAGCAAGTCGCCCGCTCCCTAGGCCTTGGTTTCCTCATCGGTACAATGGGGATGAGCGAAGCTGCCTTCTTGTGAGGATTAAATGACATGGGTATGAAACAGCCAGCGATTTTAGCAAACTCTCAATAAAGGCTGGTGATTAATTCCTTCAGATGCTGGCTAGGATGCCCACTACCCCCCTTTAAGGAAGCAGTGCAGAAAAACAGAAGTTGCACGTGGTTCGTAGCCAGAGAGAAGTGACTTTGACTGTCTGCTTTGTCACCCACATCATCATTCTGGGGCTCTGGCAGGTGCCTTCACCTCCCTGAGCCAGTTTCTCGCCTTGAAATGGGGATGGAAATAGATTCTGTCTCCGTGGTGGGGTGACGATTAAGTGACACCACTTTGTAAAGGGCTCCGCGTGTTTCTGTCATGCCTCGCCGCCAGACTGCAGCTCTTAACGTTTTTCTTCCTCCTGAGTCACGCCCCTTCGTCCATCCATTCAGCTTCTCCTCGGGTCAGATCCCGTGCTCGCTGCTGGGGATGCAGAAATAAATAAGGTCTGACTCTTGCCCTCTGGGGATTTATCATCTGGGGGGCGATCAGATTAAAAAGAATGATTTCTGTTTATTGAGCACCTACTAGCCCGCAGGCATGGTGGTAGAGTGCTTTACACACGTCCTCTCAGCAAACCATCACGAAAACCCAGGACTTAAACCCAAGGCAGTAACACGACCCCAGGGGCCTTGGGCTCGCCCGGCGCTCTCTCAGGTCTTCGGGACCGACTGGTCAGGTACGTGTGCCCAATGCAGGTGAGGAGGGCCACCCCAGAGGTCTGAGAGAGACCTGGGGGGCCCGCAGGAGGGGTGCTCGGCTGCACGAGGGAAGACGGCGGGGGGTGGGCAGTCAGGGGGTTCACAGATGTGGACTCAGAGGGAATGCTCTGGATGCCTGTGGCTGCGGGCAGAAGCTTGGAGGCACGAGGTAGCAGGGTGCTGTCGGGGGGCCCGGGCACAGGAAGAGGTCAGAGCCAGAATGCAGGGGTGGGAGTAGACGATGCTGGGGAGGTGGGTGGAGCCAGGGCCCAGAGCCCAGAGGGCCTCGGCCGTCCTGGTTGAGCGGAGTGGTTGGGACTCCATGCTGCGGGGGAGTGTGTGGTTTCGGAGTGAGGTGTGTGAATGACGAGAGGGTGGTGTGACCCCAGCAGCTGTGTGGACGGCGGAAGGAGGGAACCGCGGTCGATTTGCTGTAATCCGGTCCCGGACCGAGATCAAGGGTGGAGGAGGGTGGGGAGGGGCAGGTGTGACGGGATTGACCTCCTCGCTTCCTGCGGTGACACAGGTGGGAGAACAGGGGGCCGCTCCTCCATGGATGGCTGGGCGTATTCTGCCATCTACTGGGACAGGGAACCTGGGACAAAGAGCAGAATTTGGGGAGAAGGATGGTGAATTTATTTTGAGTTGCTGGTGAATAAGCAGCTCAAGATGCCACATTGCAGGTACTGCGTTGCACACTTTATTGCAAACCCAAGAAATAGTTCTGTACAATGCCATCATCATCCCTGCTTCACAGACGAGGAAACTAAGGTTCTGAGACATCCGATCTTTTCTCAGGATCACACAGCTCATGCGTGGCGGGGCCAGGATTTAAACCCACAGCTGCCTGGCTCCAAACCTGGTGGGAAAGAAAAAACCACGGAGGGATTTTCAAGGTTTCCATCGTGAAACCTGAGCCTGGTGGTGTCCAATTGTTAGAGCCGGACCATCAGGATCATTCCAGAAGCCCAGGAAGATACTGACAGCATCTTTCAACCTGTTCTTCTCTTGGTCCCAGAGAAGCCCTCTAGGGTTTCAGCCCTTCTCTGAGACTCAAACTTGGCCAAGCTCGCCCTGGGCTGGAGCAGCCTTGCTGAACCACAAGGGGGCTCTGCCTATGGTGTCGACCCTCCAGTCCCCATCCTCTGACAGAATGGACATGGGATACAGGTGCTGGGGATTCATTTGCCACTTTGGGGTTTGGTAAAAGGAAATGGCGTGCAAGAAAGAGAGGGGAGCTGTGCTTGAGAGGGCTTGTGAACCAGTGAATTAAAGACACTACACAAATAATAACCACTGTGGCAAGGGTTACCGTGTTTGGGGGGCTGGTTATTATCTCCCGACCTTCCTTACTTTGCAGCTTCTTTGGTCCTCACAGCAATCCTGTGACATGGGTACCATTATTTCTCCCATTTCGAAGAAGCGGAAACTGGGGCACAGAGAGCTTATGTAACCTGTGCTGGGTCACACAGCCATCAGCGGTTTGAGCGTCACTCTTACTCCTTAGCCTGTCCCACTCTTCCCAGTGTGTCTGGCAGCCAGTGAGGGGGAGGGGGCAGAGGGAAAGATGGGGAAGGGGCAGGGGCAGCAGCGTTGGATCCAGCCTCCCTGAGCTTCCTGCTGGAGCTGGAGAGGGAAGCAGGCAATCCGGGCTCTGGTGTCTACTCTGCCTGACTCCCTGTGTGACCTTGGACATGCTGTCTCCACCCTGGGTTCCATAATCTTTGCGCAAAGAGAGTGTTTGCTTAGGAGGTGTTGCAGTTTCTTTCCAGATTAAAATGATGTGATTCTAAGAGCCTTGGAAAGAGGCACTATTTGGGGTGTAAAGGAGCCAGTGACCCTGGCACTTAGTGGACCAGTGAGGGCAGGAGCTGGAACGTGCACCTGGTCTGTGCCTCTCTTTTTTGGGTTGCCGCCCTTGGGAAATTGAGGCCTCCCCTGACTCCAGTGTCCCTCATTGCAGCAAGCAGCCACTGGAGAGCGCTGTGTCCCCACACTTCCAGCTGAACGTCCCTCTGGCTGAATGTGCGTCCCCTGACTGTCCACTTCAGCCAGGAGAGAATTTGGGAGGCTTGAGGCGGGTGCCTGGGAGGCCTCTGGACACCACTGGGTGCACTCAGGCCATGTGGGGCCACTGGGACGTGACCCTGTGGAAAGAAGTGCAAAGAGCGTTGACCAGGGGATGAAGCCCTGGGCTTCAGTCTGCCTGACTGAGACATGGGGAGCTTTGGGCAAATTGCTTCACTTCCTTGAGCCTGTTTCAGCAGCTGTAAAATGGGGACAGTGATGTCTATGGGCTTGTCGCGAGAAATGCTATCCAGGGCAGATGGCATGGGAGTGCTTGCAAGGACTTGGATGTTGTCTCTGCCAAAGTATTTCTCGTTGCAGTATTACCCTCAAAGAGTCATTCCATAACCACTGCTGGGGAGGAGAATAACATCTGGTAACTTTCCTTAGATCGCTTTAAATTCTCACAATAGCCCTATGAGGTACAAATTACTATCATGTCCATTTCACAGTTGGCAACACCGGGGGCCCAGAGAGGTGACCTGGCTTGCCACGGTTACCCAGCCGCCGGGTAGCCTTCATCTGTCTAACGCCACAGATGTCCCTTCAACCATGACATAACCCCACACCATCTTGTGCCGAGGCAGGAGGGAATTTGGTACAACTCACCAAAGTCTCTCAGGCCAAGGTTCAAATGAATGCCCTTTATTTAGTCCTTTGGAGGTGTGGGTGCCCTACCAAAGTCCTTCCCACAAACCAATGTCCTTGATGTGGTAGCACCTTTTAATAGGGTAGGGGACTCTGAATTCAGATAGCCATTTTCTCTTCCCCTGGACTCGGGCAGGATTCTTCGTCCTCCCTGGGAGGCAGAGTATTTCCCCCTGCAATGGACCAAGCTTGCACGGTAATTGTGGTGGTAGAAGAACACGCCTCCAGGAGATGGTCCAATCGAAGGGCTTGTAGTTCTTCTCGGCTCTTACTTCCTATCCTAATGAGAGAAAGATTGTGCTCTTTGCATAGTTGTACATAAATGGAAGTCTGGCTTAGCTTTTTACAATTCCTGTTCTCCGTCTCCTTACTTTTCCAGCACTTGAGAGGGGTGAAAGGGTGAAGTTGAGGAGTGACAGCAAGGTGAACTCTGGAATCTTCCAAGCTGGGGAGTTCTTGGAGTCCCGGAGTCATGGAATCGTGGCGCTGGCAAGCCAGAGCTCTCAGGGCTGAGATGAGGCAGCTGAGGCTCAGGGAGAAGTCCAGACCTGCCCAAGGTAGCCCCAAGGTCAGTGACAGGTTGGAACCAGAGGCTGTCTATTCTCCTGGTCTTACACCCACACATTTTGCCAAGTCACTTGCCGTCCAGAATGCGGTCAGTTTAGGAAACACAGACAAGGAGAGGGGATGGGACAGTCAACAGGGACAGGGAGGTGCTGACCTTGCTCTTTGAAAGCTCTAGTGGGGAGTTGATTGTCTTCATCTGACGTCAGCCCCTGGGCAAATAATGGCCGTGGAAAGCAAATATTATGAGAGTAAATGTGTCAACACGGGGCTGGCGGCAGTTTCGGTGTCAGAAACGGGTCGAGGACTCCGGGTTCTAGCAGACCAGCCCCGGGACGCTGCCTCTAACCACAGGCTGGACCTGCCAGCTGCCGTGGGGCTGAGGGGGCAGCTGGGAGGGTTCGGAGAGAACTGGGAGACGTGGCCTGCCCAGAGCTTACGGGAGAATGCATGTCCCGGGATGCAGGAAGGAAAGAGAGCCGTCGAGTACTGAGTTCCCAGGCCTTCCTGAGCACTTCACAGAGATTCTCACTTACTCTCCCCAGCAGCCCTAAGAGACAGGCATTGTTGTCCTCAGTTTTTAGATGAGATGCCAAGACTCAGAGAGATGAGAGATGAGTGGGGGAGCAGGATTCAATTCCAGGCTGTCTACCATATAGTGTGTTTCAAGGACTGGGCTAGAGACCTCTCTTTATCAGAACCACCAGGAACACACTTCAAAAAGGAGATACCCAAGCCTCACCCCAGATCTACTGAATTAGAACCTTGGGGTGAGCCTGGGAGTGGTACTTTCAACAAGCAACCAGGGAGGAGAGGAGGTCTGTGCTGTTAAGACCCAGGGATAATTGCTGCATAGCAGGAGTCCACCAACTTTTTCTGCCAATGAATAGAAAATAAATATTTGAGACTTTGCAGGTCTTACAGTCTCTGTGGCAACTATTCAACTCTGTGGTTGTAGTGTAAAAGAAACCACAATCCATCTACATGTGAGTGCTCATGACAGTGTTCCAATAAAACTTTATTTACAAAAACAAGTAGTGGGCCAGATTTGGCCCATGGTAGTCTGCCGCCCCTTGTTTAGCACACAGCGTGCAAAGAACCCTCATAGCCCGTCTCTCTTATTGTCTCGCCAGCAGCCCTGCGAGGAGGATATGGTTATCTCCATTCTGCAGATGAGAAGATTGGGGTCCAGGAAGGTTAGAGAGCCATGGTTCCGCAGGGAGTGCATGGCGGAGCTGGGATTAGGACCAGACCTCCTGATACCCAGTCCAGTGGCACCGAGAAGCATGAAGCCTGAGAAGATCGCGTGGGCCAGAGGGACAATGATTATTTAACGAAAGCTGCCACCATCCACTGAGCACTTACCGCGGGCCACGCAGTCATTAGCTCATAGAAGCTGCTACCCAGATGTTGAATGTCATTGTACCTGCCACATGCGGCTGTCACAACCTCCCTGGGAGGTAGGGAGGCATCTGCAGTGTGTCAAAACCAGCTTATCTCAAGTGTCCCACACACCTGATATGCCACAGCTGGGCAGTGGAAAGGTGGCAGCTGTTGACAAGACATATTTGCCTTTCCATTCTCGAGTGTACACGTGTGTGTGCATGTGCGCACACACGCGCACACAGACACACTCTCTACTCTCAAACATCAGACAGATGTGTGGCCAGCTCAGTGATCTCCTTGTTGCAAGTAGGAGAACACAAAACCCAAGGTCTGGAAATGACTCCTCAGTTTGTACACGTCCCCACTGAGATCAGGAACCACAAATCTGCCTGGTTTGGGGGAAAGAATGGTGGGCTTGCAGTTGGCCTAGATTCCATACCACACTCTGCCCCCTGAGCTCCGGATGACCTTAGATGCCACTTTCCTCATTCATAACTAAGTGTCACTTTCCTAGTTCATAAAATGGGTGGGAAATAGGCTTGTTCCACTGTCTAAGTGATTCATTCACTCACAGTATATGAAGCACCTACTATGTACCAAGCACAGCCCAGTTAGATCTTTATTATTATTATTATTATTAAATAGGCTCCATGCCCAGCATGAAGCCCAACATGGGTCCTGAACCCATGACCCTGAGATCAAGACCTGAACTAAGATCAAGAGTCAGATGTTCAACTGACTGAGTCATTCGGGCTCCCCTAAATAATTTTAAGAAATTCCAAAGGTTTGAGATTCAATCCTTCCTGCCTCTGAATAGGAGCTAGTATATAAATGATAAGTCCTTTGGTACAAGAATGCCTTGGGCTAGGATTTCTCTCTGGGTAGAAAGTTTATCTCTCTCCTCTGCATAAAATAGGTGTTAGTGAGATGTAGAACGAGTTCCATCCACCAATCCATCCATCCATCCATCCATCCATCCATCCATCCATCCAACCACCCATCCATCCAACCCCCTGTCCATATATCTCCATCAATCCACTTACCCATCCAAGTACTTGCTGAGCACTTCCCATGTGCCTGATTTGGCCCTGTGTCAGCTATCTCCCTTCCCCCAGGAAATCCTTCCTGGTGTTCACAGCAACCTAGGGTTTGAGGCAAGGGTGATAGAAAGCCCAGATTCTACGTAGCAATAATTCTCCATGTTTGGAATCCAGGGAATTTCTGGAATGCCTTGAGGTACTTTGAGAACAGATAAGGCCAGAGACTGAGCTCCTCAGGCTGCACACACCTCCCTGTGCGGACGTGGCCCCTTCTCCTCACTCTGTGGTGACCTCCCCACTGTCCTGCGAGAATACCTAAGTCCCCAGCAGTGGGCCAGTGTGAATAAGAATAACCCTACACAAATGGTTAAACAGAATGTGGTATATCCATTCAATGGAATAGTATTCCACCATGAAAAGGAACCGAGTACTCACATAATACTACACAGATGAACCTTGAACCCATGCTGAGTGAAAGAAGCCAGATGCAACAGGCCCCCTGTTACACAACTCCAGTTATGGGAACTGTCCAGAAAAGTCCAGTCCATAGAGACAGAAAGTGGAGTAGTGCTTACCAGGTGCTGTTAGAGGTTTCTTTGGGGGTGACGATATTTTCTGGAATTAGTAGTGAGGGCTGCACAACCTTGTGAATATATTAATATGCTGAGGAGCATATGCTTTAACAGGGGTGAAATTTATGGTACATGAGTTAATTTATTAACTTAAAAATAGGTAAAAGTTGTCAGAAAATATGAAACAAAATGCCCACGGGCTATCGCACAGGCTCCCCCTGACTTCCGGTGCCCTAGCCACCAGGGCAGGGGGCAGTCATGCTGTGTTTCAGCTAAGAAACTGGGAGCTCAGGGAGGGCAAAGGGCCTGTCAAGACCTCGCTACTGATTAGAGGCAGAAGGATGACGAGAAGCAGAGTGGGACTCCCAGTCAAGTGCTCTTTCCTTCACATCACACTACCTGAGGAATACAGAGCTGCCTCCTGAGCCAAACTCCCTGCTCTGTCCACACTTGCCACTTAAAGACAGGAGTCTCTGCAGGCAGCGGCCATGCTGGGAAAGGCTGTGGCGACAGCTGATGCTCCTCCGCTGCTCGAGGAGCATTACTTGGTGCTGGAAATGGGGGGGCCACGTGTGTTTATTTCATTGTTACAGACCCCTGCCTGTTGTGAACCTTTGTGGTTACCTCCAAATCTCCCTCTCATGAGCACCCAGATAATTCCTGGGGAATCACTGGGAGGTCAAGCTGTCCTCCATGGAAACCAAAGAAATGGGGCATCGACGTATAACGCAGGTTCGGCTGTGAACATTGAGCAAATGAGGGGACAGCCCAGAGGCCCCTGGAGTCCTGGTCATCCCCGTAGCTACAGTGGCCTGCATCTGGGCTGCTCCCACTTGCTCTGGTCTCTATCGCCCTGCCCTTCACCGTTCCTTGCTTTCTACCCACTTTCTGTGTAGGGGTGTTTGTTGGCCGGACATCTGTGGGCTCCCGAAAGGGTTCCAGCAAATTCGCTTGTGCACTCGTGAGAGACGGAGTCAGATTCTGTTGCTTGCAACCATTTGCTCTGATCAATGTATCTCTAGAGATAGATGCAATTATTTTGCCCATTTTACAGATGAGGAAACTGAGGCTCGGAAAGGTAAATGACTTGCTCGCCTCTCCCCCCCCCAAATCATGAAGGGCAAAGCCAAGATTTAAACCCAGGTCTGTCCAAGTCTTGAGCCTAATCTCTCAACCTCTATAAGAAAGAAGGGACAGCAAACCTTTTTCGTAAGCCAGACGCAGCTGGGCACACCCTCTCAACAGCTCGATGCGGGAGAGATTACCCCTATTTTAGAGACATGAAAACTGAGACTCGGGGAGATGAGGCAGCTGATTTGTAGGTCCCAGAGCTGAGGTTAAAACTGCGGTTTGCCTGACTGCAAACCTGTGCTGATATGCAGAGGTGGGAGCTGAGACCTGGACAGGGGCGCTCCCTCTTCCCAGCTGGCGGGGCTCTGAGCGGCTCTCGGCCCCATCAGCACCGCCCTGCCCGGCCCCGAGGGCTAGAAACTGGACTCAAGCCATTAACACATGAGCTCCAGGGTTGGGGCTGCCCCTGCTAGGAACCCTGCCCCACAGCCCAGGTCCCCCATAAATCAGGGGCCAAGGAAGCCACGCTGGTACGTACTTTCTGCTGCCTTAAAAAAAAGTTCACTTGGTGTATTTTATTTGTGCAAAAGCAGTAGATGTCCCGGGCCCCATTGCTTCGGGCCAGTCCCACGGTGCTGTAAGGAGGTCCTGTCTCGTGGGGCTGGGACCCAGACTGGTACCCCTGGGGTACGCCTGTGTCTGTGTCAGAGGTCATAGGTCAAGACGTGGTGTTTGCTTGGGCCCTAGTGACCTGCACGTAGGGCTCTGGGAAGGACCCGTGGGGCAGGCTTGGCGGAGAGAGGCACGGGGCCGGGGCAGTGCAGGGGAGGGGCTATTTCTAGGTCCTGTTCCTCCATCAGCTTCAAAACTGGCCGTAGCCCAAATCTCAGGGCCATTCCCCGACCATCATGATTTCAGACTGGACATGAGCACCCGCCTCAAGACCCCATTCTGTCCTCATCAGGCCCAGCGCTGAGCACCCCTGCCACCGCCCTCACTCAGCCCTGTCCACAGTTCCGCCTGACGTCAGCTGTATCTCAAGCTCAGCTCAAGTTCAGCCAACTCCAGGGCTAACCTCAGACGCATTGCAGCTACTCAACCCTAACCAGGCCTGAATCTGCCCCCAGCTCTAACCTCAGCCCCAGCTCGTCTGAGCCCCAAGGCCAGCCAGTGGTCTGCTCCACTCAAGGGCAGAAAGGTCAGCAGATGGCTTTCCTTTCCCTCAGGGTCTGAAACAGATATTTATTAAATACTGTCCATGTGCCAGGCCTTCTTCTAGGTGCTGGGGACACATCTGTGAACAGGAGCATTGCCTTAGGCAGAGGGGAAAGATTCCTTCTCCTCCTAGCTTCCCTCCTCCTCCCATCCCTACCCCGTCCCCAGCCTCCCTCCTTTTCCCCAGCCTTCCTCTTCCCCTAGCCTCCCAGCTTTGAGACCTCGCCTTACCTTCCACCCCTCATCTGTTCTCTGCCCTTCTCCTTCAGAACCAGGAGGCTCCGGCTACACTTCTGGACAGCCTCTTTCTCCTGGTGTGATTTAGACAGGTCTCTTCCCTTCTGGGCCTTGGCTAAGCTTCATAATGGACGGTGAGACAGGGAGGCTGGTAAAGGAGGTTAAGACCCCGCCCACTCCTATCCAAGGAGAGATCGCAGCCTGAATCAGGGCACAGGCTTGGGGTCCAGTGCTGGTTGCCAAGGGATCTCTCTGATTCTCCATCTCCTTAAAGAAAAGCGGAGATGCTGTCCCACCTCAAAGTGTGCCAGATATGAAAGTCCTTTGTTAAAAGTACGGCGCTAAGCAGGTGCTCCTTGTTAATAACACAGACCATTTATGTGAATGTCCAGGACTCTGCATTTAGCAGAGAGCCAGTAGTTACCTATCAATTACTAGTACTCAGTTACCTGTTAACTCTGCAATGACTAAGGGGTTTTCGAGCCTCACCAAATTGGAAAATCAGTGAAATTTGAGTTGGAGTTATTCCTACCATCTTCAAACAAAACAAAACAAAACAAAACAAAACAAACCCAAAACACCCAGCAGCTAATAGCTATTCATTCAAAGGGTCTTGTGTGCAGTCGGAAGTTGAAGAGGTTGTGTGTTGTGTATAACTGGGGGAAGATACAGAGATACTGGTGGTGATGAGTAAGTGCTCATAATTGCCAGCTTGTTAATTTCGTCAAGCCCTTGTCATCTGCTAGAAACATTTCAGGCCCTGCCGCATTCTTCATCTGCACATCACGAGGAGGTAAATGCCCCAGTGTAATGGACCAGGCAGGCGAAGCTCAGAGAGGTGCAGTAATTCACCCCCTCTTGGGTGGAGGGTCCAGAATGGGAGCCCAAGCAGCCTGGCTGCAGAGCTCGGACTCCTCCCCACCACGCTCTCTTACGCTGTGCTGAGAACTTTGCCTGCATTATCTCACTTGGTTTCCTGATAAATCTGCTAGACTGGGATGGCTGTGATCATTCCAGTCCGCACGTATGGAGCTGGGGCTACGTGGCGGGCCTGTGCAGGGCACGGTGCTTGCGTCGTGTCATCTAAAGGTTTGCAACCCCCCAGTTTTATGGACGAGAAAGGAGGAGCTCCAAAATAAGGTTCAAACCAACCTCAGAATAGTGGTTAAGCTCCTTAGCCCAGCATTTGAAGCTTAGGAGGCCCCTTGGGGCCTGGCCCCTGTCTCCCTCCATAACCTGGTCAGCTCCCTTGTCTGCCTACCGAACTTTCCAGCACCATTTGGCTGTTCTCCGAAAGCATCCTGGTGTGGTATGCTTCTGAGTCATTGCAAACCCTGTTCCCACCACCGGGGATGCCCAGTCTCTCTATGCTGCCTGATGCCTGATGCCTGCTCATCCTTTAAATCTTAACTGGAATGCCCCCTCCTCCAGGAAGCCCTCTCTGATTGCTTATGGCTGGCTGGGTGCCTTTGTTGTGTTCTGCCATAGACCTCCGCCCCGTCCCCCCAATACATTGCATTGTAACCATCTGTTTGCGGGTCCATCTTTCCTACTGCACAGGGAGCACCATGAAGGCAGGGTCCCCTTTGTCCTGTTCACTATTGTCTCCCTAGTTCCCAGACCAGCACCAGGCGCCAGGAAATGCTCAGTCAATACTGAATCTTAAACAAATAAAATGTATCAAAGTCGACAAAACAGCTCAGTTCATTCAATGTGTCCTCAGTGACAAGTGTTTTACATGTATGCCATTTCATTCAATGGTCTCATTTAAGGTTTGGACAACCACCTTGGAAGGTAGAGACACTCCTTATCTCCATTTTAAAGATGGGAAACTGAGGCACAGAGAGGTTAATTCTTTGCCCAAGATCACGCAGCTAGTACCAGTGATGCTGGACTCAAACCCAGATAGCCCTACCCCAGCGTCCCTGAACTATCGTGCTTCTAAGATACCTAAAAGGTAGTCACAAATCTTGGAAAAGAGTAAACTCACAGTATAGCGATCAAGATACAAGTATAATTGCTTATTCAAATGAGCAAGTGCTTTTAGAAAAAGCGAGCTAAGGGCTTCTGGTAGCTCAGCTGGTCAATTGTCCAACTCTTGATTTCAGCTCAGGTCATGCTCTCAGGGTCATGAGATTGAGCCCTGCATTAAGCTCCAAGCCCAGCAAGGGGCCTGCTTAAGATTCTTTCTCCTCTGCTCCCCCTCCCCTCTTAAAAAAGAAGAAGCGGAAGAAGAAAAAGTGAGATAAAATAAAAATCGTTAAAATGCTCAAAGGTAGACAATCGGGGGAAAGTCTCCCTAAAAGTTTAGCAAGATGTACATCCCCCAACATGAAACTCTGACTGAGATGGGGAGCGGGAAGAGCTGCGGGTAAGCTGGCCTCGGGTGATGTTCCAGAAAGTTCCCTGGCAAGGAGACAACAGGACAGCTCCTGGCAGGTGGGTGTATTCTCACCTTGTTTCCAGCCATGTTTCGTCCCTTCTCCTCCACCCTGACCGGCCCCAGCTGGGCTGCTGGATGGATGGGCAGCGTGGTCGGGGGCGGGGACACCCCCCCCCCCCAGCCTTGCTTCGAGGGCACAATCTCAGCACTTGGACAGGGGCATCTGGGGCTGTTATCTGTCTGGTTTGAATTAGATGCTGGGCTCCGCAGAACCTTGGGCTCATTAGCGGTTTCATCGCCCGGGCTGGCGCCTGTAAGATGGTAACATTTTATTGTTTCCTTGCTTTTTCTTTCTTTCTCCTTTCTGTCTCTTCCCTCCCCTTACTTTATTGTTTCAAATTTCCACCTCATGCCACAAAAATGCAAAGACCGCCGCAATCCCCCATGGGACACACTCAAGTCACTGGCGTCTCTGGTGCCCGCACTTCTTACTCGCTACGGACCCAGGGGTCTCTCCCTCCGGGCAGGACCCCCAGGGGAGGGGGGCTGTGCATTTCCCTCATCCAACACACAATACACCCCACACCTGCATTTCTCTGGGCACTCAGGCTGACATAATGGTTAGCAGTTGTTTCTGGAGTCTCTCCGACACCGAGTTTTTAATTCAGATTCAGAAGATTTCTTCTTTTACTTAACAACTCAGCCTGCCAAGTATTTACCCCCAACCATTGATGTTAGGCCAGAAGGAGGGAGTGAGCAGATGTCCATCCCACACCGGCATGCGGTAGGTGCCTAATGAACAGTAGGCATTGCCATTGTCCTGCTGGTGCCAGGGACAGCTCTGTCACTAGGAGAGCACATACCTCGGTGGCTGCAGGGACAGGAGATGAGAAGTTTCACTGGGTCAGGCATGAAGAAATGCAGGGGTGGGGGCATCGGCCCTCATTAACATCAGCAACATCATCATGTCCACTTTTGCTGCCACTACCCTTCCGCTTTCTCCTAGGGGCGGGGCGAGAACGGGATGAGCCGTGGAGGGGAAGGAAGCCCCAGCTGACTGGGGTGAACTATCCGTTGCAGGGCCAAAGAGACCCCTGAAAGAGATGGCTAACTTAGGGGGGATAGGGGAGCCCCAGGGATGGTGAGTCGCCTCTGGGAGGAGTGGGAAGGAGGGGATGGCACGGGAGGACGAGTTACCTTCTGATGACCATGGTCAGAACTTGTTATGGAAGGCACATCACCTTGTGTTCGGATTGACGAAGGTTCCTTCCAGGCTCGGTGACCCTAGCAGCCATCGGGAAGAGGGGGTTACTGATCTCTGGGAAACTGCACCCTGCCTGTGTCTGCTGGTCCTGGAGGATGGTCTGTCCTGCTGGGGCTTGGAGAGCCATGCCAGCGCTCCGGCTGGAGTTTTCTGGAATGCTCTGCCAGACCCCTGTGTGGGCCGAGGAGAGGTCACTGGGCTGCGGGTGGATACGTGGCTAGAGCTGGGCATCAAGAAATCTGGGTTTCGGGATGCTGATCTCTGTGTCTTTTTTTTTTTTTTTAAAGATTTTATTTATTTATTTGACAGAGAGAGAGAGAGATCACAAGTAGGCAGAGAGGCAGGCAGAGAGAGAGGGGGAAGCAGGCTCCCCGCCAAGCAGAGAGCCCAATGTGGGGCTCGATCCCAGGACCCTGAGATCATGACCTGAGCCGGAGGCAGAGGCCTTAACCCACTGAGCCACCCAGGCGCCCCTGATCTCTGTGTCTTGCCTTAAGCACTTGACTCCCAGGACACTGCACTTTCTTGGTTTTTCTCCTTCTTCCCTGGGCACTCTTTCTCAGGCTTCTTTCTGAGATTATCTGTTTTTCCAAATGGGTACATATCGAAGCACCCTGGGGCTCTCCGTCCCCTCCCAGGGTAAGCTCACCAAGTCTGATGGTGTAGATGGAATTTCTACACCCAGCCCTTTCCCTTGACCTCCAGACTCTTCAATCCAGCTTCTCACTTGGAGGAGGCCCACCACCTCTACAACCAGATTGAGGTCCCAAAACCTGCTCTCCCTTCCTTCTCCTGCTCCTAGGTCAAAGACACCCTTGGTTGCTTCAGCCCAGACTCCTGGAGTCATCCTGCCTCCTCCATTTCCCTCACATCCTACATTCAATCCAGCCACGGGTGTGGTCAGCGCTAATTTAATAAGGAATCTTGACTCCCCATAGGCACCCTAGTCTATCTTATCCATTTGTGTCCCTGTTGCCAAACTAGCCTTGCTTCTCCACTTCCCCACTGCCCTCTGGCCCAATGACCTTTCAAAAGTGGACATCAGATCTTGTTGCTTCCTTGCTAGAAACTCTCAGGGGCTTCCTGGCCTGGATGTAATAACGTCCTACCAGGCAGCCAAACCCCACATGTGTGTTGTTGACTCCTGACTGCCTGTCAGCCTCCTACAATTCTACCTCATGGTCTCTGCTCCACAGACATCAGCCTCCTTGGTGTTCTTGGCCTTTCTAAGTTTGCTCGTGCCACAGGGCCTTTGAATGTGCCACTCTTCATGCCCGGAGAGCACTGAACCACAGGTTCCCAAGACTGCTACCTCTCTTTGTTCAGATCACTTTTCCAAAGCTACCTTATCTAAGAGGCTGTCCCTGACGGTCTTCTCTAAATGACCTACATTGGGTGTCCTGCTCAGACTCCCGCATCCGTTAGTTCCAGCCCCTGCCCTAGCCTTCTTTTTCTTCATCAGACTTGCTTCCTTCCAGGATTAAATTAGACCAGGTCCTTCCTCGCATGTCTCTCTCTCTCTCTCTCCCACTCAGTTGTAAGCTGAACTGTGGGGGCTTTGTCTTGTTCACCCCTCTTTCCTTAGTGTCTATTGCTGTGCCTGGGACACAGTTGGTGCTCAGTAAAACTGTCGCATTACTGAAAAATGAATACCCACCAAGGCTAGGCTGACAGACTAGATTCGTGGGACCCAGGGCACCGTGAACGTTTGCCCAATGAATAAATGTGAGGTTATCGTATTTGCCTTTTGACCATCAGCTCCTTGAGGGCAGACCCATAACTTGGTTCTCTTAGTGTTTTTCATGATCCCTTACTGAGCTGCGTGACCCCAGACCGTTTTTATATAACCTCTCTGAGCTTCAGTTTCATCTATAACATGAGAACAACAATGGGGCCACGTCATAGGGTTATTGCGAGGATTAAGTGTGCTAATATACAGAAAGGTCTTAGGACGATGCCTGGCGGAGTCAGTGCTCAGTAAACACGAGCTGATTGTTTCACACACAGTAGGTGCTTCAAAACCTATAAGGCAGGGGATTGAGCGGAACTGAGTTACTCTGAGCTGAGCTCGAAGAAGCCTGTTCATACGGCCCTTGGCTTTCCCCAAACTAGGAGCCGGGGAATTGTCTGATAAATGAACTGAGCTGAAATTAGAAACCACACGATGCCGTCAACTCATGCTGAGTTTGTGGTCAGCGAAACCCCGGAGCCTTTCTTCACAGCCGTGTTGCTCAGCCAGCGATCCCTCATCCTGTATTTGTGGGTTTCACTTTATTTTTTTGTGGTCTTTTGCTTTTTTTTATGTTCCGGATTATAAAAGTAATATATGCCCACTGTGGAAAGTTTACAATGAGCATAAAATTACAAAGGGCAGGAAAAGAGCAGGTTACAAATCAGCATGAATGGTTTGAATCCACTTGCATAAAAAACCCTTTTATATATTTATAAAGAGAGGCAGAGAGAGACAGGAATAGAGAGAGAGGGAACGAGAAGGATGCTTGAGAAGGTGGCCACGAACACGTTCGCGGGGTCTGTTCTCTGTGGCTGCACTCCATGGGGAGGAGGCTGTTTGAATTTTCCTAAGAACGAACAGGTATTAACCTTTTGAAACTAATTTTTTTTTCCGACGATAATTATTTTTAAATGGAAATCAGATAATTTATCCCCCCTTCTTAAAATCCTGTAAGTGTTCTTCATTCATTCAAAAACTATTCATTGCGCATCACGACTCCCCAGCCAGTCCTCTTCCCTTTGCCTTGTTCCTAGTGCATCTCACGGCTGCCTTCACTATCTCGGACTGTCGTTCTTTATAGGTTCTGGGTTGGATGCCAGTCCCCCCTTAGGACCTTAGGACCTGAGTCACCTACCCGAAGGCAGAGCTCTCTGTATACACATGCCGTGTCCGTCTTGTACGCAACCTGCTCCCAGAGCCTAACGCGATGTATGGTGTGCGGGAGGCACGCAAGAAGTAGCTACTGAATGAATGGATGGATGTTTAAAGAGTTAAAGAAAAGCTTTTATAATTCAGAGATTATCGCTAGCATCTTGGTAGGTTTCCTTCTGAACTGCTTTCTCTTTTACACAGGAATACAGCTAAAATCACATTTTGCGTCTTTTTCTTCTTACGCCAGCATCATGACATGAGCATTTCCCATGGTATTAAGAAGTGTTGTTTTTCTTGACTGAACGAACAGCAGTGGCTCTCAGCTGAGGGTAGTTTTGCCCTAGAAGGATTTGGCAATGTCTCGAGACTCTCGCAGCTGGTGGGAGAGGGGGGCATTGCTAGTGGCGGCTAACGCACCGTGTAATGCACAGGCCAGCCCCTGAAGTAAAGAATTCTCTGGGCCTAAGTGCTGTTGGTGCCAAGGCTGGGAGCCCTGCTGTCTAGTAGTCCTTCACGTAGATCCACGAGACTTAACTCATCCAAACCCCTCTGGTTGGAAATGGAGTTGCTTCTGGTTTTCGCTAAGACAAATAAGGTCATGATAAACAGTTCGACACATAAATCTCTATCTACATTCTATATTATGCCCTTAGGGGACATTGCAATGCTTGATTTTCGGGAACTTAAATGAAGGATGACGCTGACCTTGCTTGACCTTCATTATGTCAATTTCAAATGGGTAGTCCAGCCCCTCTGGGCATTCTGTCCTCCGCCACATTTGTGGTCTCCCCCAGCTGTGAGTCACTTCAAAGAAAACATCCAGACTTTCAAGGTCAGGGTGCTTTCTGTGATGAGGGCTGCCCCAACAGTGCCTCACCTGTCTTGGTCAGCCTGGGCTGCTCTAACAAATTGCCATAAACTGGATGTCTTTTTTTTTTTTTTAATTTTATTTATTTATTTGACAGAGAGAGAGAGAGAGATCACGAGTAGGCAGAGAGGCAGGCAGAGAGAGAGGGGGAAGCAGGCTCCCTGCTGAGCAGAGAGCCCGATGCGGGGCTCGATCCCAGGACCCTGAGATCACGACCCGAGCCAAAGGCAGAGGCTTAACCCACTGAGCCACCTGGGCGCCCCTAGACTGGGTGTCTTAAACAACATTTATTTCTTACTGTGCTGGAGGCTGGGAAGTCTAAGATCATGCTGCCTTCCGGCTGTGTCCTCACTTGCTGGACAGAGACAGTTCTAATCTCTTTCTCCTCTTCTAAGGGCACTAATCCCATCACGGAGCTCCACCTTCATGACCTCATCTAAACTTAATTGCCTCCCACACGCCCCACCTCCCCATACCATCCCACTGGGGGTTAGGATTTCAACATATGAACTTGGGCGGGACGCAGACTTGCAGTCCATAACATCACCTGTCCAAGATTTCAGACCCGCATTTGGGAAAAGCCTGGTGAACCACGATCCATAAACAATGTCTATTATGGGAGAGGAAGGGCAGAATTGAAGGAAGGATGCTCTTACTTGCCACCCTCGTGATGCCAACAAAACCACTATTGTTCACGGCAGTTCGGATACCACTTTGGAAATTGCTTTTGGGGTATAGGATGCCTCCCCTCCTTCAGAACATCATCTAGGTGGGAAGTATTCCTGTGTGTGCAAATACAGCTCTGTGTGAAACAGAATACTGGCTCATTCAACAAATATTTACTGAGCCCGAGTGCTGTACTAGGTGCTGCTCTAGGCACTGAGGACACAGAGATGAAAAAGAACAGAGAGAGGGGCGCGTGAGTGGCTCAGTCATTAAGCGTCTGCCTTCAGCTCAGGTCATGATCCCCGGATCCTGGGATCGAGCCCCGCATCGGGCTCCCTGCTCGGCAGGAAGCCTGCTTCTCCCTCTCCCACTTCCCCTGCTTGTGTTCCTTCTCTCGCTGTGTCTCTCTCTGTCAAATAAGTAAATAAGATCTTTAGAAAATAAAAATATAAAAACTACAGAGAGAGCCTTTGTGTTCATAGAAGTGACATTCTAGAGGGGGGCACCATCACATAAATGATAAAATGCAATGTTAGAAAGTGATTAGTGTTTGAAATAAAAGTATAGGGACAGAGAGCGACAAGGTGAGGAGTGTTCTCGCAGGTATAAGAATCAGAGATGGGCTTTCGGAGGAGGGAATATCTTAAATTAAGAGAGTAAAGGATTCCTGGGAATATCTGAGGGCATAGCAAGTGCAAAGGCCCTGAGGCAGGAGTGTGTTGGGCAGGAGTGAAGAGCGGCAAAGAGGCCGGTGTGACATGAGCAGGGGGGAGACCCATCGGAGGTGAGGTTTGAGTGACAGAGAGTGGCCAGATTGAGGAAGACCTTGTAGGCCACAGTGAGGACCTGAACTTGTACTTCACTGAAGGGTTTAAGTAGAGTAGGAAAGAAATCTGACGTGCGTCTTAAGGGACCCCTCTGGCTACTAGATGGAAGGTCGACCATTGGAAGCAAGAGTGCAAGTGCAGAGGCCGGGGAAGGGCTGTGGTCATAACGCAGGTGGGAGGTGATGGTGGCTCAGACCGGGGAGATGATGGTGCCAATGAGGAGAAGTGGTCAGTATTTTAAAGGTGGAGCTGGGGCTGGCGGCGTGAGGGGGTCCTTACTGTTGGATTGCATGCTGGGGAGGGGCAAGACAAGGAGCAATTGAAATGGGGAATTGATAAGGGAGCTCTCTCCGAGCTAAGAGCGTTCTCTGCGGGGGTCCATGCTTCTGTGACGTACCCACGTACGATGGAACCCCAAGACAGACAGACAACCCCTGGACAGCTGGATGCAGATCAGCTGGCCCGGCCAGGCGTGCTCTAAGTTTTGGGGGTTTTTTTCTGACCTCAAACTTTTTATCAGTCTTAATTTGGTGCCTTGGGACGGGCCCTCCCAGCCCAGCCCCACAGAGAAGCTGAGCCTCCCAGCCAGAGGGCTGTCAGGACAGGGGCCCGGCTGGCTTTGGCCCAGCCGGGTAAGTGATTTGAGCCACTTCTCTCCTGCCCTCTCGGAGGACGGAGCACGGCCCGCCCAACGAAGCCTGGGACACCTTGGCGTTTCGAGAACGGGAACGCCGCGGCCCACCTGGCCTTCGGTGCTCAGCTTGGCGGCACCACCCCGTGTGGCTGGGCTGCATGATAGAGAATAAATTAATGCTCCCATTAAGGGGGGAAAAAGTCTGCTTCTACTGTCTGGTGATGAAATGAAGCATGGGAAAGTGTTTGTTTGGGTTCCAGGGCAGGGAGGAGAGGAGTGGGGAGAGGGTAGGCTTCCAGGAATAGGAACAGCCATGGAGGGAACAGGAGGAGAAGCTGTCAGGAGCTGCCCTCGCCCCGGGCACCGGGACAGCATCCTAGGGATGGGCATCTGCACTGGAGGTCGCCAGAGGTCTCTCGGTGCTTCTGGAAACTTGACTTTAAGAAATGGCCCCCGTGCTGGGGGTGGGACAGAACCGTATTCTAGGTAGATGTCGCTGCGTGATGTGGGGCGAGTCTTTGACCCTCTCTGGGCTTCATCTCCGTATCTGTTCATGAAAGAGTTGGTCTCTGCAGTCTCTCAAGGGCTCCCTTGTGGCCACCGTCCAGGACCCCCTTGGCCGTTGGGAGCAGAAGCTGTCCCCGAGGTTGTTCCTGATACCATCACCAGGTACATGCGGGGGTGGGGGCCGACAATGTGCTGGACATTCCAAGAAGGGGCAGCGCTTAACTCTAAGTATCAGAACCACCGATGGCAGACGTGCATGCCACAAGCACCCCCTATCCGAGCTCAGGGAAGGTAAGGCTGGCTTGCTGGCGAGTGAGAAGGCAGGTCAGGGTAGAGGGAAGGGCACCTGGCACGGGTGAAGCTGGGGAGACCCCAGAGAAGGCAGGGTGGACCCCGAGGGCGTGTTTGCGTGCCTGCTGCGGGATAGGCATTCACTGACGTCTGTTATGGGCTGCGCTTAAAGGTTCTGATCCGAGAAGGGCTTTTAGCAGGTTCTTGTGTCAGAGATGATGGCTGAACCCTGGATCAGTGTGGACGCCACCGGGAATGCCAGAGTCGGGTGCCCAGGGCACGGATGGGCAGCCAGGAGGTGAGAGCTGGCCTCCATCCCCAGCAGGTGGTAGCACGGCACTGTGGTTCTGTGCCCGGCTCCAGACTCAAGAGCAGCGGGTTCGTAAGCAGCCTAACCCCTCCTGAGCTGCCCCCAGGGACCTGCCCTGGCTTCTCCGGGCCTCACTGCCTCCCCTGTGAAAGGGGAGAGGAACAGCCCCCCTCGTAGAGCCGGGGCCGGGATTAAATCCGAGAAGGTGCCATGGGCCGGGGATAACTGGGCACCTCTCATGATCGGTGGGTGTGGTTTTCTCAGGGACAGGAGACCCATCTAGCGGGCTCTGCCCACGCCTGAGCCCAGCCCACCGAGCGTGGGAAGCTCCTACCCCTGCCGGCTGCCAGCGAGTCTGGAGTGGCCCCCAGGGGTGTTTCAGGGGAGGAGGACCCCAGCTCCTGTCGCAGGTCCTCCACGAGCCCCTCCCCTGGCTCCCAGAAGCTATGCCAGTTCCAGCCCAGCCCCAGGACTGGGGCTGCTGGCCGCCTCCCCCTCCAGGCCCCCGCTCGGCTCCCACAGAGCCTGCCTCATCCGAGGACGGAGCTGCCTGCCGGGTGGATGCGCTGTCCCCTCCCTGCCAGGTTCCAGTGTCACCAGCCAGTAACTCGCAGCCCCACGTGGAGCACTTGGCACCTTCTAGTGGACGAAGTTTGTCCCGTTCCCAGGCCTTTAGAGGAGGCGATCAACGAGGGTGTGGTCGGGGCCACCCACCGGCCCAATTATCCCCTTTGTGGATGCCTGGAATTCCACCATTAATACTGCATTCTTTTGGAGGATATTCTTGCCTTATCTCAGTTCCATTCTTTCGATATAAGCCCCCGGGGATATATAACATACCTGAATATGGATGAGCTTAGTCAAAACATTTCCCTTCCCGGCAGGAGGGATCCAAGTTCTCAGGCTCCAAGCTCAGCCCTCTTGCCAGCACTTTCAGTCACTCAACAAACACAATCAAGCCCCCGACTACGTCTCACTCCCTCTGCCTGGTGCAGAGGGGAGCGAGACTCGGTCCTGTCCTTGAGGCATACAGCAGGTGCTCCCTAGATGTCAGGAGAAGGTGCCACTGTCTGCATCCCTAACGTCTTACCCGATGTCTGATGCACAGTAGGGGCTCATTCAATATCTGTCGAATGAATGAATGAACGAGCGAGGCTCCAGGGCAACAAAGATTAGGCAGCCCAGCGTGGGGTGTGTGAGCCCCGACTCCAGAGCCCAGCGCCCGGTCTGATCTCGACCGCCGGCTCTGGGGCTCACCGGCTCCGGGACCTCTGGCAAGTTGCTGCATTGCTGTGTGTGCCTCAGTCTTCTTGTTGCCAGAATGGGAATCAGAAGAGAGGAGGATTCAGAGGTTGGTCTTTGTAAAATACTTAGAACATTTCCTGGCACCCAGTAAGCACTATGTAAGTGTTTGTTAACGAAAACTCGACAAACATTATTGAATGCACATGGAAGGTATTGGGTCATGCTTATTGGCTGGTCTAAGGCCGGCAACATGGCGGGGATGATGTTTTATTATTCTCCGTAGCCTCCGCGGCTGGTGGGGCAGAGACGTCAGTCCGCGCGGGTTCATCAGACGGACCCTGTGCTCCTGGACTCCGCCCTGCTTTTCCGGCGGGGCCGCGGGAAGCCAGGCAGAGCTGGCGCACTTTGACAGCCTGTGTTCTCGGAGGCGCGATCATAAATCCAGCTGCCGTCGGGTCCCTCCGGCGGGGTTGTTTTTTCTGCCTATTTGGGTGCAGACAGAGACTGTCAATACAAAGTCGATCCTTCCAAGGCAGAGACTAACGCGTGGGGCGGTGAAATGCGGTGTGGAGACAAGTGGGAACGGCCCGTTCTGCTCACAGCTTCCCCGTGGTCTTGGGCGCGTGACCGGCACCCGGGAAAGACTCGTGACCGTGTGTGAGCCTGGGTCGGAGCAACCCATCTTGTCTTGAGCCGCTGTCACGCTGCGATGTGTCCAATCTCAGCCTTTGCTGGGGCGGGCCTCCCCAGGTAGAACATCTCTGCACACCCCCTCCTCTTTTCTACGTTCCTTCTGTCCTTCGGGGTCCGGCCTGGTTCCCATGGCTATGCCCTGGCTGTCTGCCCAGTGCTCATTCCACGGCTTCCCTTCCGTGCCCACGGCACCCCAGACCCGCCACACTGCTCCTTGCCCTTCTGTTCCTTCACTCAGCAGACATTCATCGAGAGCCTTGAGTCGCCCGGCAAACATTTATCGAGACTTGACTCTATGCCAGACACCGCCCCCGGAACCCAGGGACACCAAATGTACACTCGAGTGAGAAACATGGAAAACAAACAAATAATTAAACGGTCCCGAGTGTGCAAAGGTGTGGGGACACAGGGCATGGAGACTGAGTCCCGTCTTGGGGCTCAGCAAGGGCCAGCGTTAGGTTTGAGCAGAGTGGCTGAGAATAGATTGGAGTTGGTGGATGAAGGGAGAGAGAGAGAGAGAGAGAGAGAGAGAGAGAGGGAGCAGGGCAGATTTTAAACATTATATCAAGGACAGTGGAAAGTTTGAATGAAGAGTCAGATGAAAGGATGCCAATTATAGATATGAAATGAGATTGAGGTTTTAAAATATAAAGCTGGTGTTTTTCAAGTTTTTTAAATCATCCCCATTGACGAATAATTTACTTTTAATAAAATTCACCGGGGCACCTGGGTGGCTCAGTTGGTTAAGCAATTGCCTTCGGCTCAGGTCATGATCCTGGAATCCTGGGATCGAGTCCCACATCAGGCTCCCAGCTCCATGGGGAGTCTGCTTCTCCCTCTGACCTTCCCCCCTCTCATGTTCTCTCTCTCACTCTCTCTCTCAAATGGATAAATAAAACCTTTAAAAAAAATAAAATAAAATTCACCAATTTTAAGGGTACATGTCAATCGCTTTTGACAAAGGCGTCCAGTGGTGTCATTGCTATCACAATCAAGATGGAGGACATTTTCATCCCCTCCCAAAGCTCCCACTCGACCCTTTGCAGTGTCTCCTCTACCCACCCAGCCCCAGGCAGGTGGATCTAAAATCTGATCTAAAATCTGTAGGCTTGGCTTGTCTAGACTTTCTTACAAATTGAATCACACAGTACGTAACCCTCTGTGTCTGGCTGTTTTTCACTTGGCCCAGTGCTTTGGAGATTCTCCACGCTCTGTATCAAGGCTGCTTCCCTATCGCTGCACAGTAATATTCCACGGCACGATTACACCGCATGGTGTGGCTGCCCTTTCATCATTGAACGGGTGGTGGCAAAAAGGCTGCTTTTTAATGCCCCCCCCCCCGCCCCCGAGCATGTTGCTTTGCAGCCTTCCCCCCTTGAAGGACAGTCCAAGGGGCTTGTTGCCTGGGGAAACAGAGAGCAGGGACTGTTTAGAACAAAGGGGCCAGACTAGCTTGCTTTCTTAAGTTTGCATTGACATAGCAGTCTTGCAAGTCAGCCTTGCAGAAAGAGAAACAGGATTTTAAAAAATGTTCCAAGCTCCTTGTGTTCATAATCCAGGCCTGATCGACTCAGACCAGAGAACTTTACTGAGGGACTTAGATGGAGGGTGCCCATATGGGATGCGAGAAAAACGCCTGCCTTAGAGGGTTCTCAGAGTCCCCGTTTGCCTCCCAAAGCAGGCGGCATCGGAGGAGGGGAAACAATCAGGACAAGGAGGCCCGTCCTCAGAAGCAGTGGAGGTGGGCGCACACCTGCAGGTCAGAGGGACCAAGGACAGCAGCGACTCCGGCGTCACCCTGAAGACACAGGCTTCCCTCCGAAAGGAAGATAGGGTGGCAGGTGGAAAGAATCTCTAAAAGAGCATCTCCTCAAGAGAGACCATAGCAATCCCAAAGAGAGTCTCCTTTCATTGGTAAAATCAGGTTTGCTTGTTTTCCTTTCTTTAGTAGGATGATAAGACCTATCAAGAAGTTAAGGTCACCTAGAAAAAAATAACATTGATTTCTATACCTGTTTGGTACATGTCTTTGCAGCGGGTGCCAGTTTTTTCCTGCTGTGGAAGGCCACTCTGGCTGCAGTGAGGGGCCTGGACTCTGGGACTAGCCTGGAAGCTAGGTTATCAACGGGATCCTTGTAGGAGGCCTGGCCCAGGGTGCGGGCCACGGAGAGGCTGCGGGGGACCAGGGCAAGTGCCGTGGGTCTCAACCTTGACAGCAGAAATGCCCGGGAAGTTTTTCAATACCCTGCTGCTTCAGACCACAGCCTGGTCTAATTCAGTCAGAATCCCTGGAGGTGTGACCCAGGCATCGGTATTTTTAAAGACCCTCGGATGACTTTAATGTGCCCCCAAAGCTGAGAAAGTTAGAATTTTGAGACCAGGGCTTCTCACCCTTGGACATTCATACAAATCCACCTGGGGATGCTGTTACAATGCAGATTTCCGTCTGTAGGTCTGGGTGGGGGCTGAGAGTCTCATGCCGATGCTGCTGGTCGCTGGACCCACACTTTGAGTAGCAAGGAGATCATACCGAGGAGCTAGAATCAGCAGGACTTGATGAGGCCAGGATGTGGAGGAGATCGGGGGGTTCCAGGCAGATTTCCAGGTTTCTGGGATAAGCAGCTGGGGGGGAGGGGGGACTTTGACCTTAGCCTTGGACGATGCTGCGCAGGCCTGAGGTTTGGGGTGGGATGGTGGACAAGCCAGTCTAGGCCCCATGGAGCAGAGCTGTCCATTGGCCTGGAGCTCAGAAGTCAGTATGAAATACAAGATACAGATTCGGGAGTCGTGAATACGTTACTAACATCAGGTTTTGCCCACTCTGTTCCCTCATTTGGGACGGCCTTGCTGGCTTACACACCCTTCTACTCATCCTCCAAGGCCTGGCTTTATTCAGCGCACCTGCCCCCTTCCACTGCTTTTCCTGGCGACCCCAGAACCTTTATCAGATGCCTCCCTCTTGTTCGCTGCTCCAGTTCAGCCGGTGGCCGCCGCCCGCAGACAGTGTGTCCTTCCAGCTTTCCGGGGGCCCAACAGGCTTCTCCCAGGTACAGCTTCCTGCCCATCCCGCGACTTCCTGTAACTCTGCCTTTCACTGGGCACGCCTGTGCCTGTCCCTGGGTGTGCACAACCCCAGAGTGCGGGCATCGGGGCTGAGGGTGGGGGAGGGGCCTGGTCCCTTGCTGCTTGGGTGTACTTTTGACCGGAGGTAGAGAAGACCCTTGGATTCATTTTCTGCTTCTCTCCCCGCCACTCAGCCCCGAGGGATATCCCCAAACGGGGTTTCCACAGCTTCTCCAAGTACAGGTCTCAGAGCACACAGTCAGTGACTCTTCCCTCCCTGTTCCCTTCTTCCCCTTGTCCTCTGCTTCTAACCCCAGGTATCTGAGTCAGGGTTCGTTCTCCAGAGAAGCAGAATCAGGAGGAGATGATATCTCCATCGACAACCGATATTCATAGACACATTTACTCAGGTAGGATGAGACTTACTTATTTATCTTGTTTGTTTACTTATTTATCAGAGAGAGAAAGAGCGCATGTGCGCAAGTGGTAGGTGGGGGGCAGAGGGAGAGGGAGAGAGAATCTTAAGTAGGCTCCAAGCCCAGCGTGGAGCCCCAAGCCGGGCTTGGTCTCACAACCCTGAGGTCGGGACCAGAGTGGAAATCAAGAGTCCGATGCCTAACCGACTGAGCCACCCAGTCATGCCTCTAGGATGAAATTTATTATAAGGATTTGGATACGGAAGGCTCCAGATCATGGAGGCTGAGAAGTTCCTCTGTTAGTGGTATGATTTCAGCCCGGGTCCGAAGGCCTGAAAACCAGGAGGGCTGCTGATGTGAGCCCCCAATCAAGAGCAGAAGAAGGCCAACCTGTTAGCTCAAGCAGTCGGGCAGAGAGGGAGAAAATTGAAGTTCCTTTGCCTTTTTGTTCTGTTGAGGGCCTCAGTGGATTGGGTGATGGCCGCTCACACTGGGGAAGGCCGTCTTCGTTACTCAGTCCGCCAACCCAAATGTTCACAGACACCCCCAGAAGCGTTTAACCAGCTAGCTCTCTGGGCACCCCATGACCCAGTTAAATTGGCGTATAAAATGAGCCATCTCACTGGGATTCTATCCCCCGACAAAGTGATAACACATGAGCCCTCTGCTTCAGGCTTTGCTTTCAGAGGGGGCGGGGGGTGGGGCTGGGCGAGGAGAGCATTTGTTCCTCCTCAGTTCTCCCATAACTCATGGCTTTTACTTCTCCTACAGCCCAAATTAAATTCACAGTAGCATTACGGCTAGCACTTTACGTCCCCGTCCTCCGACTCACCAACTGTGGGAGGCTGCAGGGCACACGCATAGAACACACTACTTAAAGAAGTTCTTCCTGGCATGACAGGCCTGGGTGGCTCAGGGGACAACTCGGGTACTCTATGAATGGGAATTTAATATCAGCATAGGAAGGCTTATTCCTTTTACTCACCAACTTCATTAAGTTTGAAGAGCCATAACCCCCATGTATTTCAAGTGTCCTATTTTGGTCTGTTTTCACATATGTATGGCATCATGAACCATCACTGTAATGGGGATAAGATGCATTTCCTTCTTATCTCAACACCACTGATCTGCATTGGTCACTAGAAATTGTTTGCACGTCCTAGAGTTTTATACGGAGTCACATGGCATGTGTCTTTTCTCGTCTGACTTTCTCTCTCTTGTTGCATGTATCACTGGTGCCTTCCTTTCCATTGTGAGGAGCCATCCCTCGTACCATTGTTTCTCCATTCATCTGTTGATACGCATTTGGGTTAGTCTTGGTTTTTAGCTATTCCAAACAAAGCTGCTATGAACATTCACGTCTAAGTTTTTGTGAACTCATATAATTCCCCTTCTCTGGGTAAGTACCCAGGGAGGGAATGGCTGGGTCAAATGACAGGTATATGCTTAACTAACTGAAAACCACCAAGTTCTTTTCCAAAGTGGTTATACTATTTTTCATTCCCGCCGGTAGATCATGAGAGTTTTGTCTTCATCAATACTAGGTATGGTCAGTCTTCCTAATTTTAACCATTCTAACCAATATGAATGGTATCTCACTGTAGTTTTAATGATCTGTTCTCAGGTCATTAATGATTTTGAACATTCTTCATGTGCTTATTTGCGTATCTTCTTTGGCGAAGTGTCTGTTCAAATCTTTTGCCCATTTCCTTTTTATTGGGTGCTTGTCCTCTTATTATTTTTGAAAATTCTTTATATTTTCCAGATGCATGTGTCTGAACAGATACGTGATTTGCAAGAGGCTTCTCTCGGTTTCTGCCTTAACAGAGTCTTTCCAAAAGCATAAGTTCTTAATTTCGATACAGTTCAATTCGTCCATCTCTTCTTTTATAGATAGCGTTTTTGGTGCTGAACCCAAGAAATCTTGCCCTACCCCAAGATCACAAAGATTTCCTCCTATCTTTTCTTCTAGAACTTTTATGTTTTTCTGTGTTATATTTAGGTGTATGGTCCATTTTTATTTCATTTTTATATGGTGCAAGATACAGCTCACAGGAGAAAGCATTCAATCTTTCACCATTAAGTACACCGTTAGCTCCAAATTGTTCAGAGACGCCCTTTATCAGCTTCAGAGTCTTCATATTTTCATGGCTCTTAGTATGTTGCTAATTTTGGATTGCACTCTGGGCACCATGATGTTATGGCATGTGGATTCTGGATTGCGACTGCTATTGTCTCCGGAGAACACTGAGGTTTTCTTTGAATACCCAGATAACCTAGCTGGGTTCAGACTGAAAGTTCTGCTTGGCTCCTGTGGGCAGTGGTTCGGGTCCCAGTTGGGTTTTCTGAGCCTTGGCCACATTGGTTCGGATCTGCCCAGCGTTCCTGCAGCTCCTGGTTCGATCGTCTACACCGTTCAGATCTCCACTCAGTCCTCCGGGCCCTAGACTGTTCTGAACTATATAACATCCCTTTGAGGTGCACGAGGCAAAAATCAACCTCGTCTGGGAGATGAGGCATTTGGGGCCCAGAGTCACATAAGTGCACAGGGGCTAAGGCCAAAGTCGGGTGCTCCTTTCTCGCCAACTGTGAGGGCCAAGGGAGGCCTAGATCAGCGACGCCAGAGGTGGGAGGCCGCCCCGGCACTTTTGCACCATACAGTGGAGATGTGAGGCCAAGGGCTGACCTCCCCAACCACACCCTGGTTCTGGCTGAGGTCTTCCAGCTCCTGGCCCACCCCCTTCTCCCCCCACCCAGATGACAAGCACTCTGACTCAGATCGCCTGTCCTCATCCTTCCATCCCAAGGCCCAAGAGAATGGAGTTGGGGGGTGGAGGAAGGGAAGGAGAAGTACAACAAGGGGGTGGTTCCATCTCTCTGGGCGTCTCTGGGACTCACCGTGAAGTCAGCAGAATCCCAGCTGCTGATGTCAGGGGATAGTAGTAATAACAAGCCATACTGATGGAGTATGTGCCGTGAACCAGGCACCGTGTAAATTACATTGCAAACGCACCCTTGTGGACTTCCCCGTGACACAGAGGCTGAGATGACACCCATTTCACAGGCGAAGTGCTGAGGCTCTGAAAAGTAAACTCTCTTGGCCAAGGTCACACAGCAGGTAAACAGTAGGGCCCCCGAGAGGGGGGACCCTCAGAGTTGGATCCGTCTTTCTGTAACCCAGGTTGCTCCAGCCATGGAACCAGCTCGCCAAATGCTCTGCCGTACTCCCTAGAGACCCCCTGTCCTCCTAGTACTGCCTGGAGGTGCAAGAGCCCGCCCATGCGATGTGCAAAAGAATGAACTGACCCCAGCCCCCAACCCAAAAGTGAAGAAGAGGGCGGATTCCCAGGGGCCCTCAGGCTGAGTGGGCTCCTGCCTCCAACCGGAAATGAACTCAAAGGGAGAAGGGAGCCGTCTCTGGACCCAGGGAGGTTGGGTTGATTATTTTCTGTTCTTCATTAAGTAACAAAGGGGAAAACCGACCGGACATGGTGTGCGAGCTTCCCCACCAGCACCACTCTGGACTTCTGGAACATCTTTATCCACTTACCGGGGATCCAGGAAATTCTCCTCCAAGCCAGTTTTATTGGAGATTTTGGAAGCAAAGCTCACAGCCTCCCAATCAATAACAGATGAATACTGCTCACATCACATTTTTTCGGGAGGACGTTTGGCCCAGGCTTGTCCCATCTGAAGGGCCTGGCCTGGGACATTCCCATTCGATCGGACATTGCTGGGAAATGAGGTCCAGGACAATTCTAGAAACCAGAGTCATCGGCGTGTGGGTCGTGATCCGGGCCAGACCTGGGGAAGCCCTGTGTGTTGCGAGAGTTGGGGTCTGGCCCATGCTGCTCCCCCTTGTTTCTCCTCTCCCCCACGCCACCCTGGCTTGTCTTCCACATGTGTGCAGCTCCAGCATTGAATCCGCAGGCCATAAAGAATCAATCAAATCCAGTCCGGGCTGAGCCAGGGCCTCGGCGCCAAAGAGCTGATGGAGGAAGGGTAGGCAGCTGGGGGTGACGGCACGCCCCGGCCGCGCAGAAGTGATTTCGGCAGAACTCTTCTCCCCACCCCACCCTCCATCGCACAGACACATGATGCTAGAGAAGGTGGTCCATGAGCGGGAACCGGGACCATCTCTTGAGCCTCCACGTCCCCCCTGTCCCACAGCCAGAAGGCAAGGATGGGGAGAGGGGAGGAGGACGAGGAGGACAGGGGCTGGTAACATTCTCACCAACAGACCATCTACAGAACAAGAAATGGACTACTCAGAATGGGAAGCAGGGTCCACAGTCCCGTTTCCCTCATCTCCTCACTTTTGAGCACCTGCAGTGTGCCCGCCCGGAAAGTAGAGGTGAGCAAGGCAAAGGCAAGCCTTTCCTGCTGGTGTTGATGGTTTAGCAGGTTCATTCAGCAGTGCTTCAACATTACAATTATCTCAAGAGAGAAGAGACACAAGAAAAGCGGTCTACATTTGGGGATCCCTCAAGGGACAATGGCTCTTCCCTCGTGCTCTCTGGAAGAGTCCCTCCCTTGTGCTGGCCAGGTCCTCTGGCCCCTTTGGTGAAGCAGCTGCTCAATATTTTTGTCTCGCTTACAGTCGTGTCTGTCCTCTGGCAGATACTTATTATACCAACTAGATTCAGGGCCCCGAGTGGACATATTTTCTGAAGACAGGAGGCAGGACGATGATTAGAGAACCCAGTGGTGGAAAACACATGCCTGAGGCTCTAGGAAGGCTTCAGTCCACAGAGAACCGCCCCCCCCCCCCATGCGGCAGGGGGGAACCAGCCCACATCCACAAGGTGCAAGTTCTGGGTCAAGCCTGGCTCTGCCGGTGAATCACGATGTAACTTTGGGCAGATCTATGTCGCCCTGTGGACCTCAGTTTCCCCATCCGTAAAATGAGATGGTGGGTAAGTAAATGTTTCTGCAAGTGTAGTCTGTGGACCACTTGCTGCAAAATTGTCTCGGGCTGGGGACTCCGTAAAAATGCAGATTCCCAGGCCCCGCCATAAACCCCCCTCCGGCAATGGTTCTCAGAAGGTAGGCCTGGGAATCTGCATTTGGAACACACTCCCCCTGGGGATTCTGATATCCCGATGCCTGAGCAAGCTTGCCAGCTCGGCTTCTGCTCTAAAGGATAGGGCTGATGGGGCTTCAGGCAATCAGGGTTGACTTCATGGAGGTAGATATAAATTGAGCCTGAAAACATGGTAAGAGTAAGATCATCAATGCCATTGCTTAGCAAATGACTTTGGCCCTCTGCTAAGTGCTTTCATTATTTAACCATTGCGACAGCCCTATGACATAAGACCTCTTATCGCCATCTCATGGTGAGGAAACTCAGGCTCATCCAAAGGTTAAGTGACTTGCCCCCCTAAGATGCTCGGACCCCTTGTGGGACAGACTGCAAAATCCTAACAAAGTACCCCAGGCAGGGTCCTGCAAGCACTTGTTATGGAGGTGACCTTTTGGGAGCAGAAAGTGTAGGCATCTGAGGATCAGAGAGCAATAGTGGAGTGCTTCCCAAAATGCTTCATTCATGCATGCATTCATTCAGTCCCTCATTCACTCATTCATTTGTTTTCTTGCTCCTTTATTAATTAATCCACGTACTTACTTATTCATTTGTTTAATCACTCTTGCTGTTTGTAGTAGACTTTACTTCTGGACTGTGTTAGGACTCTTTCATTACAAGTGGCAGAAATACAACTCCAACTGGATCAAGTAGAAAAAATAATTCATTAATACCTGTATCTGAAATCTCCAAAGGCAAAGATATCTACAGCTTCGGTCATGCATGGATCCAGGTGCTTGGACATCAATGTCAGGAATTCTCCCTACCCGCTTTGGCTCTGCTTTCCTCTGTGCTGGCTGTTGGCTTCACTCTCGAGACAGGTTGTTTGTTTGTTTCTCTGCTTCTAAAGTTGCCCACCAGCAGCTGCAGGCTTATGTCCTGTCCTCCTCAATCACTCCAGATGAAAGAAGATACCTCTTTACCAAGAGCTCAGCAAAAATCTCAGAGCGGTCTCTTATTGGCCCAGCCTGGGTCACATGCCTATCATGAACCAATCACTGTGCTTGCAGGAGTTAGGGTTCTGATCAGCCAGGTGGCTGATAGCGTCAACCTCAATAAATTGCACAGACTGAGCATGGAGGAAGGCTGGTTTCCCCAAGGGAACTTGGGGTGCTATTGCCCGAAGAGAAAGTGGATGCTGGGTGGGCAAAAATCAAGAGGTGTCTTCTACTTAGGGGTGAGAGGTTCACATTGTACGGGGCTTCTCCCACCCAGTTCCACTTTGACTCCAGGAACAACTACCTGTTTCTTCCTGGTTTCATGAAGGAGTTGTGGGAAACAGCTCCTTCTGGTTTGGAAATGCCACAGATGTCCTTCTGTGGCTGAGATGATCACATGGACCTGGCTGTTACCTTCTAGCGGTTACCTGGCTGGCCCCTTTCAGCCCATCAGCAGCCCTCCCTCCAGTCCCTCTAAGGTGGGGGGATGGGGGGAGTGCGGTTCTCATTTTACACTTGGGGAACCTGAAGGTCAGAAGAGTGAGGGACTTTCATCTATTGGGGTGGCTGATTTTATGCATCAACTTGACTGTGCTAAGGGATGCCCAGATAGCTGGTAAAACATTTTTTAAAAATATATTTATTTATTTTAAGGTTTTATTTATTTATTTGACAGAGAGAGAGAGAACACAAGTAGGCAGAGAGGCAGGTAGAGAAAGAGGGAGAAGCAGGCTCCCCGCTGAGCAGGGAGCCCGATGCGGGGCTCCATCCCAGGACCCTGGGCTCTTGACCTGAGCCAAAGGCAGACGCTTAACTGACTGAGCTATGCAGGCACCCCTGGTAAAATATTATTTCTCAGGGTGTCTGTGATGGAGTTTCTGAGATTAACATTTGAAGCTATAGGCTGGATAAAGAAGATCCCCCCCTTGCCAACATGGGTGGGCTTCATCCAAGTCTCTGAGGGCCTGAACGGGACAAAAAGTCGGAGGGAGGGCGAATCGGCTCTCCCTTCCTGAGCTCAAACCTCCATCTTCGCCTGCCCTTGAACATTGGTGCTCCTGCTTCTTGGCCTTTCGGACTCAGAGCTGTGTCTACACCTCTGGCTTCACTGATTTCAGGCCTGCAGACTCGGACTGAATCATATCAGCACCTCGGCCTTCCCCGGGTCTCCACCCTGCAGAGGGCAGATGGTGGGACTTCACTGCCGTAATCCCGTGAGCCAATTCCTATAACAAATCTCCTCTTATGGATCTCTGTATAGCCGATTGGTCCTGCTTCTTTGGAGCCCCCTGGCTAGTGCAGCTCCAAAAACAGGGTTGCTGGTTCCAGTCCAAGTCTGTGTGATGTGAGTCCAGGCTGTCCACCTCTCTTTGCAGGGAAGGTGAACTCCTGCCCACAGGTGACATTTTGGTTCTGTTTGGGCTGAGAGAATGGGGAGCAGGCAGAGTGTCCGATTCAGAACCGGGCAGAAAGAAGTATCCACAGTTCCTGAGGTTTTCCGAGACCCACCTCGACTGAACAAGGTCTCGATGTCTGTTATTCTTGGCCACGCAGATGCAGGCCACACGGGGACAGGGCTCAGGCAGGGCCCACCCTGCAGGACACATCGCGAGCCTCCCTGGTTGTGGGGTAACTGAGGTCACCAGGCAGCCAGGGAGGGGTGGGAGCCGCATGTTTGCAGAACATCCATGGTGTTCCCGGAACTGTGCCGGGCTGAGCGGGATACCAGGAAGCCAAACTGTCAGACGCACTGTGGGCAGAGATTCTCAGAATGTTAGCACGGCACGCAGCCTCCACAGGCTAACTCCTTCAGGCCTGGCGAACTCCGGGGGGCTGTCAGGGGTGGGCAAGGGACATTCGCGAGCACAGATGGAGGGGCATGAGGTCCAGTATGGGTGGGGCATCCTGGGGACACAGACCTTTCTCTAAGAGGGATGGCCTCCACGCAGCACTGGCCATGTGGAAGTATAGACTCCATGCTGCTACACTTTCTGGGTTTTTTTTTAGAGAGAACCTAGAAATAGATGTTTGTGTGAACACCTCCAGTTTTGAAAAAAATAAAAATAACACCTCCAGTTTTGACTTCATAAAGGACACTATGTAGGCTAAACCCAAATGCAGGTTTTGTGGCCTTGCCTCCCTTTACCGTTGGGGGTACTGAGGCCCAGAGAGGGCAGGTAATGTGCCCAATGTCACACAGCCAGAATGGGAACCAGCTCTTCCACCTTCCAGGCCTGGAGTCTGACCCTGGGCCACTCTGTCCCATACATACGTATGTCAAACATATGGCAGTTTACATATCACGTTAGCACTCAATGTCTCAGGTAGTCTTCTCTTGTCCCAGGAGGAGATGGAAAGGGGACGATCACCTCTGCTTTGCCCACGAGGAAGCAGAGGCTCAGAAGAGCCCAGCATCATGCCCAGATTGCTGTCTTTGCAGGGCAAAGACAGCAGGCATCTGGCTCCCAGGGCCTTGTCTGCTACCCACGTTGGTGCTAAATCTTGTGGTTTGGGTTTCAGCCTGAGTGAAGCTTTGCAGAGGCCTGAAGCCTATAGGGAGAGAGAGGATAGGGTCAGGAGACAAGACTCAAATTAAATTTGCTCAGTGGAGCCCAAGTGTATGAGACAGAAAAGGGAGGGGAGTAAGAGCAGCAGCTGCCTTGGGTCAAGTCCAGGGGTCCATGTTTTACCCCACTCATCCAGGAGGTTTGCACAAATACTGTCATGAGAGAGGTAGTCTTATTTTACTGATGAGGAAACTAAGGCACAGAAAGGCAAAGAGATTCATCCAAGGTTGTATCTAGTAGAGAACAGAGCTGGAACACCCAGGCATTCTGGACCCAGAGAGCCGCTGCTCCACAAGGATTACTGGAAGTGAACCATCGGTTGGCACCATCGAGGAGGAGGCACAGATGGAAGAACCTGGAATATCCCATTGGGTCATCCCAGTGGTGGGCCAACATGAGCAAATGTTGGAGGCAGGAATATGCAGGTGGATTAAAGATCATCAAGGAAGCCAACCAGCCAAGGATGACAGATGACAGAACCCCAACAGCACTCTGAGACCATGCGACCCAAGTCCTTCTATTTCAAAAGATTTAAACCCAAAGCCACACAGCACCTTGGTGGGAAAACCAGGGCCAGGACCCAAGTATCTCATCTCCCGACTTCCTTTCCTGCTGCCCCAAGCTTTTCTCACACAGTGCCCTGCTGTGTTTGAATTTTCATTTTTGGTACTTTCCCAAGACGGGACCCACAGGTGTCCGAATCCGGCCTGTCTCACCTCTCTATTGCTTCTTAACAAACCCTCCCCAAAACTTAGTGGCTTGAAACAACAGTTTTACGGGCTCTGGTGGGCCTGGGGGTTGACCGGGCTCCTGCTCCACGTGGGGCTGGCTGGGGCTGCAGTCCTCTGGGGGCTCAACTGGGGGGCTCGATCCGGACTCTCCAAGATGGCGCACTCGCATGGCCGATGGTTGCTGCTGGTGGGAGGCTGGGGCTTAGCTGAAACTGTGGCACACAGAGCCGACCTGTGCCCTCCTCCGGTTGCCCCCCATGTGAGAACACAGTGTGGCCTTTGGGTTCTGTGATATTTCATATAATAACAAATATATATTTTGGTCTTCGTTCTTGGCTCTTCGCCAGAGCTCCGGAAACCCTTATAATTTCCTAAACGGTCAGAGCGGTAGGAGCACCTTTTGTTATATTTGGTTTTTGTCCCTAGCTCCCGAAATATCTTTTGTTTTTTGGAGCAATCCCTTTTCCCCCAGGCCTGAGTTTATGTTAATGAGGTGAGTTTGAGAAAGTCCCTAAGGCTTGGGGGAGGAGGGGGTGGGAGGAAGGGCAGCTGGTTGTCAGGGAAACCAACCCTGGCGATTAGAGGGTTGGAACTTTTGGCCCCGCCCCCCAGAAGGAGGTAGGCTGGGGGCTCTGTCAATCACTAATGGCCAATGATTTAACCCATCGTGTCTATGTGATGAAGCCTCCCCAAAAACCCTAAGGGAAGCTTTGGCGAGTTTCCAGGTTGATGAACTGGGGGAGGTGCTGGGAGGGTGGCATGCTGGGCGGGGCCATGGGAGCTCGGTGCCCCTTCCTCAGACCTTGTACCCCCTCATCTGGCTGGTCACCTGTAGCCTTTGTGATATCCTTTATAATAAGCTGATAAATGTAAGTCGATGTTTCCCTGAGTTTGGGGAGCCATTATAGCAAATGGTTGAAGCTGGGGAGGCGGTTAGCTCTGTCTATCGCTGGTTGGTCAGAAGTATAGTGAGCACCTGCGACCCTCAGCCCGCTTCGGAAGTGGGGGCGTCTCTAAGGGCTGAGCCCTTCACAGGTGCGGGCTGAGCTAACCCTGGGAAGTTAGTGTCAGAATTCACGCCCAATCGGCGTCCACGGAGAAGTGTCCACGCCCACGGCGTCCACGGAAAAGTGGAGAATTGCTTGATGCAGAATAAACCCACACATCTGATGTCAGAAATGTTTCGTGGGTAGAGGAAACAGGAAATGTTTTCCTTTGGGTTCCAAGAAGGCGTCCCAAGAGTCGGCGTGGGAAGAGCCCCGGGTGGAACCCGTGAGGCTTCTTACCCAGCCTTGGGTGTTACAGGTGTGACTTCTGCAGCCCTCTGTGGGGCAAAAACAAGTCACAGGTCAGCCCGGCTTCATGGGGAGGGGCCTGCGTAGGGCGCGAACACGGGGAGAGGCAGTTTGCCTCTGGAGACCAGCTGCTGCACTCTCATTCCTGTCGCCCCATCGGTCTCTCTCATCGGGCTTCGAGGACTCTGCTCCTCACTTTGTTGACCTACGATTCCGTCCAGCTCTTCTAGGTGCTGTGCAGGGCCCGGATGTCTAGTACCGTGCCTGGCATCTAGTAGGTACTTACTGAATATTTGCAGAAGGATGGTGGGGGAGGGAGGAGAGGAGGGAAGACCACAGAGGGTGTGTAGAACCCATCACCTAGCTTTCTCCCCAAACCTCCAACCCATCAAACTCTTTCCTATTTTAAATCTTTGTCCTGGCTGTTGCCTTCACCTGGAATCTTCTTCTCCCCAAACTTGCTGTGGTAGATCTGTGTTGTCCAGGTTCAAAAGGCCAGAGAGGCCCCCTCTGGTCATCCAACGTCATCACCACTACTGGCCACTCTCTTAATACCTTGAATTATTTGCTTCTGAGTGCTTCTCACCATCTGGGATGATCTTACTCAAACGTTATGGAAGCGTTTGTTATCTGTTTTCCTGTCTCCCTCTAGACCAGGGTTTCCCAACCTTGGCACTACTGACTTTTTGGGCTGGATAATTCTTTGTTGTTTTGGGAGAAGGGTGAATCCTGGGCATTATGGAATGTTTAGCAGCATCCCCGGTCTCTATGCGCTAGATGCCGACAACATCTCCTGCACACTGCGATAACCAAAATATCTCTAGACATTGCCAAGTGTTCTGGGGCAGGTGTGTGTGTGTGTGTGTGTGTGTGTACGTGCACACATGCCTGATTGAGAACCACTATTCTAGACCATTAGTCTCAGGCTTAAGCGTGCACCAGAATCCCTGGAAGACCTAGCACAGATTGCTGGGTCCCACCCCAGGGTTCCTGATTCATTAGGACTGGGTGCGACTGAGAATTTCCATTTCTCATAAGCTCCCAGGTGGGAGCCGCACTTTGAGAACCACTGGTCTGGAAGTTCCATAAGGGGCGGGGAGATTGTCTGTCTTGTGTCCTTGATGCCTTATAACATTGGCTGCACGTTAGTGGGCTCTCGTAAATACCTGTTGAAGGAACCATTTTTAAATCTCAGCAGCGAAGAGACCACTCCCGTGGGTTTACAATGAAAAGGCATGGGGTGGGGGGAGGCGGGAATTTCTAGGTTTGGGGAGAAGTGAGAGAGAGTACTTTAAATTCCGAGTGGCCCCTGCTGTTGCAGGAGTCCTCGGCACCAGGAGCGGGGCAGAGGTGCCTAACAAGGCTCTAGGAGTCACTGCAAGTTCATGGGCCCATTGGCTTTGACCTAGGCGGCCTTAGGTCTTGGCCATCCATCTTGGATTTCTACTGGAGTTCTCTCTGATCCATTTCTCCTTGTCCTTGAGGGGTTGTTCGCTGCGGGAGCAGCGGGCGGCAGGATTACGGTGAGGCATGTGCCCTGCTTTACAGCCGGGAGGATCCGGTGGGGGATTCAGAAGGTGATGGCCTCAGCAGGAGTGCGTGGATTCCTCAAACAGCTATAAGACCATCACGGGCCGCCTGGGTGGCTCAGTCGGTGAAGCGTGTGCCTTCGGTGCAGATCATGATCTCAGGGTCCTGGGATCGAGTCCTGCGTCAGGCTCCCTGCTCCATGGGGAGCCTGCTTCTCCTCTCCCTCTGCTGCTTCCCCTGCTTTTGCTCTCTCTCTCTCTTGCTCGCTTGCTCTCCCTCTATCTCGAATAAGTAAATAAATAAATCTTTAAAAAGGTAAAAGATTATCAGTGAGGACCAACCAGAGCTGGCATTGCGGGGCCCCCCCGGGGGCGCCCCGAGTGAAGGCAGACACACGCAGAACGTCGTCCGCACCCCACCAAGGCTCTCTGAGGCGGGTATCTGTCAGTGTCCCAGTCTGACAGGAATCTGGAGGCTCTGAGAGGTGACATTCCTCCACTAAATTCGCATAGACTCATAGGAGAGGTGAAGCTGGGATAAAAACCTAGGACTTTTCTGAGTAGAGCCTTGTTCATAACCTGTAGTACACCAATTTCTCAAACTGCTTTGGCAGATAGGAAAATGTGTCCTGTGGCAGGAAGCAGGGGGAGTGGGGGCGGGGGGCGGGTGGGGGTCGATGACTTCCCTGCTGCTCCTGGATCCTACTGGGCATGCTCGGCCCTCAGGGTCTTAGCACTTGCAGTTTCCTCAGCCTGGAATGCTCTCTGCATGATGGGCTTCCTCCCCTCCCACAGGTCTCAGATCAAATGTCACCTTCTCGATGACTCAGTGAGGGTTCCTTCATCCCCACACATAGAATTGCAAACCACCCGGCCACTCCAGCAGTCCCATTCTGGCCCCCTTTCTTCTCCTCCTCTGCACTTGCCCCCATTGGGCGAACTCTGTTTTCCTTATTACATTAATTATCTGCCTCCTCCCTCTGGACCGTCAACCCCACGGTCCAGCCTGGATTTGTTTCATTCACTGCTGTATTCCCAACATATGGGACCGTCTTGGTGGGTATTTGGAATGCCTTGAGCCTTTGTCGGAAGAAGGACAAGAGGGAGGGGAGGCAGGAGGGAGGAGAAAAGCACAGGGAAATTCTCAATTATAAGTCAACATAGGCTCCATGCTGGGCGTGGAGCCTACTTAAAAAAAAAAAAAGTCAACAAATATTCCTGACTGCAGGACTTCTCCGAGCCTTTGTCACACAGATGTGTATGCTATCAATTTAAAGAAGGAACTCGAATTTTTGGCATTTCTCAAACTTGCTTGATCATAGTGCACTTTGTGGTAGAGCTGCAGTTAACTTCGACTGTCCCCAGGCACGGTCTTCGATTGCCCCCATCCTCTCTAACTGTCCCTTCTCACTCCTGCTTCCCCTCCGGCATCAAGGGCACTCCTGGATATCGGAGTGCACGCCTCCCTCCTTGCACACTCATTTGCTGGCTGCGACGGAGATCTGCCTTTGGGACGACACAGCCCTTGCTCGGAGAGATGCCTGCCTGCCTTTGAATGGCCTGATTGTCAAAGGCAGAGAAAGGCCAGCTCACCTGTGAAAGAGGCCACTCACTGGGCAAAACCAGGGTGGCCTGAGCTTGGGACAACAAAACACGGCAGACAATGACTCCATTAGAAGAGGCTGTTGGGAGGTGGAGGGGCTGTGAGAACTTGGCTTTCCAAAAGCGTAAGGACAACGGGGAGCCAGGTCATACTGGGACAGAAGTTTCCATGTCTTTTTATCTGCAATCAGAGCCAACAGCCCCGGGGGCCGAAGGACTTCAGAAATCAAGGGCATCTCACCTATCCGAACTTTGAATTCCTGCTACCCAGCTGGACCTTCAAGGCAGCCAGACCAGCCTTGGAGACTTTGTACTTTACTTTGCCTGCAAAGCCATCGTTCCGTGAGACTCCATCCTTTAAAGAGGCCCAATGTCCATAGAATACACTTTGGACTCAACAGGCCTCAGTTCAAATCCTGGCTCAAGCAATGACCACCGAGTGACCTCGGGCAAGTCACTTTGCGGCACACCTGACTTACTCTCTCCCCCCTCATTCTCCCTACGGTTGGGCAGATCCATTCATTCACTCGCCACTCTATACATACAGTCTAGGGCTCTTCCGAACTGTGGTGGTCACCCTTGGGCTCTGGCATTCCCCAGCCTCCCTGCTCCCACACATGGTCCAGAGGGAGCGGAGGGGGCTGGGCATGTGGGGGGCCACTTCCTCTGTGCTGCTGGGGCCTGGCTGCATCATACACAGTGACGGGGTGGCAACATATTCCTTTCTCCTTCAATAACCTCTTGCCTGCCGAGATTTCCAAAGAAATAAGAAAACAAAAATCTCAAGAGAGACACTTCTACTATTGTGTGTATATCCTACTATATATATTAGTCCTATGAACTGTGTGTGTGTGTGTGTGTGTGTGTACACACATATATACATACATATGTTATGATTTTCCAAATGCATATAATGGGCAGGGCTTTGCACGAAGCAAATTAAATATATCATATTCTTTCATCCTTCCAATGACCTTATGACGGATGTACCATGATCATGCCCCTTTTCTAGGTGGGGAAGCTGTTACCCAGAGAGATTAAGAGCTTGCCCGAGGTCACACAGCTGCTGAGTGGCAGAGGCCCCCACAGGCAGACAGGGGCAGGTGGGGCAGAGCTCCCTGGGTGGGCAGAGAGCATAGAAAAAGTTGCATAGACTCGGTGACTTGGGTGCGGCGTCTATTGAACACACGTGGCAAGGTGGGGGGTACACACGGTAATGAAGACAAGCGAATAAACGCAAAGAAGGGAATAAAATGAACTCCACGCCCACCCACCATCCGGAAATGATCAGAGCGTAAGTGCTGGTGGCTTTTTTTTCATTCCACTTCCACTGACTTCTAGAATTCATACCTCACACTTCAAATCTTCAGTTATGTTCCAAAAAATTCCTGAGAGGGGACTTTTTCCTCTTAGTACTTTTCACAGCCCTTGTGAAAGGTCCTGCGTATTTGGCCACCACTACTAGCATCGGAGACCGGCACTTCCTTTTTTTTAAGATTTCATTTATTTATTTGTCAGAGCACACAAGATAGCACAAACAGGGGGAGAAGCAGGCTCCCCACTGAGCAAGGAGTCCGATATGGGACTTGATCCCAGGACCCTGGGATCATGACCTGAGCCGAAGGCAGATGCTTAACCAACTGAGCCGCCTAGGCGTCCCAAGGTGGGTGCTTTGTTCAGGCATCCAGACCTCTCGACTTCGCCTGGAGAATGGAGATACTTTGTTTCAAAAACAAAAGGCAAGTTACGGCATGAGTAGGTAGGTATAAAGGATCACAGGATAGAAAACACCTGTCCGGGGGCCCCTGGGAGGCGCAGTTGGTTGAGCGACTGCCTTCAGCTCGGGTCATGATCCCGGAGTCCCTGGATCGAGTCCCACATCGGGCTCCTAGCTCCATGGGGAGTCCGCTTCTCACTCTGACCTTCTCCCTTCTCATGCTCTCTCTCACTCTCTCTCTTTCCTAATAAATAAAAAAAAAAAAAGAAAACACCTGTCCGCCCCTGAACTCTACCGTCAGTCATGCAGAATCCCACCTGGGTCCCACAGGAGACCTGAGTTCTAGTTCTGACCCCCGCGGACACTCTGGGGCACTCTGTAAAGGTCACTTCACTTCTGTCCCCTCCCCTTTCACAGGGAGGGGTTGGACAAGACCGCGGAGGAAACTTCCAGATCTAGAATGCTCGGGTTTACCCCGCCCTCTGATTTGCAGACGCTGATGCATTAAGTTCACTGGACTGACTGCAGGCGAAATGTACGGAATCCGGGGCTCCGGGCGGGAAGCCTCTTGCTCAAGGTCACACTGCAAAGAAGCAGGAGCATCGGGGGAGAAGCCAGGTGCGTGGGCCCCCGGGTCCTCTCGGCCACACAGCTTCGGACAAGCGTGTCCGAGAGGGCACACATCTCCCCGGAGGGGTGCCCGTGTCTCCGCGGGTGCACATTTCCAGGAGCGTCCACTGCTCTGTGCCCACGCGCATCTAGGTGCTCATCTAAGCGTCTGTACGTTTTCCGTGTGCACGCGTGTCTCTGTGTGTACACGTGCGAGCGGGCACACGTGTCTCCACGTGTGACTACTTCTGTCTGAGTGCTCGGCCACATCTCCGTGGGCGTGTGCATTTGTGAGTCGTGTGCAGAGGGGGACGCCGGCGGCCGGGCACGGCTCTGGAATCAGCCGTCGCCTCCGGACTGCCTGGGGCGGTGGGAAGGGTTCCCTTAGAGCGGGTCCTTCAGGAGCAGAGATTTTCCCCCAGACACGGTGCTGTCCACTCTGGGAAGGCTGCTTGAACGGCTGTCAGGACGGAAGGGGGATTCCTGCTTGGTGCTGGCCTGCGAGCCACCCGTTCTGTCCTCCTGGAGCCGGGCAGTCACCCTGTGAGGCTGGAGAGAGAGATGGGCAAGGCAGGCCTGGGGCAGGGACACATTTGCCGGAGGCCTCAGCCCAAAGCCAGGGGAGTAAGCCCCTGAAGTGATGGAAGTGAGAACATGGGCTCTGCAGGACCCACAGGGAGCCAGAGACAGAGCCACCTGAGTGGGCAGAGAGAGCAGGAAGTGTTGCCCAGGTGAGGTGACTGCGGCCCGGAGACTGCAGAGTGGGTGGCGAAGTGGGTAGCTAAGAACCATCTTAGACAAGTGGTCAGGCTCACTGCACAGAATAAAGAGAAACAGGCAACCAGAAGGAAGCGAGCAGACTCGGATTCTAAACTCACCCCCCAGCCAGGAACAAACAGAAATAAAATGCTGCTAATTCTTTTCCTGCGCACACTGATGTGTATTTTCGCAGACACACGGTCTATATGTCTTGCAACGTGTCGTGATGTCCGTGCAATACAATGTTCATGAACACTTCCCAAGCCATGGGCACAGCGCAGGGGCTCTGGGCACGGAAGGGAAAGACTTGGGCCCAGACCTGATCCACACTGTGTCAGGCCGTTTCCTCTGAGCCTCACTTTCTACAGGGAAAGCAAAGCGGGACCTCCCCGACAGGGTGGTTGGGAGGATTCGGTGGGGTGGTGTATGTCACTCGGGTACCGAGCACAATGTTGGGCACATTCTAGGAACCTAGGGCTCTCCAGGAGCATTGCTAATGGCTGCATAGATTTGTCCCCGTTTGTTTAATAAACCCCTTACTGCTGGACATTTAAGAAGTTCCCAACGTTTTGCTGCAGTGAAAACACAACCGTTTGCTCCGATCACTGAAAGAGGAGTAAGGGGAGGCGGAGCAGGCACGTTCCAGGCGCAGCGACTGCATGAAGCAGCCGGGCATGATGGGGAACATTCCGGGGCTGAGGAGGAGGGAGAGGGGAGGATGCAATCCTGCCACTACTATGAGACATTATCCCAGCTGCACTATTTAGTAGCTGTGTGACGCTGTGCAAGTTACTTAACGTCTCTGTGCCTTAGTTCCCTCATCCCTAAAATGGAGATGATAACATAACCCACCTCTGGGGCTGTTGTGAGGGGCAAATGCGTTCTTATGCCTTGTTAGGGAACCATGCCTGGCAGTTTCAGCCCTACGTGTTGGTGACTGTTCTCATTAGTCCATTCTCAGAGAAGGCAGAATGAGAGGGGCCGTTGCAGAATGAGCTCGCTGTCACCAGCTTGAGCAAGCACGGGTCCAGGTGGACCGAATGCCCCAGGAGTGGAGGTTTGAGAGCTGCTTCTCCACTGGGCTCCTCGTCCCTGGGCTCCGATCAGAGCAACGGTAGCCAGTCCTGGAGAACGACACCCCTGGGTTCTCCCCCTCGCTGACTTCTCTCCCCTTGGTCATTTTAGCCCCTTCCCTTCCTGACACTTGCCCCTGCCCCACCCCCTCCCCTTGTCTACCCTTTCCACACTGTCCCATGAACACTGATCTTGATCATGTGTGGAAACCTTGGGGGCGGGCTGAAGGTCAACCGGAATATTCGAAATAGACACTTAGTCGGATCTTTTGCCCTGGGAAAATTAGCCTCTTGCCCTCATACCCCCACTACCGTGCCACGCTGAGTGTCTGTCTTCTTCCCACCTTCCACTGACCTCACCTAGGAGACACCAGGCTTCTGGAGGGAACTGGCAGTGACACCCGCCTTTGGCTGAGTGCTTTCGGCCCACCGCTCCCCGATTCCTCTCCACAGGCCTGTGAGGGGAGGGCGGAAGTCCCCACGCGCCCAGGGCCCAGCGGCAATGACCAGGCACTCCAGGGCCAGCGCACCCCCATGCCCTCCTCGCCCTGTGCCCGGGGGAGCGACAACCCCGGCGGCCTGCCTGGCCCCACCCAGGCCCCGCTGGGCGTGGGGAGCTGAGATAGTGGGAGCGATGCTGCCCGGGGCTCAGCCGATAGGGCCCGGGCTGAGGTCAGTGCTGGGAGGCCCCGTGGAAGGAGTGAGTGTTCAGGAAGCATTGGCAAGAGGGAAGGGGAGTTCACTGCTGAAGCTGGGAGCTAGGGCTGAGCACATGAAGGTCCTGAACACCGCCAAGAGACTACCTTGGATGCGGGAGGCGGGAGGGGCCTGTGTTCTCAGGACCCGACGACCACCTAGGTGCAGTGACAGGACATTGGTGACAATGACAACTTGCCCAGAGTCCTCCTATTCCGGCATTGCCCAGAGTTCTCATGTAGTTTTCCCCTCGTTCATATAGACAGATATTCTTGTCTGTATTTTACAGGCGAGAAAACAAACTCAGAGAGGTGGCGTGACTTGCCCAAGGCCACCCAGCAAGTGCCTGAGAGAGCGGGGTTCCCTCCAGGACTGCTGAACTCCAAACAAACTTCTCCCCTGCAGGACTGAGTCAGGATCCGGGAGAAAGAAAGCGCCCATTTCCAGCGGTTTCCACACCTGTCCGTCTGTAGACTCATCTTTAAAATACAGATTCCCGGATGTGAGGGCGATCTGGCTGCGACATCTGTCACCCCATTGATCGCCAGGGTTGATTCGGCTGATCTGGCTGGCTAGGCGGGTGTCCCCTTCCTCCCTCACCGCTCCATGTGCGTCCCTCCCGAAGCTGCGCGCTCGGTCGAAGAGGACGACCTTCCCCGATAGAGAAGAGGACCGTTCCTCGGTCAAGGGTATACGAGTAGCTGCGCTCCCCTGCTAGAACCTCCAAACAAGCTCTCAAGGTCCATTTGTAGGAGAACGTAGGGTAGTCAAGCTTCCAAGACTCCAGACACAACCAAATGAGGCGCTGCACGTGGCAGTCTGCCTTTCTTTTAAAAAATAAATAAATAAAATAAAATAAAATAAAATAAAATAAAATAAAATAAAATAAAATAAAATACAGATTCCCGGGCCTACTTTAGAGTGACTGAATCAGTCTTCCCGCCTTGAGGGGTCAAACAGGGCTGGCTGGCTGCGGCCTCCTGTCAGCCAGGGCGTGGCAGGATGGTGTGTGGACTCCTGGTGAGCTGGGTCCCTTTGGCTAAGGGCGAGTCCCTCGGAGGAGCTGGGGGACAGGCACCGCGGCAGCACTGGAGATCTCGGTGGGCACCGATCATCAGCCACACGGATTGCCCTTGGATCCTCCATCCGTCATAGCCCACATCCAGTCGGTCAGCAGACGTGCTCAGCCCTGTCTCCCCGGGGGTTCCCGTTATGACCGGTTGTCCCCATTTGCCCTTCCATCTTGGTCATGCCGCCACTGCCTGTGCCGAGAACAGCCCTACGGCCTCCTTCCCAGCTGGTTTCCTGCTGTCCACATTTGCCTCCACCGCCCATTCTGCATCCAACCACCAGAGTAAACTTTTAAAAACATCAATCGTGTGAGGTCACTCTCCTGCTTCAGAAACCCTCCGGAAGCTGCTCATCTACTCACTATAGCACCGAAAACCCTGAGCTGGGTCTACAAGTTTGAGAGTGATCCAAACTCTCCCTACCTCATCGATCCAATTTCTTAACCACCCTTCTCCTCCTCGCTTACTTCCCTCCCAACCACACCCCACCTCAACTCAGCTAGTTCCACATTTATACTACTACTCTTTGGGAGTACCGATTTCGGAACACATCTTTTCTTAGTTGCTGATGACTAAAAACACAGCTCCAATGAGCTTAAGCAAAAGGGAGAATGCACTGGCTCCCATGACTGAGAATAATGGGACGGTGTCAGGCATGGCTGGATCCAGGGACTCAAGTGATGTTACCAAGACTCTAGCTGTCCTGTCTTTCTCTATCTCACTCTCTCTAATTTTCAGCTCTGTTCCCTTCCATGTGTTGGCTTAAACCGCAGAAAAGTTTTTCTCCACAGCGTGAGAAAGAGAGCTCTGCCAAGCCTATGTCCATATAGCTTATAACCCAATAGGTTGCTTTCTCCCAAATCCGCATATCTGACCTCTTGGTAAGAATCTGATTGACTAGGGGCACGTGGGTGGCTCAGTGGGTTGAGCCTTTGCCTTCTGCTCAGATCATGATCTCAGGGTCCTGGGATTGAGCCACACATCGGGCTCTCTGCTCAGTGGGGAGCCTGCTTCCCCCTCTCTCTCTGCCTGCCTCTCTGCCTACTTGTGATCTCTTTCTCTCCCTGTCAAATAAATAAATAAAATCTTAAAAAAAAAAAAAGAAAACAGAAATGACCATACAAATCACAACCCATATATACTATGATTGTTTTCACATAGGTCATGATGTCAGTAATTTTCCTCGTTAAGGCACAGAAAGGCTATGAGTCATAGATGGTTTCCAGAGCTGACGCTGTAACTCCATGCCTTTCTCCTTCACTGAAGAAACTGCCCAAAAGTGAGTGAGTGAGAACCAAGGTCATTTTGAATCCCCTCTGAGTCTCAGTGGCTTTGATATTTACACCACCGGAAGTATAAGATTAGTTGAGTTGCACCTCCCGCAGATCCTCATGCACCAGAGCGAAAGGCAAAGCTGTTGTTAGAATGAATGAGCGCAGTAGTGGGGAGTGCACTGATTCCCGCAGGATGTCCCACAAGATACAGTTACTGCGGACAGAAGGAGTTACAGGGTCAAACAAATGCAAGCAGAAACTCGATTAAACAAAACCAGTGCAGTTTCTCTCAGGCACAACTTCGCTAAATCTTCAGTATGCTAATAAATATGGTAACTTTCCAAGAGGGAGAAATAGTTCGCAGCATTTCCCAAAAAACACTCTGCCCAAAAAGTTCTTTCTGGCATACCATTTCGTGGCTCTCGTGTCCCATGGGAAATACTTGGGGAGTGGAAAGACTTCAGGGTTTGGAGTCCGACTGGCCAGACGTGGAGCCTGGCTCTGCCATGTGGCAGCTGTTCCGAGCCTCGGTCTCCTTGTCTGTAAAATGGGATCATTATAATTACTGCCTCACCTGCTTTCTTTTTGCCCAATTATAAGGGTTATGTAAATGAAGCCATCCAAAGAGCGCCTGGTGCAGCGAACCGGTTTTCCCTGATGTAAACTGAGCTCTAGTGGCAGAATTATAAGAGTACACAAATATTGTCCCTGGTGGTGGCAGCCCACGCGTGCCACCTACATACCCAGCTCCCCAGGTACAAAAACCTGATAACCTCAGGAACTCAGTGGCTAGCATCAGACATCTTCAGGTTGTCGTCTGGATAGCTGCTGCCTCCTGCCTATGTCCTTGGAAGCTTCCGGAATGGTAAATGTCAATGTCAGAGGGCTCCAGCCAGCAGCTTGGGGTACATGTATTGGCGGGGATGGGGGAGGGTATCATGTCACATCAGCAGAAAACAGCAGCCTTCAAGGAAGCCCTGTGCCCAGCGCGTACTGCCGTCTAATTACCTTCTGACCACCTGCCTTTCAACTTTAGAACCCCGAGTTACCAAAACTTGAAATGTCACTAGCTTTGTAAATCCTACTCTCTGAATGTTGGGTGTACAAAAAGGATTTGCTCCAAAAAGAAGGATGCTGGTCAGTTACGCTAAAACAAAAAGAATTTAAAAACATAATAAAATGTGGAAAAGGGTGCTGGCTTTGGCTGCGCAGTTTTGTTTTACGCAGCGCCCTAGGAAGGTAAGTGAGATTCTAAGGGTCGTCTCCACGATCTCTGCTTTGGGGATTTACCACTCCCTCATCCCACAGCATTCAAGCGGAGGTAGGACAAGGTGACTTCAGAGTTGTCAGTGCTTGTCTTCTCTGCCACAACCAAAGGAGCCAAGCAGGGATGATGGGCCGAGGCACATGTCCCTGAACCCCAAAATAGGGCTTCAAAGCTGGGGGCTTCACCTGTGAGTCAACACGTTTCCTTTTTCCCTTAAACTGAGTATTGTTTCTGTCTTTTCGACTAAAAGTCCTGATTAATAAAAGGAGTGTTTGGACCACTTTTTCCTATGCTGCTATCCAACAAATGTTTGTTGAGCACCTACTATGTGCTAGGACTGCCTGTGAGCCCTGGGAATGTAACAGGAAACAACACAGGCCAGTTCCCTGTCCTCTTAGGCCTGTCTGAAATATAGACTCATTGGATAATTAACTTAAAAATATTTTTTACACGTCAACCATATGTCAATAAAAAAAGAAAAATATTATTTTAAATTCCTGTTTATAAAATGAATACAAACTCACTGGAAATATTAAAAACAAGAGGAAAGAAGATATGTACCCAAAAAAGTAGAAGGAAGAAAAAAATTCACTCATAATTCCATCAGCCAAGGACAGCCACTGTGAACATTTTTATGTATTGAGTTTTGGGTTTTTTTTTTCAAAACAAATATGTTTTTTAAAAATGAAATGGCATGGAATATATAGTTCTCATTGTGCATTTCTACAAAAGGCATCCTGACTATTTTCCCATGTCATTAAATACTCTTAGAAAATATTATTTTGAAAAAACATAATTCAAAACAGCTGCGTTGTATTTTATCACATGGATAGACAGAATTTTTTAAAATGAATTTCCTATCATTAGGCAATCGGGTTCTTCCCAGCATTATGCTGTTATAAATAACACGGAGATGAACATCCTTGTACAGAAAACCTTCGTCCATATCCTGTGACTTCTTTAGGTATATCTCCAGAGGTGGAATTTTAGGAGGCCAAAGGAAAGGGACATTTTAAAGTTTTGTGATGCTTATCACAGTTTGCCCTGCGGGGAAGCTGTATCAGTGCACATCTCTACCAGTAGGGCAGGAATGAGGACTTCTCCCGCTCCCACTTCCTCATTGGGAATTTAGCAAGGCCAGGACTGGGTGGGGTCAGTGAGGCTCTTGCCTCGGGCACCAAATAGAAGGGGGCACCCAAAAAAGTCAGTCATCAGGATAAAAAGGATTCGATACAATGCTAAAAAAAAATCAAAATGAATGTAAAAAAATTCACAATGAACAAAATCTGACAATTATAAAGAAAAGCACATTGCCGTGACTCCGAGGGGAAAAAAAATGCATGCCTCTACTTCCATGATTTTATGTATTTTTAAAAAATATCCGTTCCAGAATGTTAAACAATTATGGAGCAGCACCTGTGTGCCAGGGACAAGGCCTGGCTCTAAGAATTGGGCCAATAGAACCTAATCCCTGCCCTCGAGGAGATTCTTGTCCCGTGGGGACAGCAGACATATAAATGGCTAAATCACAACAAAAGCATATTAAAAAGCGGATATACTAAAACAATATTATTTTAGGTTTAAATATTTGAGAATTACATTCAGATCTTTTGACAGGTTTTTTTTTTTTTTAAGATTTTTTAAATTATTCATTTGAGAGAGAGAGAGAGAGCATGCCAACTAGAGCAGGGGAAGGGGCAGGAGGGGGGGAGAGGGGCGGGGCCGAAGGAGAAGCAGACTCTGCTGAGCAGGGAGCCCGATGTGGGGCTCTATCCCGGCGCTCCAGGATCACAGCCTGAGCCAAAGGCAGGTGAGCCTTTGCCTCACTGAGCCACCAGGTGCCCCTTGATAGAGTTTTATACGCATTAAACACACTTTCAAAGTTTTCTCTTGTATGTTGTAACATAAAACTCTCAATGGAAAACGAAATAAAGAAGAAGATTTTGAATTTTGATTTGTATTGATGAGTTCGTTTCCATGCAATATTACCAAATATCAGTAAATAATACCAAAATATTACCAAATGATACCAAACCCAAAGTCTGGGTATAAATAAAAGAGCTAAACCTAAATTAAGGTTGTGATTTTTGATAGCCTGCTTTTCATCTTTTAATATTCTTTAGTGTTCTAGAAAAAAGTTCACTATTAAAAACTATGTAGGGGCGTCTATGTGGCTCGGTCAGTTAAGCTTCTGCCTTCGGCTCAGGTCAGGGTCCTGATATCCAGCCCGAGGTCTGACTCCCTGCTCAGTGGGGAGTCTGCCTCTCTCTCTGCCCCTCCCTCTGCTCTCTCTCTCTCTCTCTCAAATAAATAAATAAATTAAATTAAAAAAAAACTATCTGAAAGTATATGATAGGGGTACACATTTTTCCTTTTGCTTCCTGCTCCAATATGGCTTGGCACGTCACTGGAATTTAGGTTGTTGATTTCAAAATGACAGTGGTTTCAGATTGGCGCAATCATCCAGTTCTGTGCGCATATTATGCTAGATCCTGGAGGGAATGCTGAGATGACTACGACACAGTCCCTGACCAGAGAGCGATGGTAATTCAGAAGGGCAAACAGCTAAGGGTATTATAGATCACTGAGTAGACCTGGGCTCTATCACTTACCACCTCTTTGGTCTTAAACAAACCTTCAACCTTTCCAGGCTCATTTTTTTTTCTCTTATACAACAATGCGTATAAAACCTCCCCCAAAGCATTGTTGTAGATGAGGTGCTTACCACGCAGTGAGTGCTCGACACTCAGTAACTATGATTGATGATGGTGGTAACTTAGGGTCCATGAATTTGGCCCATTTCCTCTGCAAACAATCACAGAGCAGCACCTATGTGCCTCAATTGAGAATTGGCTCAACAAGACTCGGCCATTGCCCTCAAGGAGCTTATAGTCCGGTGGGGGCCGCAGACACACAAATGGCTAAATCACAACCTAATGCAATCAGTCCTTGGCAAAAGTTGGGTCTTGCAGGATGGGTAGGATTTTGCTAGGTAGAGAAGAGGGGAGAGGGCGTTATGACAAAGGGGACAGGAGGAACAGAGATATGGAGGCAGGAAGGGCTTGGAAAACTGTCCTGTGTGGCTTCAAATGGTGGGTGGCAGGGATCCAGCACGCCTCTCTTCGCCCTTGGAAGAGATTCCTCAGTGATCCCAGTGGCCAGGGCGTGAGCTCATCTCTTCCTGTCTGCCTGTGGTCAGTGGTGCTCGAGGTGCTGAGTGACTGAGGGATTTGATCCAGGTCACAGAGCAAAGGACTCTGGGGCAGTTAGTTCCATGAAGGCCAAACTTTGTTCCTTGGGAAAGCTGGAGAAACCGTGGCATTTCTGTTTGTTTTCCTTTTAAAAACTCCCATCCTTTATTGATTCACCCTTCCTTCTGCCATCGTGCACGTGAACTGTCCCTGAGATTTGGCAATCCTTGTGCTGAGAAACAGTGGACTGGGATTCGTATCCAGTCTCCTGGGAGCCGCCTTGAATCTGATTACTGTCCCCCTCCCTGCACCACCCCCACCCTGTGAACTCCTCCAGGGTCTGGAGTCCTGTCTGGTCACCTCCCCGAAGTCCAGACTGTCCCCAGCTTACTGTAGGTGCTGCGCAAACATTTACCGATTCAACACCATCCAGACGACTCTGATGACCTTCTGGGGATGTTCGTTCGTCCCCAGGCTGGGTAAGGAAGGGGGCGCCTCGCTCTTTCTCTGCCTCTTTCCAGTTTCCCTTGCTCTCCTTGGGGCCTCCCAGCCTCTCAGTCGGGAAGTTACCGAGCTATAAACAGACACTTAAATGAACGAGCTCAGCCTGTAAAGAATCCTTTGAAGAAAGATTGCAATGTGACTAATCATCCCCTAATTTATTGGTCTGTAAATTTGCATTTTCCTACAATACATTTTTCTTAATGGAGGGTCCTCCCACGCCATGGACAAAGGCAATTTCAGCTGGGGTTGAGCTTCCCATTAAGAAGCTACAGCTTCTTTTCCAACATTAGTGTCACCATCGTTTTAATGCCTGTAACAAGCTCATATGCGGGCAGGGGCCAGAAGAAGGTAGGGTGGAGGGGAACAGGGGAAGGGCTGGGGGGGCTGGGGTGAGGAGGGCAGGTGAGAGGGGGACAGGCAGTGAGGGCCCTATCTTTGCCCCACCCCCTCCCAGCTCCAGCCTTTCAGTACCTGGAACTGCTACCCCACTCCCCGCACCTCCCCCCATGCCTCCCCTCCCCCAACCCCTGGCCTGGGGACAGGCTTGGGCAGGATTTATGGGGCTGGCCCCTGTGGAGAGGATCCGGGGATAAATCTCAGCTTATTTAGAAGCGTGATCTACATTTATTGCACTTAATGTGATCTTTAACGTGTCCAAGAGGGGCCCATAAATCCCAGCCTGGCCGGCTCCGCCAGCAGGGCCCCCTGGGCCAGGCCCCTCCCCTTGCTGGGGCAAACTAGTGGGAGTTCCTGGGTCTGTTGATTCCCTTCGCTGGAGGCTTCCGCCCTAGCTCTGCAACCCTGGCGGGTGCCCTCCCCGAGCTGTCTGAATGAAGCCGGGGGCCAAAGCCACATGCCCACAGGCAGGTTTGGCCCCCAGAAACCCCACTCTGCAGATGCTGAGGCCCCTGTCTGGACCAGAAACCCCTCATGCCTCTTTGACTAAGTAACTTCTAGGATCCTTTCCCGAGCTAGATTTGAAAACGCTGCGATTTTGCAATTAACATGATGCAGGCGCCGAGGAGAGAGGTGAGCAAGCAGGGAGAATGTTGTAATAGCATCCCAGGGCAGTAGGCAGAAGTAGAGGGAGGCAGATTCTAGGACTACGATCATCTACTATTATTTTTTTTTAAGCTGAGCACGTGTGTACATAATACTAACAAGCCCGGCGATGTGGCTAGCATTTTACAATTTTTTAAAAAAGATTTTATATATTCATTTGATAGAGATAGATAAACATATTCATTTATATATTCATTTGATAGATCACAGGTAGTCAGAGAGGCAGGCAGAGGGAGAGGGGGAAGCAGGCTCCCCACTGAGCAGAGAACCCGATGTGGGGCTCGATCCCAGGATCCTGAGATCACGACCTGAGCCGAAGGCATAGAGTTTAACCCACTGAGCCACCCAGGCGCCCCATTTTACAATTTTTAAATCTTGTGCCTGCCTGTCCTTTCCAGTTTCCAGGAGGAATAGTGCTTGTGCCACAAAGAGCGTATTATTTGCACATGTGTCTTTTGGGTGCGTGAGTGTGCATTTCAGGGGGGGGCGGGGAAAGGATGGGGAGAGAGTCCTGGTGAGTCCATTCTCCTGGAGATGATCAAATCAACTTTAAGAACCGACTCTGACAGTCCAAGATCATTCTCTTCTCTGGGCTTGAGACAACTGGCCCAACCCTGATTTTGCCATCCGCTGGGAGCATGCCCAACCCTAGGAAACACATCTGTGTACACATCCATCTGTACATACGTGTGTGTGTGTGTGTGTGTGTGTGTGTGTGTACATGTGAGACGCGAGGGTAAGAAGCCCTGGACCCAGCGAGGCTGATGTGATCATTGGGACTGCCACTTGGGGTTGAGGGTTAGATGTTTTCTTTGGGCGAATTTCTAGAAATAGTGTGTCTGTAATAAAGGTTTGCAGCTGAGTGTCGTATAAGAAATACCAGGGGAGAGATTAATAACTGCGGTTCCACTGAATTTAATGGAATGGTTATACTTCTGTGTATTACTTTCTCATTATAATACCAATCCAGATTCATTGCAGAAAATTTAGAAAATCAGGGGAGCATAATTAAGAAAAAAATTGTTTTAAAGATTTTATTTATGTATGTATTAGAGAGAGAGAGGGAGAGCACAAGCAGGGGGAGCAGCAGGCAGAGGGAGAAGTAGGCTCTCGGCTGAGCAGGGCTCCGTCCCAGGACCCTGGGACCTTGACTTGAGCCAGAGATGCTTAACTGACTGAGCCACCCAGGCTCCTCCAGAAAAAATTTTTTTTTAAATTTGTGATTCTTCCATACAAAGATAACTTTAAACTTTTCCAAAGTATATCTCATTAGACTTTTTTTCTATGTCTGTATATGTTTCATAAAAACCAAGATCCTCCAGTGAGTCCTATTTCGAAAATTCTTGTCTTTATAGATGGGGAACTTTCTTCCCCGGCATTCCACATCCCCCTCCTCGTTGCTGTCACGGGACGCCTTGCTTTCGGGGTGCCCGTGAGCCACGATTTTCCTCCCCAGGCGGATACCCAAGCTGATTTCTGTTTTTTACTCTCGGAATCAATGCCTGAGGCTAAACCTCAATCCCCTGATGGGCTCCTTAGATTCGATATTCCTAGAAGTGGAACCTGAGGCTCAAAGGTGTGCGCCATTGGGGGACTTCCAATAACTCTTGCAGAATTCTCTCTGCAAAGCAGGATCCTCTCCTATCGCGCAGGGACGGGAGGGTCTGCTCCATAACACAAAGGGTTTTGTTTATAACCGAGAAGGTTGGGAGTCAGTTCCTTGGGAGCAAGACGCTGGGGTTACCTTGTCCCTTCTGCTGCGGTAGGGGGTGGGAGAGGCAGGGACAGGGAGCTACTGAAGAAGAGAATCTACCAGCCCGCGCCCTTTGCCAAGGACTGGCCTGGCCCTCACGCCATGTCTGCAATTCCCACCCAGCGGTAGGCACAGGGCAGGAACTGAGTCAACACTGACGAGCGAACAAATATTTGTTGAAAGGACCAATGTTTGTTGAATGTTCAAAAATTTGCTGATAGAACAAATGTTTGTTAAAAGAACACTATTGTTCTTGGAAAAGCTCCTGCTGATTCACAGGCTATTTTCCCCTCTCTGGGGTCCCTGGACTAGCAAATAAGCTCAGCGCCCCCCTCATCAGGGCTGCAGAGGGGACGAGCGCCTCATCTGGCCTCAGCCAGACGAGCTTCTGGAAGCGGGGCTGGTCTTTGTCATCTCTGCGACGCCAGGGTGCAGCACATTCCGCTCTCCCCGCTGTGGTGGAGAAATGGTTGAATGAATAAATGACTTGGTTTTAGACCCCTGCTCGCTGACTTCTCACCCCCAGCGTGGCGTGGAGCGGTCTGCTTAACCTCACTAAAGCTTCCACTCTCAAATGTAAAATGAAGAAACCGAAGTCTTCCACTCGTTTTCTTTAAAGTTTTTAAAATATTCGATCTTTAATATTTGTCCCCAAGAAATCCCATGTCAAACTACTGCCTTCCCTCCCTTGGTGGAACCCCCTAGGGGCCCGTGGCACATGGTTTGAGAATTCTCAACATTGTTCATTTCTGAAGTCTAGACTGACCCCAGGAAGCCATGACTGGGAGGAACATTGCTCGGCACCAGGAATTTTCCCCAAACACAGTCAGTCCAAGAAACTACGAGGGAAGGGACTTCAATCCCGAAGGAGGATTATGGATTAGATTAAAGCATTGTGTTCATGTTAAATTTCCTGGATCCTATAACTGTGTGCAGTTGTCTAAGAGAAGGCCTTTATTCTTAGAAAATATACACTGAAATATGAAGGCAAAGAGCAACATCGCAGCCTAGGTAGGTTCCAAATGGTTCCAAAAAGATATGAATATATATAAAAGAATGATAAAGCAAATATGGCAAAATGTTATAAAAGACGAATATTGGGGTGCCTGGGTGGCTCAGTCAGATAAGCCTCTGCCTTCGGCTCAGGTCATCATCTCAGGGTCCTGGGATCAAGTCCCAGATGGGGCTCTCTGCTCAGCACAGAGTCTGCTTGTCCCTCTCCCTCTGCCTCCAATCCCCCTGCTTGAGATCTCTCTCTCTCTCTTTCTCAAATAAATAAATAAAATCTTTAAAAAAGATAAATATGGATAAAGGATATTCAGGAACTCTTTGCACTACTCTTGCAACTTTTCTGTAAGATCAAATGATCTCAAAATAAGAAATTTTTTCAAAATCATCCCTCTTTCTCAGAATGCCTAGCAAAAGCATTTTTTTAAATTTAAACTATGTCATGAAAAAAGAAATAGAAAAGAAATAAGAAAGACTCCAAGGGAAGAAGAAAGCAGGGAACAAACATTTGTTCTCCCTCTTTTCCTAAGGGGGAGGCAGCAAGGAGCCCTCCATGTTCATAAACTGTCTGGTTGGAATCTGGGAGGTTAGCGAAGCTGGGGCTTAGATCCCTCTTTCAGAGCCAGAGGTGGACGAAGTGCACGACATGCTAGCAGTTCCCACCGAGGACTTCTGCTGATGAATGAGAGCTATAGGGCTGCTCTTTTCTGAGCCTCTTGAGGAGGAGGAGAAGACGGTCAAAGGCTACAGGAAGGCGATGCTCAGGGTGGAGGGAAAGGAGTGGTGGAGAAGAAGGGTGAGGGTCAGGGGAGCTTTGGAAGCAGGAACTAGGTGACCACTTGGTGGAGATGTTGTCGAGAGGATTCCACAGATGGCTCTGAGGCCCCTTCCAGCCCTGAGAGAAACTCAAGGGTCCAGAAGGGCAAGCAGGGCTCCCTGTATGTGCACATGTGTGTGTGCGCACACGCGTGTGTGTTTGCACAGGCACACAGGCCCCTGTCCCCTGCGAGGAGAAAGGGGCTCCTAACGTTCATTAGGAGCACACGAATGTGTGGGCCCCTCGGTGTGCAGGCTGGCCAGCCTACCAGGCTGGGGGCCTCCTGAGAGATCCTCAATCGCTTCCCCACAATCCTGAAATCCAAGAAGTCCTGAAAGCCAAATTTTCACTTCACTCGTAAGTCTGTATGACACAACTTGGACATTCACAAGGCTGTTTATGGTCTTTATTTTTCCCACTTACTGTGAATATTCGTACATTTCATGGCAGAAAGAATAGTTTGCCTACAGAATGCTGCTCAGGTCCCACAGGAGTTATTATAAATACTGAATGACCCTTCTAAAATCTGAATGGTTCTGAAGTCTGAAACCCCCCAAGAGTTTCAGCAAAGGGACGGTGGACTTACGTCCTAGGACGCACTGAGGCCTGGAGCGGTATCTCAGACACATCTGGGCCAAGGGGGCCACCTGACCCCTCCGGGCTCTGTGTCCCTCACCTGCCTCTTCTGCTTGCTCGTTTCCTGCAGGGCTGTGCTCCCCCAAAGCCACCTGGCACGTTCCAAGTTCAGGGCTGGCGTGCCAGTGGTGAACAGGGCTGAGGCGGCAGGTGGATAGAGCTGGCATACCGGGGAGGAGTGCTTTGCTGTCTCTTTCTGGGCTTGTTCCCAGCTCTGCCCTTCTCAGCCCTGGGGCGCCGAGAACAGAGCGCCCGCAGCGGAGAGAAGACCAGCAGCTCCAGCCCCGAGCCGGGACCCATGCCTGGGAGTCCTGGCTCCACCGCTGACCCCACGGGGCCTCGGGGAAGTCGCTGCTCCCGCCTGGGACCCTCTCCCCAGCACCCCTCCGTAACCTCTGGAGTAGTTTTTCTCTTGGGGCGAGGAGGGGTTCCAAGATGAAATTGCCTGCAGAGGCAGCCGTGGGCAGGAAGCATCATTTAGACATGAGTGGTGGTACCCGTGTTTCTTGTGGACGGCCTCTGCATGATGCGGGGACAGTCCCAAACCAGCAGGGGTGCTGGTGCCCTCGCTCCCACCCTCCCACACGTGATGGACGATGTCACTCCAGCAAGCCGCCCCTCTTACTCACTGGTCCCTTTGGCCCTCTGCCCTCCAGCAGTCTTTCCCATCAGCACCGCACAGGCAGCAGCGCCCCCACATTTAAAAAAAGAGAAGAGAGGCGCCTGGGTGGCTCTGTCCGTTGAGTGTCCGACTCCTGATTTCCACTCAGGTCATGATCTCGGGGTGGTGGGATCGAGCCCCGTGTCGGGAAGGGGGGGTCCACACTCAGCTGGGAGTCTGCTTGGGGTTCTTTCCCTCTCTCCCTCCCCCTGCTCACACACTCACGCTCTCTGTCAGATAAATAAATAAATAGATCTTTTTTTAAAGAAGACAAAGACCCTCTGTACCAAATGCACGCTGGTGTCCTGGATGGAACTGGGTCCCGCACCAGAAAAAGGACATCTGCGGGAAGCCTAGTGAAATCCGAATACAAACTGTGGTGTGGTTAATGGTATTGTGCTGACGTCCAGTTTTGACGAATGCACTGTGGTCATGGAAGTGGTCGGCATCAGGGGAAGCTGCGTAGAAACCATCCGGGAACTCTCCGGGGTATCTTTGCAAAAGTTTTATACATGCAAAATTGTTCCAGAATAAAAAAATTATTTTTTTTTGTTATTTTAGGAAGCTCTCTCAATTCCACATCCCATCCTATCTTTTGCCTCCTGTTTTATCAGAATGCTCCCAGAGAACTGTCCACACCCATTGCCAACAGTCCCTCTGCCCCCATTCCGAGAGCTGGCACTCTGGTCAGGCTCCCGCCTCCCCCCCCCCCACGCCGCCCCCCACGCTGCCCTGATGGCCATCCCCAGGCCTCGCCCCTCGGCATCCTGGCCCCTCGGCGGGACCCTTGGTCAACCCCCCTCTTGAAACCCTTCCCTGACTTGGCTTTGAGACTTGGCGGGTCTGGTCTCTGCTCAGACCTCGCTGGCGCTTCTTTCTCCGTCTCTTTTGACACATTTCTGTTCTCTCTCAAACCTCTAGGTGTGGCCTGCAGCCCCAGACTCAGTTTTGGATGCCTCCCTCCCTCCCCAGGTGACCTCACCCAGCTCCCCGGCTTTAAATACCACCCACGCGCTGACAGCTTCCAGGTGTGTGTCCTCACAGACCCGCTCTCGGCCGCGCGCTCCCGGCCTCCGCTCGGGTGTGCAGAAGGCCTCCCCTCAGACCGGCTCCAAAACCCACCCCGAGCACCCGCCCGCCCCCTGCTCGCCCCTCTTCACCCCCGCAGTGGCAACTCCATCCTCCGGGTGCTCTGGCCCCAAACCTTGAACAAGACCCGGACTTCTTATTCTAGTGGCAGATCCTGTCCTCTCTCCATAATACGTCCAAAAATCTGACCACATCTCCCCACCTCCACTCTTCCCCCATCCCAGGCACAGCGTCTCTCACCGGATGCATTCAGTAACCCCCTTGTGGGGCTCCCTGCTTCTGCCCTTGGCCCTCTGGGTCTGTTTCTTTTCTTTTCTTTCTTTAGAGAAAGAGAGAGAGGGAGGGAGCACGAGCAGAGGGAGGGGCAGAGGGAGAGGAAGAGAGAGAATCTCAAGCAGATTTCTCACTGAGCGCAGAGTCTGATGTGGGGCTCGATCTCACGACCCATGAGATCATGACCTGAGCCGAAACCAAGAGTTAGAAGGTTAACTGACTGAGCCACGCCGGTGCCCCCACCTGAGTCTGTTTTCAAAACAGCAGCCAAAGGATCCTTTGCAAATATATCACATCAGGTTGTCCTCAGTTCTAAACCCTTTAATGACGTCCTATATCATTCAAATTAAGAGTCAAGTCCTTACAGGGGCTGTCAAGGTCTGTACAACCTGGTCCCCCATTTCTCTGATGTCGTCTCCCCTCATTCCTCTCCTTGCCTGCTCTGCTCCAACCACATTGGCCTTCTTCCTGTCTTTCCATACAGGTTAGACGTGTTTCTGCCTCAGGGCCTTTGCACACGCTATTCCTTCCACTTGGAATGTTCTACCTCTCCTCTTTCTTCGAGAGTCTGCTCAAAGGTCCCCTTCTCAGGTAGGCTTTCACTGACCACCTTTCAGAAGACAGTAAAACCCCCAACTCTTTCCCCTCTTTTAGACTTCTCTGTAGCATTCATCATCATGGGATGCACTTGGCCTACTTGCTTGTTGTTCATTGTCTCCCTGACCAGACGTCATGTCCGGAAGGCAGAAACCCAATTTTGTTTTCTGCTGGGATAGGACCTGGTGGGCGAGCAACCTGATGTTGCTTTTTTTTTTTTAAATCAACTTTCATGCCTTGAGCTGGAAAAAATTGCTGATCTGAATGCTACCTGAAACATTCTCTGCTGGTTGTGGAAGGCTTTTCCTGTGGCGCCAGGGCTAAAGTAGCCTGGCCAGCTGAGTGCCAACGCCCCCCTCTCCCCTTGCAGGGGTCGCGGGCGTGCTGTGGCCTGTGTGTGTGCGCCCTGATGCATGTGGAGCACACTGGTGGCTGCCGGGTGACGTGCTCGTCTACCCTTCTAGGGTCCCTGTGGCATCCCAGGTGAGAGTACGTCTGACACAGGCCTTGGATGTGCAGCTGGGAGGCCGCAGCCTCCTCCCTCCCCTCCTCACTCATCCGCCTCAGCCCTCCGTCTGGCTGCCAGAAGTCGCCAGGCCAGTGTGGACAGAGACGGGCCTGAGTGGCCAAGGGACGCTGGGGACCCTGAGAGGCTGGATGGAGGCGGCCCCTCCAGTCAGCGGTCTGGACCAGCTGCCCAGTACCTGGCCCTGGCTCCCAGCTGGGGCCCCCGCCCTGCGTGCCCCTCTCCGCCTCCCCTGCCTTCCTGCTTTGTGTCTCCGCTGCTCTCCTAGCTTTCTCTCTTCCGTTTTGCTCTTCTCTCTCCCCAGTTCCTTGCTTCCTTCCCGCCTGTGTCTGCCTCCCCTTTCTCTGTGCCCCCCTTCCCGAGTCTCTTCTTCCTGCCCCCCTCCCCGCATCTCTGTAGGTCCCCCCTCCCTCGGCCCCTCTCTCCCTTTCTTTCCTTCTTTCTGGCTTTCTCCCGGGTCTGTCTGTCCCCAGGCTGTGCCTGCCCTCGCCGCCTCCTTCTCTCCCCGCCGGCCTGTCCCCGTCTCTTCCTCGCCCGGCCTCGTCTGTCTCTCCCCCTGCTTTCCGGGAAGGCAGCTGTGATTTACGAGCTGCGGACAGGGCCAGCTGCGGGTGCGGGAGGCCTTGATTACAGTTTCCCCGAGGAAGCGGCCGGCTCGGGGATGGCAGGGCGACAGCGTTTACGCAGAGCGCAGAGCGGCCGGGGCTCTCCGAGCACGGCTGTCAGCCCTAGACGGATGGAGTGCCGGAGAAGGCCCATTACTTCATTCACACCTCTTCGGGCAAACAATAAAACACTTACACACGGCCTTGACTCCGGAGGGCCTCCCCCCAGAACATTCCCAGCCTGGCCCAGGGTTTGGGCCTTTCTGATGGGAAGGAGGATGGTGGGGGTGGGGGTGGGGGTGGGGTAGGGGGGAGTCCCTGGGGAGGCGCCCCAGGCCCAAGCCCCAGACCTGGCTCCCAGCCCAGGGCTTTGGCACTGTCCCAGACCAGCCACTTCTCTCTGGGCCTCAGTCTCCTCATCTGTGAAATGGGGTGTAATGCTCACACAGGATAGGTAAGGAGAAAACATGTATAAACTGTAGAGTGCCACACAAAGTCAGTGATCTGTTCTCCACACCCTGGACAGAAGGGAAAGTGCCCACGATTCTAAACCGGGCCCTGCCAGAGAAGGTATCCAAGCGAAGCCTGAGACGTAATTCAAGACTGACCTTGGACTGGCAGAAAGCCATAAGGTTGGCAAAGTCACCTCCTTGCTGCTTGTTCCTGAGGGAAGCCCTCCACGTGGGCACCTGATACGGAGTCTCCATTCACACGGAGGTAAAGTGGCCACCCGCAACTCTGTCCCACTTAAGGGGAAGGTGCATTTCCCCCCAGGACTTCCGACACCACCCAGGAGGTGGAGAAAGGGCTGGAGCCTGCGGGGGGCGGTCACTGAGTCCCTGTTTCTGGAAAGGAGGCTGGAGCGGACAGATCGGTTATAGTGCGCTCGCTGCAAGCCGGGCGCGTGAACCACGTCTGCGTCTGGGACCCGGGCTGGCGTCACCGCTCTCCTCGGCCGCGGGACTTCGGGCACGTGGCTCGACCTCTCCGGGCCTCAGTTTCCTCATCCATTCGCTGGGGAGGGTGACAAGGAGTAGTCCCCGGGACAGCCGTGGGGACGAATGAGAAGATGCACAGAAAGGGCCGAGAGAAGCTTCCGGCGCACACAGTAGGACACACTGTCCATCCGCGAGCCTCCGCCAGCCTGTGCGTCCTGCCCCTCCCTGCTTCTCGGCCCCCACCGTCCGTCTCTGGTGTCAATTTAACACCCTTCCTCATACAAGGTGAGGCAGGAGGCCAAGCCCAGGACATAAGGGGTTGGTCCACAAACAGATTTAACTCGGGGATTAAAATCCTCCAGCAGCCCTCCCCCATTCTCTCCGCCCCCCTGCCACGGCCCCCAACAAAAGCCCAAACAGATCTGTGGGGGGGTGAAGGAGCCAAGGAACCAAAGTGCGACTCTGTCTCCTTCCTTATATTGAGCCGACCGGCCCGTGTGATCCCACGCCTCGTTAGGTCCGCGGCCTGAAGCTCCACTTGTTCGTGGGTGTACGAATACGTTCGCCAATTACCCTCACTCCTCGGAGCCTCAATTTCCCCATCTCCGAAATGGGATCACAGCTCCCGTGAATGCGAAGGGTGACTGCAGAGATTCAAGCAGGTGACGCAGCAGCATGGCCCTGAGTCTGGGGGACGTCTATTGCGCCATGTGCGGGACGGTGTCCTAGACCCCGGGGACGCGAGGACGAGCCCGATGAAGGGTTCTTCAGGAGCTTACACTCTGGTTGGGGGCCAGAGAGGGCGTTTACTGCCAGGGCCATCAGGAAAGGCCCCTCTGTTTGGCCACTTCACTTTTCCTGCCTAAATCATGAAGGCCCCACCACCCTGGGGGTGCTCCCTCCACGGTCAGCCCGCCAGGTCTGTGATGGGCCACGAGCCCGCCTGGCACTGCTCTCCCGGGGTCCTCTGTCTCCATGCCCGTAAGCACCCCGACCAGGCCTCCAGGCAGAGAGGCTGTGGCGAAAGCAGTCTCCTCGCGGGACTTCGGGACCCCTGTCTCCTCCCTCCCCAGGCGTCTGGCCAGGCCTCCAGGAGCCCTGGCTCCCCGCCCACTAGAGGTATCAGCCGGAACCCCTGACCCACTGTGGCCACTCGGGAGAGGCCCCTGGAGAGAGCAACCCACCCCCCCCCCCCGGCCGCTTGTCCACCAGGGTCACGGGGCAGAGTTCGCACAGAGGGTGCCGCAGATAAAATTGCCTTGGGCCTAAAAGCAGCGAGTGGCATGACCTTGGCCATGCTGAGGCCTCCGGACACACAGGTGACAGTGTGGGCACGGGGTCCAGCAAGCCCCAGAACCAAGGACCCCAGCTGCGGGGCAGCTGACCAACGGCGCACGCCCCCATCCCAGGGGCCTCCCTGCAGCCCCGAGGGTGAATTTCTCCATCCTCAGGGGTCCCCTGACTGAATGGAGCCCGCTGAGGCCCAGAAATGACCCTCCAACTCTAGGAATTAAGCCACAGAAGCCACAGCTTTCTGGATACGGAGGCAGTTTCACGATTCCCTCCCTGAACAGAGGGATTAAGGACCATGAGCCAGAGGTCGCTGAGCAGAGGTGGAAAGGGGAAACTACTTCCCTCCCTTTGGTTCTGTCAGAAGAGGCTTCCTAGAGGAGGAGATGTTTTAGAGTAATGAAAGATGGTTGTGCTAAGCAACATTCCCCAAGAGTGGACTATGGGCGCCGTGCGGAGCCTGATGCACCGCTTCTCATCTACCCCACAGGGCAAGTCCCCGAGACACGTCTTTCCAGGCTCTCTGACTACAGAGGACGAGGGACTCCGGAATTCACAGTGAGCGAGGGTCAGACCCAGGCTTGTTACCACGGGCGAGTTCCAAGCCTTGGCAGCCGCCTGGGAGACAGAGCACATGAGACCCCCAAGGCCACCCAAGCTGGATGGGATCCTCCTTGCCCATATCACCAGTGGGAAAACAGCAGGATTGGGGCTCCCCCTCTCCTACCTCCCCTCTATCCCTCAGGAGCTCTGGGGGCAGACTGGACCCTGAAAACTCACAGATGTGAGGGGGAGGGAGCCTGCTGGCCCGAACCGGCCCTTTCTGAGCACCTGCTGTGTTCTGAGCCTTCTCCATACCTGACCTCCTACGATCGTCACTCCCACAAAGGCACCATCAACCCACCACCAACATCCATAGTCATCAAATAATGGATCTTTACCCAATATCCACTATGCATTCAGCATTGCACTAAACACGGAGACTGGGGTGGTTGAGTGGGGGAGAATAAATGGGGAGGGGGGTTGCAAGGCGTGGTCCCCATTTCCAAGAGGCCCGTGATCCTTGGGCAGAGGCTGCCTGTGCTCAGAAAGTGGATTCTGTTTAGTGTTTTAGAAGCATTATCTGCAAATGCTAGGAGACGGGAAGGGATCACGGGTCCGGGGACCAGGGGGCTCCTGGAAGGGGGAGCTGGAGAAAGGCCTTAGGCAAGCTTCTGGTCTCTTCCCACACGCAGACATCCTGACCCCATGGGACCCTCGTGGGTCTGGAAGGCTTTCTCCTTGGTCTTCCTGAAAACGCCCGCCTCTCCTGCACGACTGTCAGAGGTGGGCCCCTTCCCCTGGCTTTCCCCGTCCCGCCCCACTTCCTCTGGAAGAACGAGGGGCTCCCCAGCCCAGGTGTGATGACTACAGCTTATATGAGCCCCCTCACCTCACCCATCAGTCGGGAATGAGATGGTCTCTCTCCCTCTCTCTCTCTCTCTCTCCCCCTCTCCCTCGGCAGACACCGCCTAGGTGAGGAAGCAGTGAGCAATGGTGCACGGAGCTTCCTTAGCTCGGGCCCGACACACAGTAGGACTGCAATAGCTCCTAGTGCTGTTGATGTTGTCGGCAGGCACAGGGTAAATATTCTAAGGAAGTGGAATGTGCTGGATAGGTGAGAACAGCAGGGAACACGCCCCCGCCCCGGAGGAGGATGGGAGGGTTGGGGGGGGAAGGGGGGAAGAAGCCCTCGCAGGGAGGCAGACCTGTGAGGGGCCTGGAGTTGTATGAAGAAGATCTGAAGCCTGATGGGGGAGCTGAGGGGGAGGAGGAAGGAGGGAGGCTGTGTGATCCTTCACCCAGATGGATGGTTCTAGCACCAGCGCAGACAGGTAAACAGTGGGCCTGGGGCCAGACACCCCACCCCCACCCCACCCCTGCTGGCTCTATATTGGTGACAACTCCTGTCAGGGCTTGATGAGAGGCTGCTGGCTGCTTCTGCCCCCTTGGCCCTGCTAGGGGATGGACGTTTTTCCCGAAGTTGGGGGGGCCAGGGTCTACTCTCATGACCCAGATGCACAAGAAAGCACAGGGAGAGAGAGAAGAGGGGCCCTTCCTTTCTCTCCACCTCCATGGAAATTCAGAACAATGTTGGTCCTGCCAGATCCTCTGTGTTGGTCAAGGCCCTCTCCTCCAGGAAGCCCTCCCTGACCTGTCTCCTTTATCGCCCCCTAGAGTCACACCCACTCCCACAGGAATTGATCCCCTCATTGAAGGCCCTAGCTTCTGCTGTCTGTCCCATTCCCTTGACATTTGCACTAATGTTTGTACAAATGAAGCCCAGTTCGACGCTCACTGGCTGCGTGCCCTGGGCTGCCCAAAACTGCGGTCACTTCATCTCCTTCATGGGCGTATAAACTAGAGATCCTGTAAGGCAGATTTTGATCCTGGATCTTCCACGTCCTGGCTTTGAACCTCAGTTTCTCCATCTGGAAAATGGGGATGGCTACAATGCTCATCTCCCAGTGTTTGCATGAGCACAAAGTGAGGCATTTGTGCAAAGGACCTGGCCCAGGACAGAGACGGGAGCACTTAACAGTGACCTCTTTGTGGACAGGTAAGCACAGGGGCTCACAGAGGCAGCCCCCACTTGGAAACCACACAGGGGCTCCCATCTCTCTGGGGCAGGGTAACAGGTCTGGGAGGGAGGAGCGCTGGGTTCGGGCACATTCCCCCAGAGTCCTGTTGGCCCGGTGATCTGTTCGCTCACATTTCTACCCCTCTTCAGTGTATCCTGTTTTATTTACTTGATTTTATTCTTTGTGTACCAATGATTGTTGAGCGAATTAGTCTGAAGACACTCTGGCTGGATTTGGGGGAAATTAAAAACTTCCTCTTAACTGTGCCACGTTTTGGTGGGGGCGGGTGTCCTTTTTAAAATCTATTTACAAGTCTTTGGAATGCCCCAAGACAAGAGCTTCAGTTTTTAAAGCTTAAAAACTGTGCCGATCTAGTCAGCACAATGTAATCATAGTTCATTAAATTTCAACTGCACCTTATTTGAGATACGCTCTCAGTCAGTTTGGGTCCAAAGCGGGAGCCGCTGTAAGAGGGGAGGCGTTCAAGCCTTTCGGGCATCTGCACAGAGGACGGAGGCTGACCCCCATCCCCAGAGCCTGGTCTGGGGGTCCTGCGGCATCCCTACAGGGAGCTCTCAGGACACCCCTGAGGAGACTCAAGACTGGGGCCAAAGGGACGTTCGCTGCAGTCTCCCGGGTGCTCCCTCATGCCTGTGGGGAAGGCAGGGTAGCGTTGGGGGTGAAAACTAGGCACCCAGGTCACCTCGGTGGTGCAGAGGCCTGAACCTTAACAGCCCGCAAGCACTACTCTTCTGTCTCATCCATCCATCCCCCTGCCCGCCATCAGACCCATTCTCCACCCACCTTTCCAGCGCTAACCTGCACGACCCCTGTCCACCCATCACCCAGCCGTCCCTTAACCCCTCCATCTCGCTCCAGCTGTCCAACCACCCACCCGTCCGGCGATCCGGGGAATAAATTTTTGAAAAGAAAAAAATAGAAATAACAGCAAGATCCCTGGGGTAAGAAAGAACAGGGACTCCAAGGCTATGAAGGCGGTGAAGAAGAAGGTACAGAGGAAGAGAAGAGCGTGAGGAGCTGGGCATCGCCAGGTCCCTCCGGGCCACCGTCAGGAGTGAGTCTGGGGACTGAGCCGAGCCAGTGGTGGGGTGGAGGTGGCGAGGCGGGCAGAGGCCAGCAGGGGCCCCAGACCCTAGAGCCCTTCCGTCCAGCCCTCGTGCTGTCACCACCAGCGACCAGCAGCCGTGGCGGAGCAAGGAGCTGGCGCTCGAAGAAGAAAATTGGATTTGGAAGCAGCAGACCTGGGCTGGGCTCTACTTCTCATCGTTTGTGTGGGCCTCAGTTTCCCCACTGGCAACGGACACGATCTTTCTACCTCCTGGATTTCAGGAGGAGCGCTCGACGGTCGAGAAGCACACGGCGCGTAGGTGAGGTTCCCGGAAGCTAAAGAAATCTGGGGGTGAGGGGTGGGAGGCCCGGAGTGTCCGCCGCTACCCGGATGGGCACAGCAGCCGGGGGGGTGGGCTTGAGTCCAGGCTCCTGGGCTGCCTGAGGGCTCCGGCTACCGGGTCAGATGCCTCTGAGAGCAAGACGTGAGCAAAGAGTATGTTTAGAAGGGATATACTCAACCCCACTTGCCCAGTGGGTTGGATCAGGAATGTCAGAGCAGGACATTTAAAAAAAGCCCTTCCACATGGCCATCTGCCCCAGCAGGTGAGAGCCACCCCCCGCACCCCTCTTCACTTGTGTGACCGTTGAGGGGCAGGGGGTCCCCAAGGAAGAGGGCGAGCTGTGGGTCGGAGGCAGCTGCCTGTGGTCCTGCGACCTGGACGAGGCCAGTGACCTCGCGGCAAACCCAGGATTGCTGGGTGGTGGAGAGGAAACAAGAAAACGCCCCCTTCTCTCTCCCTCTGTCCTTACTTTGTTCCAGAAAAGTATTTAAGGCTGATGTAAAGGACCTGGCACACAGTGACTCCTCATTCATCCAAAACCATTCCCCAGGGTGGCCCCTCGGTGGCCACCGTGCCCCCCGCCCCCTGGCCAGGCCAGAGACCCCAGCCCTCCTGTGCCCCGGGACCCGAGGAGAAGGCTGGGGGCGGGTGGGCTCTGGCAGCTACCCCGGGCTGAGGTCTCGGAGATACGAGCCCGGCCGTGAAGCCTGCGCTGGTCTACGGAGCATCCCGGAATCCGGATGACGGTTTCTTTCCATGCGCTCATTCATTGCCCAGACTTCTGCTGAGCATAGGTTCTGGCTTCCCTGAGTGTTGGGGAGAGGGGAGGGGGGCCGGGCGGGGGGCCCGCCTGGGGGCCTTCAGGCCTCCCACTGGCCGGGACACATGGTTTACGGAGCCCTGGGCCAGGGAGCGAGTGGTAGGGTGGAGGTGGGAGGTGCCGGCCCGGACAGACGGACAGACTGACTGAGCTGAGACAGCCCCCAAGCTTAGTCAGTGTTTCAACTTTTCCCATTTGAACCAAAGACAGCAGACCTCAAACTCGGGCCCTTGCCCCGACTCCCACACCCACCCTCCCTTCTCCGGGCCCCTCTCCCTCCTCCTGCCCACCCACCACCCCGGCCTGGAGTTTAGGGATGGCTCCAACCTCCCCTGACACCCCGGGATTCTCACTCCCCGTGTTCATCTTGGAGAGCCATGGGCTCCTGAGCGCGCGCGCATGCGCATGCGCATCGTGGGAAGGGCAGAGCCCGAGGGACGGAGCGCTCCCGGGGACGCCCCCTCGCACCAGCTCTTTCGGGCCCCGCCACATCCCATAGCCTCCCATCTTGGCGGGACAGGAGGCTCAGCAAGGTGACGCGGCCGGAGCAAAGCCAGAGAGCAGCTGAGCGGGTGGAGGGGACTCCGCGACGCAAGACATTCTCTTTATTTTTCTTTCCTTAATAGCTGTGGGGGGTTCTCTCAATTAGGAACATAAAAAGTGTAATAAAAAAATGATCCATAATTTCAACAGAGAGAACTATCATTAATATTCTTGTGTACATCCTCCCGGACTTTCTTTACACACACACACACACACACACACACACACACACACACACACACACAGCCTCCCTAAGTAAAAAATAAAATTCTATTATGCATACTGCCTCTTTCCCTCCCTTCCTTCCTTTCTACATTCTTTACTTTTCATTATAGAAAAATTCAACGTACACAGAAGACGAGAGGACACCGTAAAGAACACCAGCCCAGGGACATCTGGGTGTCACAGTTGGTTAAGTGTCTGCCTTCGGCTCTGGTCATGATCCCAGGGTCCTGGGATCGAGTCCCGCATCAGGCTCCTTGCTCAGCAGGGGAACTGCTTCTCCCTCTGCCTGTCTCTCCCCCTGCTTGTGCACTCTCTCTGACAAATAAACAAAATCTTTAAAAAAAAAAAAAAGGAAGGAAGGAAGAGAGAGAGGAAGGAAGGAAGGAAGGAAGGGAGGAAGGAAGGAAGGAAGAGACGAAGGAAGGAAGGAAGGAAGGAAGGAAGGAAGGAAGGAAGGAAGGAGGAAAGCCCACAGGCACAGGCTCAGGCTAGAAGTCCCTGTCCTTACCCCTGATTCCTTTCTCAGGCCACCTCCCTCCGAGAACTATCCAGACCAAAGGGGCACAAGGGTGTGGGAGATGCTGCTCATAGGGCCGAGCTTTGGCTCCCAGGGCACAGCTACCAGCATCTCTCCCACCACCGTTCTCCGGCCTGCAACACAGGAAGGGGCCGATTCCCGCCCCTTGGCAACACCAGAGGCCCCCCGCAGAAGGGGTCAGAAGGGTCTCAGCGGGGTGGGACCTGTGCAGAGAAAGCCTGGATCTCCCCCATGTCCCCTGGTCGTGTCCCTGGCCCCACAGCCAGCTCTGATTTCCCTCCCTCTGGATCCCCTGTCTTCCCGGTCCAGAAGGCAATCTGCTCAGGAGTAAACAGACGCCATTCCCCCTCCAAAAGCGTCGTCCCCACCTGATGACCAGGTTGCTTTCCTGCACGGCAGTCCTCGCCCAGGCAGCACCCGAGGGGCCCGAAGGTGAGCAAGGCGTGTGTCCACAGCAGATTGTGTTGGGGGCTGTAGCCAAGGCACATAAATCTTGCTCAGCCTCCGTCTTCTCATCTGTGAAATGGGATTACTCCTCACATCTCCCTCTCTGGGTGGCTGTGAGGCTTAAATAAGGTCATAGCGTGACAAGGACTCAGTATTATTCACTATGATCCAGGGAGCTGACGCCTGACCCTGAAACAGTGAGTTGGTGGCAGAACTGGCCCCCTTGACCAAGAGGAACAAGAGAAAGAGCACTTGATCAGGGAGCTTGCAGATAAATCGTTCAAACGCGTGATGCTAAATTGCGTCCAGTGCCAGTAGGAAAATGAGTACTGAACTGGGAAATAGATGGGGTTACTAGCTAGAGGCTTCCCCAGAGGGTTACATTTAATCAGAGGCCTGAAATATGAGAGGTCTTGTGAAAGGTGGGGACAAGAGCGCTCCAGACAGAAGGCGTGGCATATGCAAAGGCCCTGAGGTGGGGGACGACCTTGCTGAGTTTAGGAACAGAGAGGCAGCCCAAGTGGCTAGAGCAGGGGAGTGAGCTGAGAGTGGCCAGACGGCGCTGGAGGGGGGCCACTGGGGGGTCGTTCATCTCCATCCTGACTTAAGCTCAGCCAAGTTCTGTTTCCCGGCATGGGAATCCATTTGCCCCTGGACAGGGCTCAGGTCTCCATTCCCTTTTGCCTCCCTCAATACCTTATGGGACGCTTAGCCCCCAGGATCCCTCAAAGCCCCAGAGCCCTGGGTGGGAAGGCGCGCTTTCCAGGCCTCTCCATACTTCGCAGCCCTGACGCGGCCTTGACCAGAGTGCGCAGTGGGCCCAGGGCCAGGCCGGGGCTGTGGGAGGCCGGTTTTCTTCCTGCTTTCATCTGTGGGCAAGATCTCTTTCATCGGATCTGTTGTTTTTAGACCGTGTGCTGGACTGTGGACAGTGAACGAAAGTTCAGGAACGCACCCCTATAAATCTGTACAAAATAAAGGAACGGTCCAAGCGTCGGGGTGTCCGATCCCCCGTGAGCCTTCCCTCCCCCGTGTCCCACTGAGGATTCCTTGGGGCCCGCCGTCAGGGGACAAGCTGGGAAAACCAAGAAGCCTGGGCGGGTCGCAGGCAGGGTGGAGAACTGGACAGTGTCAAACCGGGCACAAGGGGAGCAGGGTCAGGCTCGTCATCACGCCGCACATGGGGCCAGAGCCGGGCTAGAACCCGGGGCTTCCAACGTGGTTTGTGGAGGGCCGGAGCCTCTGCCCCTGTCGGGCACTGCAAGGAAGATGAGTAATTGCTATGGAAACACCTGGCGCGGGCTGGCGCACCAGGCCAGAGTCGGGAATGGGACCAGCTGGGTGACCCTGGGCAAGTCCGTACCCCCGAGCCTCTGTTTTCCCCTCTGCAAAATGTTGGGAGGCTCTGGAATCACGACACCATATATGTCGAGGAATTCTGCGAGCAGCAATCTGCTACATCTGTTCAAGCCTCTTCATCTTTGCTTTATAATGATTTGTTATGTTTTAACCAGCCAGCTCCAGGCTCCGTCCTTGCAGGAACATTCTCTTCCTGCCCAGCTCGGGTTAAAGGTGGGGGGTGGGAATCAGATGAACTCACATGAAATATTCAGCAGACAGCTCAGTGTCAATCCAGCATGTGGAATCAGCTTGCATGCCTCCACTGACAGGCAGCTCACCCCTGAGTGCGGCTGCCGTGTTCCAATGTGGAACAGCTCTGACCAGGTAGAAAGTGCCTCTTACGTGGAGTTGACGTCGGGTCCCCATGCTGATGTCCTGCACCCGGACAATCGCAGTTACTTACCCGTTTCGGTGGGGATCCTTCCAGAATCCCATGGTCCCGAAGAGGCTTCCCTACCCACTACAAGAGACCAGGCTGACTCTGGTTTGTGGCGCTTTTCTCTTCTCTTTTCTGAGTTTTCTACAATGAGTATGTGCTGCTTTTTCTATTTCTAAAATTCATTTGAAATTATATTATTTGTGACCACCCAGGAATACAGAATATAAGAAGAGGAAAGGCAACCCTCTCCATGCTTCCCCCTCTAAACCACACTGTTACTCCAGGCCTAGAGAACATGGTTCCCAACTTCTTGGCATCTTGGGTTATGTGTACATAGAAACACGGAATGGCCTAGAGAACACAGAGAAGACTGCACAGTGTGGGAGTTGACCTTGCTTGCACCCTGCATGTGAATCCTCTCTCAACCTCAGTTTGCTCATCTGTAAAATGGGACAACTATGGTGCCTGCTGCGCAGGATCGTCACGAGGGCCACAGGGGAGGGGGGTTAATGCACACAACACGCTTAGACCAGGGCTGAGCACCTGTGAGCCATCACAGGTGTTTTGTTAAAAACAAATGAGATCATATGTACCTTTCTTTCTGCAGCTTGAGTGTTTCATCGGGGACAGCTCTCTTGTGGGCGCAGGGAGATCCATCTCACCTTGTTCACGGCTGCAGACTGCCTTGCTTTGTGATTTATCCACTTTTAATACCGGGAAAAGTCACTTTTAGAGAAAAGCCCCAGGAGGAGGTCCTGAGGCAGACTGTGGCCGCTGTTGGTATCATTTTCTTCCAAGAAAACACTTTGATTCTCTCCTTGATGGCCCCTGGTGGCCGTGAGCAAGCCAGGCTAGCTCTGGGAAGCAGGAACCAGGATCTAACTGAGAAGGCAGCTGGGCACAAACAAAATTTGGCCCCAGTGGTGGCAGTGGTTGGGAGAGGGCGGGTACAGAGGGGTCGTGATCCAACAGTGCTATGGTGTGGCTAGGGCCCTGCAGAGAGGGGGCATCCTGTGGACAGGGCTGGTCAGGGAAGGCTTCCTGGAGGAGGCAGGATCTGTGTGGGATCCTGAGGAGTAATAGGGAGTTGGACGGTGGAGAATGGGTTGAGGGAGGTGTCTTCACAGCAGACATGAGCGCACATAGGCTTGCCCTACCAGCAGCGAGGAGCCCCTGAAGGTTCTAGAGAAGGGGAATCTCCACTCTGTATGACCCAGAGAAAAGCTCTAAGCTTTTCTAGTCTTTAGCTGCCTGGGGGTTCTGGAATGGACTTGGAGGACACGTGGGGGGCTACTTAGGAGCTGGAATTTGGGATCGGACTGCTTCCTCTAATCAAGGGGACCCAGAAGAAGGAGGGCAATCCCAGAGGTCAGTCCCTGCCTCAGATCCCTGCTTCACAGAATTCAAACAGTTTCCTTTCCTTTTAACCTGCCGGCTTTCCAGGGAAATCTGATTTTGCAAACATGTTTTCTTAGCCGAGGGGAAATGAGCGCTATGCAAACAATGAAGATAGGCCTGGTGATAAGGGCCTCCCGGCTGTTCTGCCGAAAGGGGAAAGAGGGACTGGGGCAGGAGTGGCCCCGGCTCCATGGCTGCCTTAGGTGTGGAGGAGACACGGGCCTCAGATCGTCCAGCTGGGTGGGGCCTGGGGCAGGGTCTCACCCACAGATGGGGACCCAGAGGCCCAGAGAGGGAAGAGCCTTGCCCCGGGGCACTCAGGCTGGGCGCCTCCAGCGGGAGGGCCGGGCAGACTCCCTTCTGTCTGCAGCGCGCTGTGCTGGATGTAGTCTGGCTGGTCGGGGCGCTGGCGGGTCCCCTCCAGGTCGGGCTGCGTGGGGACGGAAGGACTCGGTATTCGGGGTCCAGGAACAGGGGAACGAGGGCAATGGAGCAGAGGTGGTTCAGTCCCAGCACTGGTCTTGACCTTCATGGAGGAAAAAATGAGGAAGGAAGCTGCCCAAGCCATTGTTGTGGAGACCGCGAAAGACCCAGGGCTCAGGTATGGCCTGTAGGGCCCAGGTGACAAATTCCGAAGGGGGGTGGGCCCACCTCGCTGTGAGCCCCACAGCCACTGTGGCACCTAGAAGCTTGAGGTGAGCGAGGGGGAGGGCGAACACACCTACAGAGACTTTTCTGCGGGATCACCTAGGACATGACTGAGGCAGTAATAAGGTGCCTTAATAAGATGTTAAGAATATGAGCAGGGGCCCCTGGGTGGGCTCAGACAGTCACGTGTCTGACTCTGGGTCACGATCAGGTCATGATCTCAGGGTTGTGAGTTCAGGCCCCACGTTGGGCTCCATGCTGGCATAGAACTTTCTTAAACAAAAAAAAAAAAGAAAGAAGAAAAGACTATGAGCAGACCTGTTCCCAGGCATGAAGGGTAGGGAGCCTCCTTGGGAGCTGCTGGAAATAGGGAGCCTCTGGCTGGGGGTGGGGACGGGATTCTGGGGGGCGGGGAGCTATAAGAAACTGCCTTATCTGGGCATTCACATCAGAGTGACCTCCTGGAGACCTGGAGGCCGGTGAGATGCGAGGACAGTCGGGGGCTCCCACGAGGGATCTCCACCCCCCGCAGCCCTCAGTTCTGGAGGAACAAACCTGCTTTCCATCCTGGGGTGCCTGGCACTGTGCCAGGAGCTTGACAGCTTGGTAGGGCTGGTAGCTGCTCTATTTGCAGATAAGGCAAACCCGAACATCCCAGCTGCCCCGACGTGCCCTCAAGAGGGACGTTCCCTCCCCCTCCGCAGCTTGTGCTTCTTCTAGAAGCTGGTCACAGAATGGAATTGCTGCTGCTGCAGAGGACAGAAGGTGGGGTGTCGGCACTCGCAGGGGGGCCCACGGCTTCAGCAGAGGGCCAGGAAAGAGTACTGAACTCCCCGGAGGCCCCCCATCAGCACCTCCTAGATCCCCGTTGGGAACCAGGGGTATGGATGCTTTCCCACATCGTTGCGTCTTCCTGGGGCCACTGCACTGGGCACGATGCCCTGCAGGAGGCGCACCCATGTCCCTTCCACTGGCTTTGTTTACAGTAAGATGCCAAGCTCAGCCAAGTCTCACACACCGGACCAGCAAGGATGCACGTCTTCACCTGACTTAACCTTGAACGATGCCAGTCAAAAGGCCAGAGGGTCTCAAAGCCCCCACCTTCCTTTTCCTGGTCATCACCCTTTCCTGAAGCCAATTTCCCTTGTAAAAATCTCAGAGCCTCAGTTTTCCCACCTACGAAATGGGATCACAGAAACAACACCTCCTGGGCCTGTCATCTGTCTCCAGTGACTAATGCGGGCCCTGAGCAAACCTAAAAATCAAGGTTCAGGGGCGCCTGGGTGGCTCAGTTGGTTGGGCAACTGCCTTCGGCTCAGGTTATGATCCTGGAGTTCTAGGATCAAGTCCTGCATCGGGCTCCCAGCTCCTTGGGGAGTCTGCTTCTCCCTCTGACTTGCTCTCTCTCACTTTCTCTCTCTCTTTCTTTAAAAAAAAATAAAAACAACGGGACGCCTGGGTGGCTCAGTTGGTTGGGCAGCTACCTTTGGCTCAAGTCATGATCCTGGAGTCCTGGGATCAAGTCCCGCATCGGGCTCCTTGCTCGGCAGGGAGCCTGCTCCTCTCTCTGCCTCTGCCTGCCTCTCTGCCTACTTGTGTTCTCTCTCTGTTAAATAAATAAATAAAATCTTTAAACAACAACAACAACAACAAAAAACCAAGGTTCACCTGCTTCCTGCCCTATAAGTGGCTAAGCTTCCCCGTCAGCCTTCTATCCAAGCCAGGGCTGGCAGCAGCCCCCAGGAGGCCCTGCAGGGTCCTCCACTTCCCAGCTGACTTCCCAGTGACCTTAGACCGGCTTCCTGTGCCTCGTAGGGCCTCTGTGTGCCCCGTCTAGAATGGGGACAAGAGCGGCCCCTCTCTCACGGAGTTGTTTTGAGGATTACATGGAACTTGGCCCCAGGACCTAGCACTGTGCTGATGCTCCATAAACATCAGACATGAGAGTGCGGAGAAGCGCTGTGAACACAGGGAAGGGAAAGTGTTCAGCCCCCGGGGAGGCCGCATCCATCTCACTTTATTAGGATCATAAGTGCTTTTAACAAGGCAAACAGCAGACGGCAGGCAGCCCGCCAGCGCGCGCCAAGAACCCGAGTCTCGTCCCCGGAGCCCCTGACATCAAAAACAACAATAGAAAAGGCCGAACATCAAAGAACGAACAGCAAGTCCAAACATTTCACTGTGCTCTTATCTTAATTAAAGCAAGTCATATGCGGGGGTTTTTGATGATACAAGTTGAAAAGCCAGGTTCTGGTTTTATTAGTTTTGCCGACACCCACAGAGAAATTTGTGACTCGCCCAAGGTCACCTAGCAGCCTGGGGCCAGACTCAGGGCCCAGGCCTCAGATGCCGGAGCCAAGGCCCCTTCCATAAGCCCTGCCTTCCCAGCCCTGCCTGAGCAACCGGGGTCCGAGGCTGGAGTGTCGGAGAGAGGCACTAAGTTCATCCGTCTGTCCATATACTTAATGCTACTTCCCGAAGCCCTTGCAACCTCCAGGCGCTGTTGTAGGCTCTGGGGGATACAGCAAGGAACAAGGCACTCTAGGGAGGGAGTGGAAGGAAAGCAGATGCTTGGAAATAATGACAAAAATATTTCGTTGCAAACTACTCCCTGTGCTCCTTCTCTTTGAATCTGAGCTCTGGAACCACCGGGTCCTGGATCGAGAAAATGCCTCGAAAGGGCTTCTAGAGGACATTCCAGGCCCAAACCAGCTTCCCGCCCTTCAGACACTCACTTTGGGGGCCCAGCCCCCACAGCCTGAGGAAGCCCAAGCTGGCCCCGAGGAGAGGAGAGGAGAAGTCCACATGGGGAGAGACCCACTACCGGCCAGGGGACTTGCTCCATCCCGGATGGGGACCCCCAGCCCCGATCAGCCAGCCCCAGCTGCCGGGCCCTGCGCACCCTGCAAACTCATGAGCGAGACAAAGGATCGCTGCATTTGAAGTCCTGCAAGTTCCAGGGCAGTTTGTTATGCAATAATCCACAGTGAAAACATCACATTTCACCTTTGTAGGGTTGGGTTAGTCCAGGGAGGACCCCCATTTCATAGCTGAAGAAACTGAGGCTCGGAAAGGTAAAATGACTTGCGGAGGGTCGCACGGGTGATGCAAGGCCACAGTCAAAGACTTCAAATCATCTCAATGGCAGGGTGCCCAGCAGCGTTCCCGTGGATGCCTTCCGCACTCGAAAGCAGCAAACTCCAAAAGTGGATTTTCGGCCTTGCGGAAAGGCGGCTGAGGGGGTCATTTTGGAGCGAGGGGGGGTTCCAGTATTCTTAGAGGTACGTGTACCACCTAGACAGGAGTCTGCTGTTTGTTCTGTCTAAGGAAGAGTCCAAACGGTCCTTTCTGAGGGGAGCAGACTCTGTTTGCCCGTCTGCCAAAGGGGAATGGCAAAACTGCCTTCCGCCGCCCAAGCCGCACCTGGAGATGAGTTTACCGGTTAGCATCCCCTGTCGTCCCCAGGGCTCCTTGTCTGATGCTAACATTCCATCTGGAAAGAAGTGAATAATAGCCAAGACTCCCACGTCGAGAACTGTAGTGCAAGGAAACCTACGGTAGGCAGGCAGCAAGGGAATAGAACCCACCCCCGAAAGCTTTGTAAGTAACGCCTCCCCTGAAATATGTTGCTTCTGGCCTGGAAGGGGCCTGGAAAGCTCTAGACTGGGAGGCAGGAGCTCTGGGTCCTGGTGATCCACGGTGTGTCCTTGGGCAAGAAACGGTCCCTCTCTGGAACCTGTGGGGACATCGAGAGGCTGGGCCAAATGATCTGGAAGATCCTGATGGTGTCCAACACCATCAAAACAGGCAGGGACGACCAAGCCTCCCCACCTCCCCCCACCCCCCACCCCCCACCCCCAGGAGCTCACAGAATTCAGCAGTTGGTGCGGAACAAGTCCCTTGGGCTGTTTCTGGAAGCGATGATGTAGGTGAGCTCCACTGGTGAATTCTCCTCCCCCTTCAACTCCTCCATTGTCATGGGCATTATTTATTTGGCTTTCAGATGGGCCACCCAGAGCTCTTTATAAAGATAAAAATATCATAACTCAAAGCCTCCACCGGCCATCCAATCCCATCTGCACAATGGAGGGCTGCACACAATGGGTCTGCTCCTTCTAGCTCTGACCCTCTGAGGGTCTTGCAAAATGGGGGGGTGCACTTGAGATGTCGAACGGCAGGTAAGGACGCGGACGCTGGCGTTTCCTCTGTGCCAGGCACAGTGGGCGGCGCCTTGTGGACGTCGGCTTGTTCACACTGCTCTATAACCCCACTTTGGGGTCGACTGTCACTATTGCTTGTCCACAGAGGAAGAAACGGAGGCCCCGTGAGGGGAAGTTAGCGTCCGGGATTGCAGGGCTGGCAATGGGCATTCAGACTCAATCAGTCTGCCTCTTCATTCTCGATTCTGAATAATCAGGCTGTTTTGCTCCCCGGCAACAAAGTACGATTACTGCGACTCCGGCCATCACTACCCTTATGGAACGCCTGTGGCTAGGCATGGGGCCAGGGCTTTATCTTTTTTGTTCTTAAAAAAAAAAAAAAAAAAATCCACGCTGCGGAACAAATCAACCCAAAACTCGGTGGCTTAAAGCAATGACAGGTATTTACTTTTCTCATGAACCTACAGTTTGGGCAGGTCTCACCGGGACAGCGAATTTCGACTTCTGCTGGGATGACTCCAGCACCTGCGGCAAGAGCAGCTGGGGGGCTGGCCGGGCATCACCTCTCTGTCTTTGCGGGGACTCGGGACCCTTTCCACAGGATCTGTCCAGCCTGGCGTCCTCAGGGCCGTCAGGGTTCTTACTGGATGGCCGGGGGCTCCCCGAGGCCGGAGCGAAGCCGCAAGACTCCTCTGACCAGGCCTGCCATACCGTACTGATGAGCAGGAGGACCAGTGCCGATTGGAGAGGAGGGGAATTGAACCCCCAGACCTCGATGGCAGGGGTGCCCGAGGATTTGTGGCCATCGTTCACCCCCACGTTTATGCCCTCGTTTAGGCCTAATGAAAAGATTCGTTTATGCGCACACAGTTCTGGGGCTCCTCCTGGCACACGCGGCTGTGGTCCCTGGGAGAGAGCAGTGAACGGGGATGGTGTGATGCCCACTTTGCAGATGGGATGGCAGAGACTTACAAAGGTTTCAGGGCCAACACAAGGGCCCAGCACTTTCCCTGGGACTCTCGTTGATTCTTGACTACGAGTCTGAGGGGGGTGCTCTGATTGCCAGCCTTGACGTGGGGAGCGAGCTTCCGATCCTGGTCCATGGGATGCTAGCTAGGTTGTCGCCCAGCACTCGATGCTGCCCCATCTCGGGGCGCTCTGACGGATGCTCGGGCCCCCGCTGGCCACGGCGGCGCCCCTTGGGAAGGGCCAGCTGGTGCTGCTAAGAAGCCAGCCCTGATGAGCACGCGAGGGAGGGAAGGGCAGGAGCGCAGGGAATGGCCCGGCCTGAACCGATCACCACGGCAACCGCTGGGCTGTCTGGAGCCCGCAGCCTGCCAGGCCTTGGCCCCACAAAGCCCAGGAGGGAGGCAGAGGGGGCGGGCCCGGCGGGGCATAAATCAGGGAGTTCTATGCCCCTGACTCCGGGCAGACGATTTATGGGGCTGCTCAGAGCCCACTGGATGCACCAGGGAGAGGGGAGAGGATCTCCTCATTCCCACCATCCCGGGGGGCCTCCCGCTTGGTGTGGGTTGGGCAGGAAGAGGCGCCTGAGCCTGGGAGCCCCTCCAGGCCACCCTCAGTGCTGCCAGAGGCCCCTGCCCCCACCAGCTGTGCCCCGACCCCTTTGTGCCACCGCACCAGCACGCTGCCCCCAGGCTGACAGCAAACAATTTAAGAAGCAAGTCTTATCCTTAACTGCTTGAGATGCGTGCTGGGCTTTTCTATCCTATTTCTTTTATAAAATACAGATCACGACCCACTAAATTAATGTCATGACTCAGAATAGTTTGTGACCTACCGTAAGATAAACACTGAGCCAAAGGAAACCAGAGAGGAAACTGAGGCTCACTTGGCCCTCCCTCCCCTCCTACACGGCTGGAACAGAATTTACATTCATCATCTCTTCCATCCTCCCCGCCAGCTCCCGGGTCTGCCTCCAAAGCCTAAGCTTGTTCCTCTATCCAGCCAACCATTATGGCATCCAAGACAGAACCATCATCCTTGGGAGGTGATGAGCTGCCCGTCTCTGGAGTCATCCAAGCAGATGTTGAACGACTCTCTGCTGCGGTGCTTCAGGGGATCCCGGAGTCCATCCGGCCTGATGTCTCTGAGCTCATACAGGATGGGAGGCAGGCAGATACTGACCATGTGCCCACACTGAGCCGTGGACGGAAAGCCAGTCAGGGCCGGCTGGGAAGGGCTCAGCTTCCTGCTGGCTCCGACAGACAGGGAAGCAAGGATGTCATCAGGAAGGCGACTGTGGCTGGTGGGAGTCTGGCGGAGGCAGTGGAAGCAGCCGAGCTTAGAGCTCTCCCCATCCCGGCATCTTTGCTCTCACCTGCCGGGACTTGAAGGCGCTCATGTGGCTCCTGGTGGGGCTCCTTCTTCTCAAACAAGCCCCACCGGCAGCCCTGTCAGCCTACCACCTGCTCCTGAAAAGGTCTGCTCCTCTCTGCTGCCCTCTCAGCCCTTTGCCTCCAGAAGGAGGTCCCTCTTCCCAGACCCTGCTGAGATGCTAGGGACAGGCCGTGGATAGTTTCAGCTCCAGACTTGGGTGGACTTGTTCCCCGCCCCCATTCCGCCCCTCACTGGTGCGTGACCTTGAGCAAAACACTTCCCCTCCCGAGCCTGGTTCTTTTGTCACGGAAATGGGCAATAATTTCTACCTTGGGATTGTTGATAAGGGAAAATGTCCACAGTACATTAAGTTAAAAAGGCAGATACGTTCTCATGTTCGTTAAAAGTGAAAACCAAGAACCATTTATATGTTTGCTATCCATGGAAAAGCTTGGAAGGGAACAGGAGGTAGAAGCGGTCTGGGAAGGGGGAGTGGTGGGGACTTTTTTTTATTTTATACTCTGTACACTTCTAAGTTATATGGAAAATTTTAAAGCAATAATCATGTATTAATTTTATAACCAAAAAATGGAAACTTAAAAAATGTGCTGTCCTCCCACCCCGAACATTTGCTGACCATCATCTGGCCTCCAGGAGGAAGGAATGTGGCATTCCAGGCAGACGGGCGTGAATCAGAGGGATCCCCCTCTCTCGGCCTGGGAAAAGGCCGCCTTTGAACTTTACACCAACTCCAGGAGGTAGTGCGTCGTTACTGGCATTTTACAGAGGAGGAAGCGAGGTTCAGAGCTGAAGGCCTTGTCCAAGGTCCCCAGGCTGGTGAAGGGCTCCTGTGCCTGTTGGAATGGGAGTGAATTACCACTCTGGTGACCAGAGGGCAGAACTAGGAACCAAGATGTGAAATGGGAGAAGGGAGATCTGGACATTGCCAGCCTCTGCTGCTCCAGGCCTGAGCTGAGTCCTTTTGATCGCGGATGGAATCTTCACCGCTGTCTCCATCTCCTCAGGGCATCCACACTGGCTGTTCCTTCTGCCTGGAATGCTGCTCCATCAGATGTCTAAATTTTGGATTTTCTCAACATTCAGGTCTCCTGAGAGAGGCTCGCTCTCACCATCCAGGCTCACCTCGGCCACACCAGTGAGCCACACAGACCCTGGCCAACCACCTCTCACCGTGTACCCCCTTTCCCACTCTCTGGGGTACAATGCCACCTCTGGCTTTGCTAGGTTATCATCTGCCTCCTCCTTGGAATGTCAGTCCTGCAAAGGCAGTCATTTAATGTACTCAGAATGAGTCCTCATGCATACAGCAGGTGCTCAATAAGGCTCTGCACCACCCACATCCCCACAGCACCCCCTTCTTTCCTGTGCACCTTGACCCACCTCCCAACACTTCCAACTGCCAGCACCTACAATTCTCATCTGGGGCATTTCTGGTCATCTGCACGTGCCCTGTCCACACACCCCTCTGGCCAGAGAGCCGGGGGGGGGGGGTGTCCCCAGGAGCATCCTTTAGGCCAGCATGGATGGAAGCTGGTGGACGAATACCCCAGCCCCTCCCCCTCAGTGGAGGACTCTGAGGCCTGCTATACACTGTCTCTCTGTCCCCACAGCCCCCCGGGGAAGCACATGGCAGTTTCCCCCAGGGGCAATCTGTTGAACTCCCACATGCCCGCTCTGTCTACGGTGTCCCCGTCCCTCCCCCCCACAGAGCTGTACCAGCCTCATAGGATAATAAAATACTACAAATTGTGTGGCTTAAAAGACCAGAAACAGATTCTTACATAGTTCAGGACGTTAGATGTCCAAAATCTCCCCTCCTTGGCATCACTGGTTTGGGGCGGGGTAACATCTTCATCGACCTTGGCTGTCACGTGGCATTCTCCCCGCATCTCTGTGTCTTCACATAGCTGTCTTCCCTCTGTGGGGACCCCTGTTCCCCAATATCTCTGATCTCATAAGGACAGCCATCGTTGAATTAGACACCGCCCTAATCTAATACTTCATCTTAACTTGATTATACCTGCAAAGACTTTATTTCCAAATACAGTCACATTCACTGGACCCGGAGGTTAGGACTTGAACATATTTCTTGTGGGTCTGGGGGACACAACACCTTCTCTGCCCCAGTCTCCCCTACTCTGGGGGTCTTCCTGGGATCTCTCCCCAAATACTTGCACTCAAATCCTCGTCTTGAGTCTCCTTCCGGGGAAGCCCAGCCTAAGACAAAAGATTTGTTGAATGAATGAATGATATTTGACAGAGGAGGAAACTCAGAAAAGTGAGGGCCTTTGCTCAGGGACTGACACTGATGCTGGTGAGCCTCAGGGACTCCGGGACTTTGACCCAGGTCTGTCCGTTTCCACAGCCCTGAAGAAGAACGACTACGGAGGGCTATTAACAGTATGGCTGCTTTGAAAGGTGGTGAGCTCCCCATCCCTGGAAGGCTTCAAATGTGCCAGCGGGGATCGCGGCGCAGGGCTGAGAGCTGGTTTGGGTGACCTCAAAGGCCCGGCTAGGCCTGACATCTGAGTCTGTACATTTTAAGAGCATGTGGTAAAAAATCCAGGCCTCAGGGTCGGAGAGCAGAATAACCTTCCCCTGACCTCCCCAAAGCCTCTCAGCAAAGCCAAGTTTCTCCAGAATCAGCCTTAATTTGATGTCTCTTCTTCTCGTTTATTAAAGGGACACAAAAGAGACAAAACCACTTGAATTGTCCCCCAGACGTGCTGGCTATAAATGTCTCCATAAAAGGGCCCAGCCTGGGCTCTGGTGCCCAGCAATTACAGCTGCTCGGAGACCCACCCAGACAGCCAGCCCGAGGCACCTCTTGGACTCCTCCCTGCCCGGGCAGGTCACTGCCAGCAAGGGTCCCTCCGGAGGGGCCGGCCGTAGACACCAGGGCTCATCCAGGAGCCCGATGAACATGCTCATCGGAATCTCATTCAAGCATAGGGGTGGCTCAGCTCTGTGTGCCGTGAGGGGGCATGTTCCCCAATTTCTTCCAAGGTTACAGCAAGCCCAGCTGAGAGAGCAGCGATGAGGGATGATTTCAACACACGCCTCCAGCTTTAGAAAGAAGAGGGGCAACGTCCGATCCTCGTTCTCCTCCTCAAGGGCTGTCATCACTCCCTACTGCCCAGGGAACGACGCCCCAGTCCTAGGTCTGGTTAGAAGAAGAAGGAGAAAGAGAGAGACTTGACTCTAAATGTAAAATCTAGAACAATCTGTAAAACAGAAAGGCAGTTACAAGCACAGACTCTGGTTCGAATCCGCGGTTCTCTACTTACTAGCTGTGTGACTTTAGGTAAGTTGTTGGACCCCTCTGAGCTTCTGTATCCTTGCCTATCAGATGGGTTGACTACAACGGTACCTACTTCACAGAGTTATCGTAATGCTTAACTGTAGAGTTAACCCACGAAAAGCCTCTAGCGCAGCACCTGCCCCCTGGTAGGACCCAATAAAAGCCAAGTTGAATCCCTAATGGGGAGTCCCTTTGCAGCCTGCAGCGTGCACCTTGCATTGATGGCCTCATCGGACCCTCACCTCCTGAAGTAGAGATCATCATCGTCCCCATCTCGTGGGGGACAAAACTGAGTTCCTGTGGCATTGGAATCCCGGTTTCTCTGACTCTGGGCCTGAGGGGTCTTGCAGGACTCTGGGCAGTCCCTGGCTAGAAAAGTCGGGTCTGTGTCTATGTCAGCCACTGTCTCCTTCATTTGTTCCTTCTTTCCTCCTTCATTTGTTCATTTAACAAACACGTATGGCGTTCCCACTGCAAGCCAGGAGCTGCATCAGGCCCTGCAGGATAGAGGCCGACAGGACAGGGGCTGGGGCTGGGGGGTGCTGTGCCCTCAGGGGTCTCACAGCCTACCTTTCCCTCTGGCTTCCTCCAGAAACAATAGGCTTCAACCACAGAGTTGCAGAATATGCTGATCCCTCCACTCCTCAAATGCCTTTCTCCAGGAAGCTTGTCCCAGTCTACTCTCTTAATCTAATCGCAGTTAATGTGTCCTGACACTAAACTGTGTGCCAGGCATGGAGCTGGGTGCCATTAAGATTCTCTCTCTGCACCTCCCCCTACTTGCACACACACTCAATCAATCAATCTATCAATCAATTTTAAAAAAAAGGCACAGTTTGATAAGCTTTGACACCTGTCTGCACCTATGAAACCGATGCTACAGACAAGACGGTCCCTTCCTAATTCTCCTTCCCCTAACAACTCAGGCAACGACTGATCTGCTTTCTGTCACTAAAGATCACTTTGTATTTTCTAGAATTTTATCCTAGTGGAATCATATATGTGACCACTGACTTTACACTCAGCATAATTATATTGAGATCTATTTATGTCGTTTCGTATATCAGAGTCTGTTCCTTTCTATTGCTGAGTACTATTCCATTGCATAGATATACCACAATTTACCAATTCACCCATTGATGGACATTGGGTTTTCCCAGTTTGAGGTTATCGCAAATAAGGCTGCTATGAGCATTTATGTACAAGTCTTTGCATGGCTATACGGGACATATGCTTTCTTTTCTCTTGAGTAAATACCTGGATTATTTGGATTCTTTATAAGAAACTGCCAAAAGGTTTTCCAAAGTGTTTGTACCATTTTATATTCCCACCATTAGTATATGTGAAATCCAGTCGCTCAGTGTCTCCCCAACCCCTGATATGTCAGTCTTTCAGATTTTTGCTATCCTAATTTGTGTGTAGTAGTATCTCATTGTATTTTAATTTGCATTTCCTAGTAATTGATAATATTGAGCATTTTTTCACATCTAATTGACCATCTATATATATTCTTCAGTGAAGTGACTGTTCAAATATTTTGCCCATCGAAAAAACTGGGTTTTGCATTTTCTTTTTCAAAGTTTTGAAAGTTTTGAAAATATACCCTGAACATAAGACCTTTGCCAGATAAATGATTTGAAAATTCTCCTCCCAGTCTTGGGCTTGTCTTTTCATTCTCATAACTGTGTTTTTTGAATAGTAGACCTTTTAAAAAAATATTTTTAGTAAAGAACAATTTGTCCATTTTTTCTTTTATAGGTTGTGCTTTTGGCAGCTCATCTAAGCAATATTTGCCTAATCCAAGGTCACAAAGATTTTTCCCCTATATTTTCTTCTAGGAATTTTATAACTTTAGATTTTTACATTTAGATTTATGATCATTTTTGAGTTCCTTTTTGTATGGTATGAGGGATAGATGAAAGTCCTATGTTTTTATTCATTTTTCCTTCTTCCTTCCTTCCTCTTTTTTTTTTTGCATGTTGATATTCAATTGTTTTAATATGATTTGATTTAAAAAAAAAGACTACTTTCTCCACTCAGTTGCCTCTGCACCTTTGTCAAAAATCAGTTGTCCTAGGGGCGCCTGGGTGGCTCAGTTGGTTGGGCGACTGCCTTTGGCTCAGGTCATGATCCTGGAGTCCCAGGATCGAGTCCCATATCAGACTCTCGGCTCTGCGGGAAGTCTGCTTCTCCCTCTGACCTTCTCCCCTCTCATTCTCAGTCTCTCTCTCTCTCTCTAATAAATAAATAAATAAATAAATAAATAAATAAATAAATAAATAAATAAAATCTTAAAAAAAAATCAGTTGTCCTTGTATATGTGCATCCATTTCTGGATTTCCTTTTCCAGTCTGTGTATCCATTTGTCTATCACTATGCCAATACCATTTGGTGCTGCCCACGGTAACTTTATAAGAAATCTTGAGATCAAATAATGCAAGCCCTCTTTGTCCTTTTTCCAAGTTGCTTTGACTGTTCTAGGTCCTTTGCATTCCCCTGTGACTGTTGGAATCAGCTTGTCGATTTTTGCACAAAAGCCTGCTAAGATTTTGATGGGGAATGCACTGACTCTATAAATCGATGTGGGAAGAATTGATGTCTTCATAATATTAAACCTCCTAGCCCATGAAGATAGATAAATATGCTCTCTCTCCATTTTTAAAAAATATTTTACTTACTTGACACAGAGGGAGAGAGCAAGAGGACACAAGCAGGGGGAGCAGCAGAGGGAGAGGGAGAAGCAAGCTCCCCGCTGAGCCAGGAGCCAGATGCAGGGCTTGATCCCAGAACCCTGGGATCACAACTTGAGCCAAAGGCAGACGCTCAACTAACTGAGCTACCCAGGCGCCCCAGCTCTCTCACCATTTACTTAGGTTTTCTTTGATTCTTTCAGCAATGTTTGGTAGTTTTCAACGTACATTTTTGCGCACCATTTTTCAGTATTTTTAATTTTCTGACACTAGTGAAAGTGGTGTATTTTAACCTCAATGTTTGATACTCATTACTAATACAAAGAGATATAATTAATTAACATTGATCTTGTACCTTGCAGTTTTTCTAAACTTAATGATCAATTTCAGTGTACATTAGATTTTCTAAATACAGTAACAGGTTATCAGCAACACTTTTACTTCTTCCATTCCAATCCATATGTCTTTTATTTCTTTATCTTCCCTCACTGCACTAGCTAGACCTCTCAATACAGTGTTGAACGGAAGTGGTGAGAGCAGACATCCTTGTCTTTGCCTGATCTTAGAGAGAAAGCAGTCTATCTTTCACCATCGAGTACACTGTTAGCTGTAATTTTGTTTTGGTTTTGGTTTTTGGTTTTGGTTTTTTTGGTAGGTGTCCTGGATCAAGTTGAGGAAGTTCCCTTCTATTCCTAATTTGTGGAGAGTTTTTTTTAAGAAATAGGTCTTGAATTTTGTCAAATGCTCCTTCTGATGACCATAGAGTTCTTTTTTTGTTTGTGAATATGGTGAATTACATTGATTAATTTTCATGTGGTAAGCCAACTTTGTATTCCTGGGAAAAACCCCACTTAATTATGCTATGTTTATACATTGTTGGCTCAAATTTGAAAAAAATTTGTTAATAGTTTTTGCATCTTTGTTCATGAAGGATATTAGTTGTGGTTTTCTTTTTTTATAATGTCATTTTCTGGCTTTAGTAGAAGGGTAACACTGGCCTCATAGTGTGAGTAAGGGAGTATTCTCTCCTGTTACAATTTGCTAGAAGAGATTGTGTATAATTGATAGTATTCTTCCTTAAATTTTTGGTAGAATTCACTAGTGAAGCCAAAAGTTTTCTTCGTGGGAAGGTTTCTAACTCTGCTTCAATTTCTTTCTTCTTTTCTTTTAAGTTGGCTCCAATGTAGGACTTGAACTCACAACCCTGAGATCAAGACCTGAGCTGAGATCAAGAGTTGAATGCTTAACCTACTGAGCCACCCAGGCACCACTCAATTTCCTTAATACACATAGGGCTACATCTATTTTTCTTTGAGCAACCTTTAGTAACTTGTGTCTTTCAAGTAATTTGTCCATTTCATCAGAGTCATTAAGTTTATTGGCACACAGTTATTAATAATATTCTCTCATGATTCTTTAAATATCTGTAGAATTTGTAAGGATGTTATTTCTCTCGTTCTTGGTATCTGTCATGGGTGACTTCTCTCTTTCCTGACCAGTACAACCAGAAATTTATCAATTGTATTGGTTTTCTCAATAACCAGCTTTTGGTTTTATTAATGTTTCTCTTGTTTTTCTGTTTTCTATTTCATTTTATCTCCTCTCTTATTTTTATCATTTCCTTTTTTCTGCTTACTTTGGTTTTGATTTGATCTTCTTCTTCTAGTTTAGGTCACAGATTTCAGACCTTTCTCCTTTTCTAATACAGATATTTAGTGCTACCAGTTCCCACCTAAGCGCTACCCTGGTAACATCCCATAGATTTTGATATGTTGTGTTTTCATTTTCATTTGGTTAAAAATATTTTATCATTTCCCTTTTAATTTCTTCTTTGGCCTTTGGGTTAGTTAGAAGTGTGTTATTTAGTGTCCAAATATGGAAGAGATTTTTCAGAGATCTTTTTCTTACTGATTTCTCTTTAATTCTCTTGTGATCAGTGATCATAATTTGTGTGACGTAAATTCTCTTAACTTTCTCAAGACTTGTTTTTTATCCCAGAATATATTCTATCTTATAACCATTCCATGTGCACTTGAAAGAAAAATGTGTGTTCTGCTGTTTGCGGTGCCAAGTTCTACCAATGTCAATTAAATCAAGTTGGCTGGGGTGCTTGGGTGGCTCAGTCGTTAAGCATCTGCCTTCGGCTCAGGTCATGATCCCGGGGTCCTGGAATCGAGCCCCATATTGGGCTCCAGGCTCGGTGGGAAGCCTGCTTCTCCCTCTCTCACTCCCCCTGCTTGTGTTCCCTCTTTTTCTGTGTCTCTCTGTCAAATAAATAAATAAAAATCTTTTTTAAAAAATCAAGTAGCCTGATAATGTTCAAATCTTTCATATCCTTACTGATTTTGTACCCACTTGTTCCATCAATTATCAAAAGAGGAGTATTGAAATCTGATTGTATTTGTGGATTATTGCAATTCTATCAGTTTTTGTTTCTTGTATTTTGAACCTTTTTTATTAGGTGCGTAAACATTTAGGGCTGTTATGTTCACCTGATGAATTGATTTCTTTACAATTATGAAATTATTATACTTTATAAATACATATTATATTATATTATTATATAAGTTATTATAAAAATAAATAAAGTATTTATTTTTCAGCTTTCTTTTGATTAATGTTACATGGTTTATCTTTTCCTATAATTTTACTTTGAAACTACTGGTGTCTTTGTATTTAAAGTAGGTTTCCAGGCAGCTTAAGGTTGGGTCTTGCTTTTTTTGTCAATCTAAAAACTCTATCTTTCAGTCGAGGTAGTCAGATCATTTATACTTAATAGGATTATTGATATAGTTAGATTTAAATCTAACTATATTTATAGTTAGATTTATAGTTAGATTTAAATTTAGCCTATTAAATCTAATCTATTTCCATTTATTTTCCAGTTGTCTCATCTGTTCTTTATTCTCTTTCTTTTTTCTCTCTGCCTTCTTTTAGATTAATTGATTTCATTTTACCTTCTTTGTGTACTTATTAGCTGTAAGCAGTTTGTAATTTTTATGGTTGCTTTAGGGTTGATGGTATACATGTTTGACTTATCAGTCTTTTTGTTTTTTTAAGATTTTATTTATTTATTTGACACAGAGAGAGATCACAAGTAGGCAGAGGTGGCAGGCAGAGAGAGAGCGGGAAGCAGGTTCCCCACTAAGCAGAGAGCCCGATGTGGGGTTCAATTCCAGGACTCTGAGATCATGACTTGAGCAGAAGGCAGAGGCTTTAACCCACTGAGCCCCCAGGCACCCCTTCACTTATCAGTCTATTCTCAAACAATATTATATCAATTAATGAAGATTATAAGAACCCTAAAGTAATATACTTCCATTTCTCCTATCTCAGTTTTATGCAATTGTTTCATACATTTAATTTCTGGAAATTCATTACTTTGTTATTGCTTTGGTTAGTCAATTACCTTTTTTAAAGATCTAACTGATAAGAAAAGGATTTCATATTTTTGGTCTTCATAGTTATCATTTCTGGTACTCTTCATTGCTTTGTGTAAATCCATATTCCACGTGGTATCATTTTTCTTCTGCCTAAAAGACCTTTTATCTTTTTAAAGATTTTATTTTTAAGTAATCTCTACACCCCACTTGGGGTTTGAACTCACAATGCCAAAATGAAGAGTTGCATGCTCCTCTCACTGAGCCAGCCAAGAACCCCTTAAAAGACCTTTTAAAAATACTTCTTATTGTGTGGATCTGCTGGTAATGAATTATTTTCTCTTTTATGTATTTTTAAAAGGGTTTATTTCATCTCCATTTTTGAAAGATATATTTTTTCTTGTACAGAATTCTAAATAGACAGTTTGAGTTTTTTTTTTTTCCTTTAGTACTTTCAAGATACCATTCCACTGACTTTTCACTTGCATTGTCTCCAACAAGAAATCTGCTGTCACCTTTAGCTTTGTTCCTTTGTACGTTGTGTATCTGTTCGTTTTTTTCAACTTTAAGATTTTTCTCTTGGCCATTGGTTTTGAGTGATTTAATTATGATATGACTTGGTGTGGTTTTCCTCATGTTTCCTGTGCTTAGGGTTCATTGAGATTCTTGGCTCCATTTGGAAAAATGTCAGTCATTACATTTCTTTGTAATGTTTTTTTTTTTTTCTTTCCCTAATGCCTTATTTCTCTTCTCCTTTGGGGAATCCATTTATGTATATATTAGACTGCCTGATGTTGTCCCGAAGATCACTGATACTCCCTTCATTGTCATTTTTGTGTCTTATTTCTTCTTATTTTATTTTAAACAATTTTATTGATATTATCTTCAAGTTCCCTAATCTTTTCTTCAGCAATATCTAGTCTGTTATTAATATATATTTTTTTTATCCAGGTGCTTCTTTATTTATTTATTTTTAAATGTTATTTTTACAAAAATAATCTCTATGCCCATCTTGGGGCTCCAACTCACAACTTCAATATCAAGAGTCACATGTCATGTGCTTTACAGACTGAGCCAGCCAGGTACCCTATTTTTTTTTCAGGTACTGGATATTTTTATTTTTTTTAAAGATTTTATTTATTTTTTTGTCAGAGAGAGAGAGAGCACAAGCAAGCAGAGTGGCAGGCAGAGGCAGGGAGAAGTGGAGCCCAATGCAGGACCCAATCCCAGGACCCTGAGATCACGACCTGAGCCAAAGGCAGCCACTTAACCAACTGAGCCACCCAGGCATCCCTACTTTTTATGTTTCTATAAATAATTCTTAATGTTTGTTCTGGGGCACAATTAAATTATTTGGCAACAGTTTTATCTTTTTAAGTCTCTTTGGAGACTTGTTAGAAGGAACCAGTATTCAGTGTAGGGATAATTATTCCCACTACCAAGGCAAGACCCTCCCTGAGTACTCTGCCCAATGTCCTAAAAGTTGTCAGGTTTCTCAGTCTGGTAGGTAGGAATAGGCACTGTTTCAGACTCTATGTGAGTTCCAAGGACTGTTTTCTCCAATGCTTTTGGGTGGGTCTTCCTTAGTCTTGGGTAATTTTCTCACACATATATGCTCAGAAGACATAGGAGATCTTCAAAAGCCCTGAAATTACATAGAAAGACCCTCGCATATACACTTGCCATCCAGGGCCTCCATCTCATTTTCCATGGTTGTTCCATACTCCAAAAATCACAGCAACAAAGACCACATGTTGTCCTTAGTCACTCACCTCACTCTTCTAGTTCTCTAGTATTCTCTAGCATTCTAGTTCTCCAGTATTTTCTAGTTATCAAACTTAACAGAAAATCATTTAAGATGAGGATGCATGTACTATAACAAAGATTCGATTCTTGTCAACCAGAAACAGAGTATGAATCTCCTCTGAGATGTCAGGAGAGAAGAAATCGGCCCCACCATCAATGTCCCAGGCAGAAATTCTTTTTTTAAAACTATACTTTGTACCCCAAACAAAATCACATCACCTTTTTTCTTCATTTTTCCAATTTTATACTCTTTTTCTAAAGATTTGTTTTATTTAAGTATTTGACAGAGAGAGACAGTGAGAGAGGGAACATAAGTTGGGGGAACGGGAGAGGGAGAAGCAGGCTTTCTGCTGAACAGGGAGCCTAACATGGGACTCGATCCCAGGACCCTCGGATTGTGACCTGAGTTGAAGGCAGATGCCCAATGACTGAGCCACCCAGGCACGCCTCAATTTTATACTTTAAAGATTTTATTTATTTATTTGACACAGAGAGAGATCACAAGTAGGTGGAGAGGCAGGCAGAGAGAGAGGGGGAAGCAGGCTCTCTGCTCACCAGAGAGCCCGACGCGGAGCTCGATCCCAGGACTCTGAGATCATGACCTGAGCCGAAGGCAGAGGCTTTAACCCACTGAGCCACCCAGGCGCCCCTCAATTTTATACTTTAATGTACTGTGGGTATTGACAGCATTTAGTTCTATTTCATATTCTGATATATATAGTGCTTTAATGCATGGCCATATTAAATTGTACTAATTTTAATCGGGTTTTCAAAGGGCCCACTGCCCAAAAAGTTAGTTAAAAATAAATACCAAAGGAAGAGATTTTTAATATTTGAAGCTTCCCACCTCTCCCTTCACTCTGTCCTTATCTCTTTCGTGCCCTACTCTCTGTCCTTATATCCTATTCCCTGTGATTTGCTCCTTGCCTCTCTCACCACCACTTCAGGGAGAAGGCAGAGAGACATGGGTTTGAATCCAGGCTCCACACCTTCTTGGCAGGTAGCCTTGGTTAAGGTGATTTCTTAACCTCTTGGAACCCTAGTTTCTTCACACATGAAAGAAAGGACAACGCTCTTTACCTGAAAGAGTGGTAATGGGGGATTGAAGGAGGTAATACACATGCAACGTTTGGCACATGGTTTGTGTTCAGTAACAGAAGACATTATTTCTTCATTTAATAGACACTTATTCAGTGTCTCTTCTGTGCCAGGCCAGGTGCTGGAGCACGGAGTTTGATGAGAGACAAGTGAATGAAAAATTGGATTGACGGGTGCCTGGGTGGCTCAGTGGGTTAAAGCCTCTACCTTCAGCTCAGGTCATGATCTCAGGGTCCTGGGATCGAGCCCTGCATCAGGCTCTCTACTCAGCAGGGAGCCTGCTTCCCCTTCTCTCTGCCCGCCTCTCTGCCTACTTGTGATCAAGTAAATAAATAAAATCTTAAAAAAAGAAAAGAAAAATTGGATTGGAGCATAATAAGAGATATTATAGGAATAAAGTTATCAAAGGACAGGGCTTTCCCCATGCTGGTGAGCTCCCCATCACTGGGGAGGTATGAACAGAGAAACTGAGTCCTGTTTAGTTGAGATGAAAACACAGGTACAGTTTTGCTGCCTGATGTTTGGGGATGAGGGTTGGGCAGGAATGGCACCTCTGAACGTCATGCAGAGTTGACTCTGCTCCCAGCTTGAGAGTGGAAGGTGGTAGGTACATGTGACTAACCTTGGCCAACATCATATCCTAAGATTTGTGGGACTTGAAGATGAGAGTCTGGACCTGTTAGCACCATCTTGTTTCCTTATAATGCTGAGAATGAGGCCACTCTGGAGAGAGCAGAGCCCAGGGTTGTTAAGAGATCAGGCCTTGATGACATGGTTGGAACTGCTGGGTCCAGCCATACCTGAAGCCAAACTTTCCTTGGACTTTAAAGTGAACTGAGGCATAAAATCCCCCTTTATTTTTCATCTAGATCAGCTTGGGTACTTTTTTCTATTCTTTGTGGCCATAAGAGTCCTATAACTGACATGACAAAAATGTTGAGATGTTCAGTAAGTGTTTGGAGGAGAGGGAGGAAAAAGGAGGAGCAAGATGACCTTTAAGAGCCCTTCCGGCCAGAGAGGCTCTGAGTTGGGCATTGAAGGGGCTGAATTGGTGGTTGTTTGAGGGACAGAAGACCAGAGCAGGCAATGCAGTGCTCCAGCATCCCTCCGACTCCAGTTTCCATCCCAGGGGCACTTCCTGGTGCACTTCAATGCACCCTTGTGTGTGAGTGCCTAAAGGAGGGTTCAAAATAGCCTGAAATATAAACACGCCGGAAACCTACTCCTCCTCCTCTCTCTGTTTTTCCTCGCTCCCAGGGGCAGCGGTGTGGGGTTGTAGAACCTCTATTTGGAGGATTTAGAAAGCATATCAAATGAGGTCTCTCTCTTTCTGGGTTTGGCAATCCACCCCCTGCCTGGGGGACATTTCCCCCGAGTGCCAGACCCAGGTGTGCGGGCAGGAAAGGGGCCTGAAGGGGAGTAAGGGGCCAACGAGGAAAGGACCTGGTCCCTGACACTTTCCTGCTTACAGAGCAGACCTCTTCGTCATACAATTCAATGCAACAACAATTTATTAAGCAAAACTCTGTGAGCTACCCAGGGTGGACAAGAACGGAATAGAAAATGCTTTCATCCAAAGTTCAGGAGATGTGCGAGCTTGCCAGGTAACCGGGTGGCTTGTTTCCAAAAATGACTCCCAGCATGCCTCTTGGGATTCATACCTGTGTGTGGTCCCCTCCCCTGAATCCACGCTGACTCTGTGACTTGCTTTTGTCAAACAGAATGCCACACAAGGGATGCTGTGTGATTTGAGAGTAGGTCAGAAGAAGCCCGCAGCTTCCACCTGAATCTGAACACATGCTCTGGGGTTGTTCCCTCCTAGATTGAAGCTACCATACTGGAGGAGTGTAAACCACAGGGAGAGGCCCTAGATAGTATTAGGGGGTGAGTTGGGCCCCCCCACCACCACCCGAGTTCCTGCACTGAGGTCCTAAAAGGACCTTATTTGGAAGTAGGGTTATTGCAGATGTCATGGGTTAAGATGAGGTCCTCCTGAAGGAGGGAGGACCCAAATCCAATATGATGGGTATCCTTGTAAAAAGGGGAGATGTGGACACAGAATCACACCCACAGGAGGAGCACCATACAAAGACAAAGATGGAGGTTGGGGTGATGCTTCCACAAGCCAAGGAATACCAGAGATGGCCAGCAAAACACCAGAAGCTAGGAAAGAGGGTGGAACCCAATCTCTTTCATAGACCCCAGAAGGAATTGACCATGAAGGCACCTTGACCTAGGCTGTAGCCTCAAGAATAGTGAGACAACACAGACCTGTTGTTGGAGCTCCCCATGTGTGGATCTTTGCTATGGCGGCACCAGGACACTGACACAGACTCTTTACCAACTCCAACAGACAGGGACCAGAGAGGTTAGGGGGCCTCTCAGGGCCACACAGCACAGACAGCTTATCTAGCCTATTGCGACAGGTGCACTTGGCTTTCTTACTCAGACCTTCTTCCTCTCTACGCAACTACAAGCATCTCAGGGCAGCCTAACCCTAACCCTAACCCATGTCTGGCTTCTCGATGTGTCTTACTCACAAGCCAGCACAAGGCCTTGCACACAGTAGGAGCTCAGTTTGTGGAACTGAGTCGGGTTTTCCCTTTTTTCCTTGCCATCCTGGCTTCCCGAGTGTGCCCTGTTTCTGTAGGAACTCACTGCCAGGGAGCTGGTCACAAGTGGGCTACTGGGTCCTCGCAACACATTTTGTTGGTGTTGGGTAATAAACTGGCATCTCCCTCCATTCCAGGCTGTATAGGGATGAAAAATCAGTGCGTCCTAATTGTAGTGCGGGATCCTGGATTAGATCCTTAAACAGTAAAAGGGCATTAGTGGAAAAACTGGTGAAACCCGCACAGTCCATAGTTTAGTTAATATTAATGTACCAGAAGTCATGTCTTCATTTTGAGCAATGCACCGTGATGATGTAAGTTGTTAACATTAGAGCAAAAGGGGGGTGAAAGGTGCACAAGAACTCGGTACTATCTTTACAACTTTTCTATAAATCTTTTCTATAAATTTTATTAAGCAAGAAATCGGCTCTTGCCATCACAAGGTGTGTTTCTCTTTAGAGAGGTCAAAAGGAGTTGGCCGGATCCCTCGCTGAGGAGGCAGGTGCACTGAAACCAAAGCAGTCGCGCCCTCCCATCCCCACGTGACTCGGGCTCCCCGCACCCAGAGCCCCGCCAACAGTTGCCGACCCCCGAGACAGCAGAGCTCGCCGTACGAAGGGAAGCCCTGGGTGCTGGGACACCCTGATCGTGCGTGAGCGGGCGGAGCGTAGTGGAGGCACTAGGAGTGGGCAGCGGGGACGACTACATAGGTTTGGAGAAGTGGAGGGAGCTGCTGAGATGCAAGAGAGTCCATATGAAGCCCTCCCTGCCCCCTAAAGGCCTGACCTGTCCGGCCTTGCCCCCTCCTCCACTTCTGGTGCCGAGAAGCCCGGTCTCTGTTTTTGTAGCACTTGAGCATAACCACAGTTCAGGAAAACTACGGCTTAAGTATCCTGCTGAACTCAAGGGAGATCTGATTTGGGGACATGGGTGTGTCTTACTCTGAATAACAGGTGCCAAGAGAGGGCCACAGAAGCCCCTTTTGCCCCGTTCCTGACCCTTTCCTGGCCCACCCCCCAGGATGCGTGGCGGCAGCGTCCACTTATTCAGGGCCTTGCTTCCATGATCCCTGGCAATCAGGGTGCCGGCCACGCTGCTATAACAGAGACCCTGAAACAGGTCTCTCTCACGTCCAGGAGTAGACCCAAGGCCCTCAGTGGGTGGGGGCTGTGGCCCAGGTCCCCCCTGTTGTCTGGGCTCCTGGATGCTTCCCTTCTTGCTGCTCTGCAATTTTATTGGGAAGTCACCCTCATCGACGTGGTGGAAGCCACCTCGCCAGAGGCGGGGTCCCACGCCGGCCTGCAGGAAGGGGAAAGAGTGTGGAAGGCAGTCTCATCCACGCCTCGTCCAGATGTGGCCCAGAGGTCGCATGCCTCCCTCCCACTCACATTCCGCTGGCCTCCTCTTGCTGCCAAGCAGGCGGGGGAAGTGTAGTCCCAAGATGTGTGTGTGCACGAGCGCCCGCGCGTGCACCCACGTGTGCTTGGCCGAAGGGGGGCAACGGGAGTGACGAGGGACGGCTAGTGGTCCCCAGCACCGACGGTATCATCGGGCTCGTGCCGCAGAAGAGAAGGACTCGCCGAGGGGGAGTGGCTTGCCCAAGTCAAGGTCACGCTGCGAGGAAGCAGCAGAGCCACAAGAACACGGGGGGCTTCCCGAGTGTCTGGCTGCAGACTCCTGCACCCCTCAGCCTTGATCAGGCTCGTGGCTGAACTGCTCTGAACCTCAGCTTTGCCATCTGTTCAAGGGGGTAATAGTTGTCCACGGGGCGTGGTGAAGACCGGATGAACTGGAGTATGCTTGGCAAAGAACATCGCGAACGTTCGATAGTGCTAGTTATCGCTGTCGTTGCCAGTGAAGCCGCCTGCGCCATCCTCCTGCTGCCCCAGCAGCCGATTTAAAGAATTTCTAACTCAGGGGCACCTGGTGGCTCAGTCAGTTAAGCAGCTGCCTTCGGCTCAGGTCGTGATCCCAGGGTCCCAGGATCAAGTCCCTCATCGGGCTCCCTGCTCAGCTGGGAGCCTGCCTCCCCCTCTCCTTCTGCCCCTCCCCCTGCTCGTGTTCTCTCTTTCTCTCTCTCTCAAATAAATAAATACAATCTTAAGAAAAAAAAGAAAGATGTCGGGTAGGGCGGGGGTGGGGCTCCTCGGAAGGATTCCGGGGGAAGGATCCACTCCCCAGCTCATGCAGTTGTCGGCAGGATTCAGTTCCTTCCAGGCTGTCTTGCTGACACTAAGACCACCCTCAGCCTCTTGCCACATAGGCCCCTCCGTGGCCAGCTTACACCGCGGCAGCTCACTTCACCCAAACCCAGCGAAAAGGAAGTAATGAGCTTATGCAATGTAATGGTGGATGTGAAACGCCATCACCTTGGCCGGACTCTGTTGGTTAGAAGCAAGTCACACTCGAGGGGAGGAGATGACACAGATGTGACAGCAGGAGGCAAGGGCTGCCAGCGGCCGTCAGAGCATCTAGCCACCCGGAACTGTTTTGTCAAGGTCACGGCGATCGGCGAATGTACCACTGTGAGAGGAAGCTGAAGCGATGCTGAGATGTCCGGAGACCCGGAAAATAACTTACTGAGCATTTACTATGCACCAGGCACCGTCCTGTGTGCTCTATACTCTCCCATTTGGTCTTTATACTGACCCATGGAGAAAGGGGTGCTATTTAGAGATCAGAGACCTAAGTGATCTGCCCAGGTCACACAGCATAGCAGTGGCCGAGCTGGGATTCCAGCACAGGCCGCCCCACATCAAAGTCCTGGCTCTAAACCCCGGGGGCGCCGTGTCCACATCGCCCAGTTGAAGAAAGATCGGAATCAATGACTGCTGAATCTGGACATTTCTCTAAAAATAAAATAAAGGTCAGTCCCGGTCACACGAGGAAAAGATGAAAGAACTGAGTGTGTTTGATGAGAGAAGAAAAGGAGAAAGAGGTCACGGTCGATGACTTCAGATCTCAGAGGGCTTGTCTCAGGGAGGAAGGACACTTTCTCTGCGTGGCTCGAAGGTATACGTGGGGGAAGGGCAAATTCTGGAGAGTGGAGGGGGCTACGCTGGACCCTCGCCGCGAGCCAGGTCTTCTGTGGAAGGAACGACTCACGAGCTTGTCTTTGCAGCTGAGCAAATATTTCTGCTTCCCCTTTGCAGGCTGGAGTCGGCCTCTTCCCCAGCTAGCGCTGCAGGCCCTCAGAGCGGTGGCCTTGAGCTGTGGGATGGAGGTCAGCTCGGCTACCCTCACCAGATGGGACCAGACTGAAGACTGCCAGGCCCGGGGCAGAGGGCGCCGCTGACGTCCCGTCTCCCTCTTCTGGGCCTCATCACCTGGACGGCTGCCGTCCGCCCAGGATCTCCCCTCCTGCCCGTTCTCCATGCGGCAGCTGAGTTGTCTTTCTAGAGCTTAAAGCCAACCAGCTCGCCTCCCTGCTCAAACCATTCTGTGGCATTGGGCTCTCTGCTCAGCGGGGAGCCTGCTTCCCCCTCTGCCTGCCTCTCTGCTTACTTGTAATCTCTCTGTCAAATAAATCAATAAAAATCTTAAAAAAAAAAAAAAAAACTATTCAAAAGCCACCTCCTCCAAGAAGGCTTCCCTGATCCCTTCAGGTGGAGTTACTTCCCCTCCTCTGTGCTTCACTGAACCCAGGGCTGCTGGCAACTCTCATTTACTGAGAGCATCTCATGCGTGAGCTCGCTAAGTCCCCCACTTTAACAGCTTTTTTGCATCCCCATTTTCCCAACAAAGAAACAGGCATGGAGAGGTTAAATACACTATTCTAGGACACACAGCCAGTAAGTGGCAAAGCTAGGATAAGAAAGATCTCTCTGACTCCAGAATTAGTGCTCTTTGTTATTCATTCGTATATGCGTTTAAACAAAGTAATTCCTGCAAACGGTAGCAAACATATTAGTCACAAAGTGTAAAGAAGGAAAAGAAATGGTCTCTAGCTCTCTTCCCATCCCAGCTACTACCCAGTGAGTGAAGCAGGCAGTAAGGGTAGCCCTTCCTGAAGACTCCCCAGGGGCTAATGCGTCTCAACATTTGGCGACATCCATTCCTTCGATCCTCAGAGCAATTCCATGAAGTGTTATCATTCCCACTTTACAGATGGGGCAACTGAGGCACAGAGAGAGTAAATGCCTTATTTAAGGACAGCACACAAGAGGAGGAGAGAGAATTCAAACCCCAGCAGCGTCATTCCAAAGCCCATGCTTCCTAAACGTCACACACATAGAGCCAGTCCGGTTAAAATCCGCATGGTAGGAGGGAGGGGAGGGGAGCCTTGCGCACCACTGCCCCCTGAACCATTCCCAAATCCCACCAACCCTTGAGGTCCTCGGCAGAACTCCACGGCTCTAAGGGACGTCATTTGAAAACCGTCATTATCAGGCAGTTTTGTGGCATCTGAAAGGCCTGGTGACCTGGTGACAGGATTCTCAGATGAATCCTGTGAGCTGACTGGTCCTACCCAAGGCAATCTTAGGGTCCCCAAGGTTCAGGCATCACAAAAACTATGGGTACCAGGAAGCAGAGTGATGCCAGGGGAAGGGTCAGGCTTGGGGGCCGTGAAAGCAATCCCACCGCTGCCCAGAGTCAGCCAGGCTCTGGTGAGTTAGCTCTGGCTGATGTCAGCAAAGGAAAAACCTGAATGAGGACAGGAACCTGGAGAAGGGAGCTCAGGCGTGGCTGGCTCCAGGAGGGTTCGGCAGTGGGGAAGGCTGGCAGTGGGGAAGCAGGGACTCTCCCTGTCGTGTATGTCACTGCGTCCTGGGCTCCCAGCCCCGTGCCTGGCTCAGAGTGGTGCCCCCGAGGCCCCCAACTGTTGTTGAGTAGTTATTAAATCAAAGACTCAACGGTTCTGCAGAGCACTGTCGACCAGCCCAGTGAGGGCTGTGTTCGATTCTAGGCGGGAGAGGAAGGCGGTGGCTCCCTCGAGTCTGGAGGGAGAAGGGGAGCACCTCGAATTAGCTCCCACCATCACTCCCATCGCCACAATGACACACAAAGGGCAGAGACCGTTTGCTCCGAGGAATCCAGAGGTTGGACTCTGGCAGCCAACCCAGCAAAGGTCCGTTACTGCTGTATAATGACATTCAGAAGGACCATCATACTGACACGAACCACTGGTCACAGACCATAAATGGACCCTGAGACTGCGCGAGGCACCTCTCAGCACTCAAGCATTTGCTTACTGAATCTTCCTAACAGCCTTATAGTTATCACCCCATTCTACAGATGAGGCGACTGAGGCTCAAATCGACCACCAGTGGCCACCCAGTGGCTAAGGTCCCACAGCCAGGGGCGGGTGGTAACAGGACCTAGGACTGATGGGCTCCAGAGGCTGTATTTCTAACCAGGATGACGTATCCTCTTCCCCTCGGTGTGACCTCCACAAGTGATTCGAGCTCTACAGCCCTCAGTCTCCACGTCTGTAAAAGGTGGAGAGTTCCTGCCTTCACGGGCAGGTGGTAAAGCGTCACAGAGCCTGGCCCACTGCAGGCTGATGGCTAAGGGGGCTGAGCTGCGTCGCTGCCCCCTGCCCGTCGTCAGTCTCCCAACATAAACCCCCATCACTTCGCAGGCACTCGTGCCTTCACGGCCAGTGCCGGGGACTCACTCCTGGGCCTCAGTTTCCTCATCTGTCAAAGGAGGAGGCGGCGGAGGCCATCTCCAAAGGCACAGACGTGTTGACACCCAATTTTTAGCAGTAAAATACCCGTGCTTACCTCCGGAAGGCATTCCACGTAGGCTACACAGTGTCCTAAGAACCGGCCAAACGAGCGCTGTAAATTTCCCCTCCTCCGAGGACCACTCTCCTTCCACACCCTCCTTCTCGAAGGCTCACACATTCTCTGCTTTCAGAGAGATGTTTTTCAAGCATCCCGTGTGGGGACCCAGCGACAGCAGCGTGCAGAAGCCCAACCCCAGCGGTAATCCCCGGCGGAAAGCGAGCGGGAAGAAACGTGCCAGATAAAGGCACCAAGGAGGAGGCCTCATGCTTGATTTTCCAGCGTGGGGTGGAGGCCAAGCACGGGGCTTTGGGGGAGTCCAGCAGGTCCTCTGAGAGGGCCTCACAGGACTGTTCATAGCCCAGGAGCCTCACCGGAACCCTGCAGGCAGGGACAGGCCCCAGCAGTGATCTTGCTTGTTGGTGACACAAACACAGACTGAGTTGTCAATGCCACTCTTCCTTCCACCCCGTCACTTAGCCTCAGACTAAACACCATCTGTCCTGGGAACTGAATTGGTGTCCAAGATCCAGCTGTGTGAAGTAAGACCAGCCTTGGATTTGGGGTAGACGACATAAAGGTGGGATTCGGCCAGACACTGAACAGGGCTGCTGTGTATGGTTGTTAAGCTTGTGCACTGAGTAAGGGCGCCTGGGGGAATGAGAGGAATCTTTCAAGTGCTCTGCTTACCACGCCACGGTCACCCAGAGGGGTACATTTTTCCAGGACACACAAAGGTATTGCAGGGGCTAGCAGAGGTCCTGACCCTGAACCTGAATTTCTGCCTCGGTAATGAACCACCCATGTTCTCCTACAAGGATATGGGGAAAATGTAGTTGTATAGCCTGTATGAACACACCTAATGATTATTTGTAGTGAATTATTATTATTTATTTATACAAATCTTGTTCCACAAAGGTTTGAAGGCAGATTATGAAATTACATGTAGTTAAATAGAACATATGGATACATACAATTTTATATAGCGAAGTAATGAGGAAAGGAAGATATGAGGCACACGCGCCACTACTTCCCTTCCCGTACCTGTGGCAGACATCACTAATCAATGCAATCCATGGTGCATATCATCCACATTCCGAAAGTCAAGGTCCACCTTGGTACAGAGGTGAAAAAATGGGCACAGAGTTGTATCCTACCCGCAACACAGTAGGTACTCAATAAATGATAGTTAGTAAAACTTGGAGCCAGTGGAAGGGGATAGGAGAAGTAAACGGGACGTGTCAGTTGTAGCCCTGAGCTTCGTGGTGCTCAAAGCAAAGAACTAAAGAGTCAGGCATGCACAGCGATGTGCGCGCATGCGCGCGCACGCACACACACACACACACACACACACACACACACACACACACGAGAATCCATTACTACCAAATTAAACCAATTTGTCAGACTTCATACAAATTGCCTACATTGAGTTCTGAGTGACTTTTTCCCGTGATTCAGACACCACCGCCAGCGGCAGCCTAGAATAAGCGCACGGGCTGGGTTCAGTGGGTGACTCCACGCAGAGCGAGTCCGGGCATAAAATCCAAGCAGAGAGCAAGGAAAGCCCGTGGAAGCCCCATCCCCATCCGTCCCCAGCTCATGGGAAGAGGGCCGGGGTAACAGGACCCAAACCTCCTACTCACTTTCTGGGATCAGGAAGTGGAGCTTCAAGTGCCCTTGAGTCCTTCTTTAGATGAGGAAGCCAAGAATCTGAAGAGCCGGGAGGAGGCCTGGGGCCCCACCTCAGAGCCCAGGAACATTTCTGCTTCCCCCACAGCCTCCCCAGTGGTTGCCAAGCACCCGTGGGTGCTTCCCAGTCCAGCTTGACCCATGAGCAGGCTGGATGGTCAGCCGCAAGTCCCTGGCCCAGCCCCCCAAGGAATGCCCCTGGGAACTGCACCATTGGAGGGTAGGCTTTGGGCTGCACTACCCCCAAGAAAGCCCTTTGCTGATGCAAACACTCATGGGAACAAGAATCCAGAAGGCGCTCCTCCAGCTTGGAGCGGGTGTTGGGAAAACATAAGCAGACCTTCAAGGACAGGCTCCTTCTGCCCCGTGGCTTGTCGGGACAAAGAAGACACGAGCTCTGGGGTCTGGCACCCCTCCGTTCAAATGCCCACCCTGCTGACGGCTAGCTGCATCTTTGGGAAAGTCACTGAGGCTCCTCTGAGCCGTCCTTTGGCCATCTAGAAAGTCAGCTTAGTAACTGAACCCCTCGCAGGGTCATGGCGAGGGCTGAGTGAGATAAAGTGCTTCACAAAAGTTAGTGGTTTATTATTCACACTATTATCAAAGCTAACTGACTCGTGGGTGGCTGGGCAGAGCACGGGCCGGGACGCGGCAGCTCTGAGTTTGAATCCTGGCTCTGATGCTGCTGGCAAGGAACGTTCTGAGCCTCAGTTTCCCCATGCACTAATGGGAGGCGGGACTATTCCAAAGGCCAGCAGCCTGTAAGAATGCAGTTCCAGTTGGGCCCCCAGAAGCCGGAAGCCCAGGGAAGCCCGTACCTTGTATGGAGGGAGGCAGGCCCCGGGAGGGCTCACCAGCAGCTCCCCTCCCGGGCCTGAGCCCGGGGAATGTGTAGGAGGGAGGTCCGAGGAGGGGGCCCCGGAGCTGGGAGGAGCAGCCCTGGCAGGCGGGCAGCAGCGGTGACCCAGGAGGGAGGGAGAGCATTGCTCCGAGCTCATCACTCAGCAAGCTGTCTCCCCTCCAGCCCCGGAACTCCGGCGGCCTGTCCTCCCCACTTCCTGCGTGCTGGGTCAATATTGTGATTTCCACCGTGCCGCCCGCCCGGGACGGCCTGGCCCTGCACGCCGCCCAGGGTCACGGGGCTGGGGGGAGACAGGGGTATGGAGAGGTCACTCACTGCCCGGAAGATGACTCAGGTCCTGACGGCTGCAGGCGGTGTGGCCGAGAGCCAGGATCCCCCACGCAGCCTTACCTCCACCATCCTCTCCCAGTCCACGAAGACAGGGGCTGCCGGCCACAGGGGTGGGAGGCCCAGAAACCCCACCATGTCAGAACTGGAATGGCACCTTCTCGAGCCTGATGGGCTCCTGTATAAATGGACCTGACCAAGGCCTGGAGAGGCACAGGCCTTGCCCCAGGCCACATGATGAGGGTGCCGCTAAAATGGGACCTGAATCCCATCTCCCGGCATCAGATCCAGACCCAGCCCCCTCTCCTCCCTTCCCTTCCCACATTGGTCTACTTACTGTCCTTTCCGGTCATGTTCATGACTTTGCTTCCTCCCACACCTCTGTAGGAGCAAGGCAGAGCACGAGGCCAACTGGCGAAGCAACGTCTCTGAGCTTCTCCAGGGGCAAGCGGCCATCAAGAGGACACTGTTTGGGACACACAGACTGGTAGTTATGGAGACAGTGGCTAGATGGACCAGCTCGGAGCACAGAGGACCTGCGGTTTCGCTCCCACCTTGTGAGCTCATCACGCCAAGACTCCGTGAGGACCGCACCTCCTCCCGGAGCCCTCACTGTCCTCCAGAGCAATCCCGCTGCTCCCCATCTCCCACCCCTGTCCCGCCATCTCCCACCCCTACATCGACCTCCCCCAAGTAGAAGAGGAATTCCTGGGGGAAGGGGTCGCAGCCATCTCACCTCCAAAACCCATGGCCCTGCCTACGACTGAGACCATCCCCAGAGCTCAGCGGACAGCAGCCAAATGAAGGAAGGGACAGCTGATGAAGGGGTTCATGTCCCATCTCCCCCGATCACACGATGTCCACGGGGCAGACACTCCACTCCTCCCAGGATCACCTCTCCGGGAACCTCTTATTCTTCTTCCCCTGGCTCCCTCCTACTCTTCCTTTAGTTCTCCACGCAGCTGTCACTTCTTCCTGGAAGCCCTCCCTGACTGCCATGCCAAGACCACACAAGCTGGCCCTGCTCTGAGTACCTTATACTCCCCTATTAATGCTCTTATCCCAGGGGAGGGTAGTGGCTTCTTTAATGGTCTTCCTCTCTGGGCTGAACTAAGACTCGAGTCCCCATCTGTGAGTGTGACAAGAGGCACTTGTCTCATTGTGTCTCTCTAGCTCAGAGCCTGGTGCATGATGAATGGATGGATGGATGGATGGATGGATGGATTCCTCCTAGAATCTGGCCCACACCGGGGTTCAGTAAACGCTGGCAGTCGGCGATGCTGGTGACGGTGGTGTGGCGGAGGGGGGACGTCCGCGGCACTGTTCTGTCTAGCAGCCCCCATATCCCATCCTCTGTCCGGGAGCAGCCGCCCTGTCTCCTTTGGGAAATGCCCCCCCTTCTCAGTGGGACTCCACCCATCACTAAGCTTCAACACCCTCCCCATAGGAAGCTGACCTGGGCAATGACCGTACCCCATTTCCCGGCTCCACCAGCGGGCACAGGCACAGGCCCCAAACAAAGCCGGTCCAAGTCCCTCCTTGGGGCCAAGAGAAGGCAACCCTCTTGTTTTGGACAGAGGTTGCCAAGCTGGGCTTGGCCAGGCCCCTCGGCCCCTAGAGGGAGAGGAGACCAACCTCAAAGGGAAGCAGAGGTGAGCGATGGACAGAGAATCCCGAGGCCTCGTTCTAGCTGCCCCCTCCCCGCCTCCCACAGCCAGGCCACTTCCCCGACCCTAATTTCCCTCTTTCCCTAGAGCTACGTGATGCCACCTTCTCCAACTTGCAGTTGGAAAGAGCTTGGAATACCATAAAACCAAGGAGAAGACAGCAAGAGGAACGGGGGGGGGGGGGTCCAAGTGGGGACACAGACACTGAGCAGTGCTTGGCCAGCAGACTCGGGGGGATGAAGGAGTCTCCTACTAAGGGCGTACCAGGGCCTGCTAGGGGCGTACCAGGGCCTGCAGCCCGCTGTGGGTCGGCCAGAGGGCGAAGGTTTTGCAGGGGAGGGATGGGCTAGGGTGGGTTTGGTGCACTTCACTGCAAATGAGAGAAACCCAGCTCAGATGAGCTTATGAACGGGAAGGGGGTTCATCAGCTCTTATGACTTGAATGTCCTTGGGTCTCGAGCTGGAGATGGGGCTGGATCCAGGTACTTGACCGCGGTGGTCAGGAGTCATCTCTCCGGCTCTCTCCAGCTCTCCCTAGCTCTCCCCTGCTCCCCCAGCTCCCCCCAGCTCCTCCTGTTCCCTCCAGCTCCCTGCAGCTCCCCCCTGCTCCCCCCAGCTCGCCACTCTGCTGCCCTGGGCTTGAATTCATCCTAGACAGGCTATCCTCAAAAGATGGCAGCTTGGGGCTTCCATCTCAACAGCAAACTCCACTGAAAGAGCACTTTTCTCCCCGTTGCTTCAGCAAAACTCCCAGAGTTGAAGCTGATTGGCCGTGAGTCAGTCTCGTGCCCGCCCCTAAAGAGCCCTGAGATGAGGGGACTGTGAGCCTCTCGTTGGCCAGGCCGACGCCCCAGGTCCGCCCTGCGGTGAGCCTACCCAGGGCAGTGGCCCAGGGCAGTCGGAGAGAGGGGGCTCCCAAAGGGTGTTTGTTCCTGCTGGGCCGGCAGAAGGCGGCTACAATCCTCGGGAAGAGGCCTCTGGCAGGAAGCTGTTCCCCGCAGGAATGAAGGCCGGAGGGAGAGAAGAGGAGCTCTTTGGGGAAACGGTATCATCCCTCTTGGCTAGGTTGGTCTTTGGAGGAGGGGGAACGTCCCCCCTGAAGGCAAGAGGATGGATGGGAGGACTTCTCGGCTACTCCCAGCCCTGGAAGCCTCTGGTCTGCAGCTGTGGCGCCAATTGTCTGTAGCCAGACACGTTCCTGGACGGGGCTGCAGGGGTGGAGGCCAGCAGCAAGCATCTAGAAGCATCTCCGGGTCTCACATCTGCATGGCCCCAAACATGCACCTTGGGCTCCCACATCTGCACCCTCCAAACATGGGCCCTAGGAGAAAAGCGCAGCCTTAAACTGCCCGGGATCCCTGAGTTGGGCAGTTTATGGGACAGAGCTGGTGGTTTCTGGCTTCTGGGTGGAAGGCCATATCCCAGGGGGTCATCTCCAGGGCCCCCTCAGGAGGAGGCTGCAGATGGGGGGGCTTAGGATCCCCCTGTCCTGTGCTTGGATTAAAATAGGGAAATGCTCTCCTGTCACGTGAAGGTGACCGCTGTCCCCATACTTCACAGTGACCCGTGCCTCCCCTCCACGACACACAAAACCCCGGGCCTGGTTTCCATTACCCCCGCTCTCCCCCATAACCCCCTGCTTCCCTTGCTCCTCTCGGCTGTAAAGCCAAGAATGGACACTTCATCAGGGGAGCTGATGTGGCCCAGGGCTTCTCTAAGACTGAGACACAAGTCTTCTCTAAGACTCAGTTTCCTCAAGTGCATGATGGGGGGGGATGAAGACTTCCCTGCCAACCCCTTGGGAACATTAGGACCATCCAACAGACTGCAGCTATGACCGGGCTTTGGAAAGGCAAAAGCCTCTAACGAGGGAGCAGTGGACTGACCCCCACTCCATGGACACCCGGGGGGAGGTTTGGAATCCCTGCACACGCTGTCTTTTGGAGACCGGGGAGCCCATTTCTGGTCTGGAGGCAGGAAGATGGACAAAACGATGTCGCGAAATCCTTTCGAGGCTTCAGTCGTCTGGGCCCGCCTGGAGATGATGTGGCCAGACTTTACTTTCCCACTGCTCCGGTCCCCGAGCCCCGTTGCCATCTCTCCAGCATGTGCTGAGCGGATCTTAGGAGCTCGGAAAACGCGTGCCCACAGAGCAGAAGGGCCACAAGTGACACTTCCTCCTGCCTCCCCATCCAGTCTGTCTGCGGGGCCGTAGACTCTCCCCCACCCCCCTCCGCGGACCCACCCCCTTCTCACCACAGCCCCGGTTACTAGCCAGGTCCAAGCCACTCTCTCTCTCCGGGATGACCCTCCAGCCGCCTCGGCCTGCCCGCATCCGCTGCTGCTGCAGCACCCTTCTCCCCAGAGCAGCCAGAGTGACTCAACGAAACAACAAACAAATAAACAAAAAATACATAATATCATAATGATCTCAACCCCTCCCAGTGGCTTCCCACTGCTCAGAAAAATACCCAAACTCTTAATCAAGGAAAAAAGATGATCGGATGTTTCTTTCTTTTTTTTTTTTAAGTGGTAGAAGACACATAATACAACATTTGTCCCCGTAACCATTTTTTTTTTCAAAGCTTTTATTTATGTGAGAGAGTGTGTGTGAGAGAGAAAGCAAGCACAAGTGGGAGAGCTGAGGGTAGAGGGAGAGGGAGAAGCAGGCTCCCCGCCGAGCAGGGAGCCCAACCAGGGCTCGATCCCAGGACCCCAGGATCACGACCTGAGCTGAAGGCAGATGCTTAACCGACTGAGCCACGCAGGCGCCCCACTCCCTTATAACCATTTTTCGGTGCATAACTCAAGTCGTGTTAAGCATATTCAGACTGTTGTGCTCCCAAATTTGAGTCCATTTTCATCTTCCACAACTGAGACCCCGTTCTGTTCCCCTCGGTGTCCTCTTCGTCTCTCTGGATTTGGCCAGCCTGGGACCCCACGGAAGCGCGATCACACAGGATTTGTCTTTTCGTGACTGGCTTGTTTCCTTCAGCATAATGTCCTCAGGGTCCATCCGTGTGGTCGCGCGTGAGACGCCTTCCTCGCCGAGGCTGAGCGTACTCCCTTGTATGGCGGCTCTGCACTTTGTTTCTCCACTCATCCATCCGCGGATGTTCTGGTCTTTTCTACCCCTTGGCTATTGTGGATGATACTGCTATGCACATGCGCGAACGAATAGCTCTTTGAGCGTTGCTTCCAATTCTTTTGGATCTGCCACCAGAAATGGAGTTGGTGGCTCACGTGGTAGTTTTACTTTTAATTTTTCGCAGAACAGCCCTACTGTTTCCCAGAGCTACCACACCATCTGAGACTCCCGCCGGCAGTGCGCAGCATTCCGATTTCTCCATGTCCTTACCGACTCGTGCTGGTTTTTGGTTTTGCTTCCGTTTTAAATAGTAACCATCCTGAGAGGCAGGGGGTGAGATCTACAGTGTCTTGATAAAGGAAATAGCCATATTGTGTGGGACTCCTTTGTATCACAGAACACCTGTCATCCCTCCCAGTGCTACATGCCAGTGTAGTGGCAGGTCCCCCGACCCTTGGGACAACGAAAAAGCATTCACCAGGAAAGGTGGTGTAACCCTAGCTGAGAGCATCAGCCCTGCGCATCTGCTCTGCCTCGTCTCACACAGCACTCCCCCCGACTTACCGCCCCAGCCACTCTGGCCTTTCTGCTCCTCGGTCGGGCCAACATCAGTCTCACCACAGGGCCTTTGCACTTACCATCCTTCTGCCTTGCATGCTCTTCTGCTAGATTCTCACATGACAGATCTCAGCCTTCAGGTCTCAGTTCAAATATCACCTCCCCAGGGAGCCCTTCTGGCACCTCCCCCCTAAAGAAGCCCCCTTGCTCTCTCTCACACGACCCTGTGTGTTATCACTTTTCACCATCTGAAATTATTTTCTTCACTATTGGTCTGTTCACTGCCTCTCCATCAGAAACACGTTCCCTACGAGCAGACCTTCCCTTTCTCTTTCTCTTGTGTCGCCCCGACAAGAGCCATGTCGGGGGTCACCCACTCTTGCCACTGCGGTGTCCACAGAGGGGACTGTGAGGCCCAGAAAAGGGAAGGGACTTGATCAAGGTCATACAAGGTCAGTCCCTGGCTTTGTGACCCCAGCCTGGTGCTCCTTCTCCCACATCTCACACCTGGAGAATCTCTGTGCCAACGTTGGCAGCCAGACAGCAAAAACCACCGGCTGCTGGTCCGTGTGGGATGCAGCCCATTGTCCCCAGGCCCAGGATTTTTCCCTTCCATGTGGCTTATTCTTTCCTTGGGGACTAGTCCCCAAGACTCAATGGTCACTGCGTCTAGAGGAAGAGAGAAATAATATGGGATGAATGCAACAATGCTCATAAGGAATACAGCCCCGTTTCTGGAGCACGGCAGACGTGCAAGATGCCATTCTGAGCCCTCTGCAAATGAGAACCCATGGAATGCCGACAGCCACCCTGGAAGCAAGTACTATTTTATCCCCATATAACAGAAGAGGAAACTGCGGCAAAGAAAGGCTTATCAAATTGTCCAAGGTCATAAAAGTGACCAGGCCAGGCGCCCTGAAGCCAAGATGAAGGAGTACGCAAAGGCCGTGGGGCACCAGAAGGATGCCCGGCCCAGCCTGGAAGGTTTGCTCCCAGAGACTGAAAGGGGAGTCAACCCTCTTCTCTAGTGTCATCTTCTCAGGGGGCCCCCTCACTGACCACCCCACCTAAAATACCAATCCCTCCCCTCCAATCTCCCCCCGCCCCAACTGCTTTTCCCTGCCTTATTTCCCCCACGGTCCAGAGCATCGGACAGAAGTTTACGGGGCTGCAGGAATGCACAGAGCACAACCAGGAAGGGTCTAGTAAGGTGGGGCATGGCATTTAGACTCTCTTCTTGGATCCCCAGGAAGAGTAGGGAAGATAACAGGAAGACAACCCCACAACACACACACACACACACACACACACACACACACACACACACCCCTCTTACCCCAGAGAAGGACCTGGCGGTCATCCAAAGGGGCAGCCTTCCGTCCGTGTGAGCATCAAATCCAGAGCCTGGTCTGGGCGAGGACATGGCCAAGTCACAGAGACAATAAGGTGAGGGCCACAGGAGCCTGCCCGAGTGGTGCCCACCTGTGGGACTCACAGGTACCATGGTCTTTGGTAGACAAGTGGGCTCATCCACCAGTGATGTTAGACGAAGGCCTGCCTCCACACCTCTGCTTATGCAGTCCCTGCCTCTTGGAACGCCGGCCGGCCGGCCAGCAAACATTTAAGCTTCTGTTTTATGCCACGCATTGGGAAAACAAGGCCAGGCCAAGGCAGATAGGGCTCTTCCCTTCACAGGGCCCTGGAATGCCTAGGAAACTCCTGTTCATTCCTCAAAACCCTATTCCAATACCCTCTCTTCGGTGTGAAGCCTTCCTGGACTCCCCCCAAGTAGTAAGTCGCTTATGTCCCAGTGTTTTTCTAGGATCCATTGAGTTAAGTTTTAGAAGGAAGAGAAAAGGAACAACCAGCCACTGAAAACTCACTGTGGACCAGACCCCGTGCTGGCTACCTCACCGGCAAGATCCTACTTCAGGCCCTCAGTGAGCCAGCCAGGGAAGAGATGGTCCGCCTTTTCACCAATGAGAAAATGGGCTCAGAGAGGTTTGGTCTCTGGCCTAAGGTCACACAGTCAGCCTGCGAGTGAGAAAGCGGGGACAGAGAGCCCAAACAGTCACACGATGGGGTTGGCCGTTGTCCATGCCGTGAACACCCTGAAGACAGGGGTGGGCCCTGTGGGCATCGCACACGCTGTCTGCAGGCCCCCCGCACGGGCAGGGTGCCCAGTGGGGGCTCCGTGTTTGGAGGGAGTGGGCGAAAGCCGCCCCGGAGCCTGGCTGGGGCTGCGTTGCCGTCCTCGGGGCCTAGGTGGCGATGTGCGCCCTCCATCTCCCCAGACCCTGCAGCCTTCAGCTCCCAGATCTCTGGCCTGGAGAGGCCACCGTCTCCTCGCCCCAGTTACCTCAGCCCTGCAGCCTCCTGCCGTGGGGTCCCCCTCCTGCTGATGGGCATCACCACAGGAGGCCTCAGGATGAACCAAATCTCCTTTCCCCTAAAATGCTGTAGAGTCAAGAGAGGGACTCACTCACTCATGGCCACAGTCAGACCCAGGAAGCCGGCTGGCTCGGGCGCCAGGCCCGGGGTTAGGGGGTCGGGGGGGGGGTACTTCCAGGGACCCTTTGCTGCCAGGCGTCCCCTTCCCTGTTGCTCCAGGGCCCCTTCCTGCACCCTGCAAGGTCAGGAAGACATCTACGAAGCTCCAGAGCCCGAGACAGCCCGTCTCAGTCACTCTGCAGGGTCCCACAGAGCCCGGGGGCGAGAGAGGAGGATAGGGCCACGACCTTGTCCAGAGCGCCCAGGAGTCGGGCCAGAGCCGGGTTAGAACCTAGATTTCTTGATTTGTATTCTCAGCCATCTCCAACACGGTTTGAAGCCGGTTCTCCAGGGCCCCGGGGGCACCTGGAGAAAAATGCAGTCCGACCAGTTATCTGCTATACGACTAATAAAAATAACAACAACTCCCTTTCTGCTTGGATTTCGGCCTTTTACCTACATTCCCTTGCTGGTCCTCAGGCCCAGGCCCCCCCAGGGAAGATGGGTGCCACTGCCCCCCATGTCACTGATGCCTGCAGAGGAGGGTCTCACGCTGGGAGGGTCCCGGCTCCCTGGCCTGGGGTCCCACCCAAGGGAGGGATGGGGGTGGTAGGGAGGGGAGGAGAGTGTGGGGGAGAGCTGAGATTTGGGGAGAAGGGAGTGAGGCCAACTTGTGAAGTACAGATGAGAGGCTCCGAGGCTCCCCTACCAGACTGGTCTACACTGCTACCCACCCCCAAAACTGAACCTCTTTCAAAGCGGCAGCGGGGCTCTGCCAGGGCCAGACCACGTCTCCCGGCTCCCTCCCCGCCACAGCTGCAGCCCCCAGGGAGCCATCCGGGCCCCCACTGACCATCAGATCTGGAGTTTCCTCTGCCTGCCCTTCCTCAAGCCCCTTCCGCCATCTTGGACTTTGCCCATCTGAGTAACGAGTGAGTTGGGCTTTGAGTTTGGCGACACAAGGGAACAGGAATGGGTGTGTGGTGGACATCTGCCGGACGCCAGGCACCAGGCGCTGGCTTCTTGGCTGGTGGCAAGGGGAGGCCGAAAGCCCATGTGGCCCAGGAGGCTCAGGGCCAAGGGACACTACGTCCCCACCTTCCTGGGCCTCAGGTGCCTTACTGGTGTAATCCAGACAATAAACTCACTTCATAGGGTTGTAAAGAGAGCCCGCTGTGAGGACGCATAAGATATGCTTCAAATAGCACCCACCACAGAAGCCCTCAGAAATTACCATCGCCATAGTCACCATGATTGTCCTCATCATGATTGTCATCACGATTGTCACCACTGTCGTCACAACCATCCATCCATCCTCTCCTGGGCTGGTCCAGCCACTGCAGGGATCAGTCTGTCTAGAAAGCCCCCGGCCCAGCCCCAGAAGAGTCTGGGCTCTACTCCCAGCTCTGCCGTTAACCTGTGAGCCGCCCCCACGCCGCAGTGTCTTCACCTGAGGAATGGGCCAGATGAGATCTGTGTGGAAAGCACGACGGACATCCAGCAAGGCCACCCATGGGAAGGCTCCGAGCACAGGGCACCGCCCGTTGGGAGGGCCCGCTGCCCACTTGCTTCCTCCCTCCGTGACGGGATCAAAGTAGAAGCTCAGGCTGGAGCAGAGCGAGTACACGGGAACGGCCGGGCTAATACTTAACGGGCGCTTCCCGTGCGCCGGACACCAGCCCAAGCGTTTTGTTTATTTAACGTACTTCATTCTCCTAACCGTTCTCAGGGCCCTGCGAGGCAGACAGAGACGTTACACCCATTTTACAGGGAGAAACTGAGCCATGGGGAAGCAAAATGCCATTTTCTGGAAGCCTCCAGTGCTGTTTAAAGCCCGCCCAGAGCAAGTGCTCGCGTTTCTTGAGCAGCTACTATGCGCCAGGAGGCCTTCCAACTCCTGCCCTGTGCTGGCTCCTCCGATGCTCCTCCAGTGCTACCAGGTAGCAACTGTCATGGATCCTATTTTACGGGTGACAAAATCAGACACAGAGTGGTGAAGTCATTCCCCCACAGAGCAAACGACCAAGTCAGGAGTCGAACCCAAGTCCCGACAACTGGTCTACCTGCTTCCCTGAGTTACCGCGCCAGAGCCCGCCTGGAGCCCGGCCGTCCCACGAGGCCTCAGCAGCACCCAGGGGCAGCAGGCCAGACATCCGTGGCTCCGGGAGGCTCCGGGGAGGGGAGTCCTCACGTTCAGTGCCCTCAAGGAGCTGGGGCGTCCCAGGTGGGGTAAGGCTGCACTCTCCTAGGAGGGCACACGGTTTGCCTCCCCCAGTCCCCACCAGGGCTCGGCCGGGACAGGTGCACAGATCCCGGGCCCTGGGCTGGGTGAGGGGGGAGCTCGCTTGGCAGCCAGAGCCCTGCGGGAAGGAGAAGAAACCCAGCCCGCAGCCCCTTGGGCCTGGCAGGAGATTAACAAAACAAATACCCGAGCAATCTCAATTTCAACACTTGGGGAGGGGGGCCCCGAGTGTCAGGGCCCAGGGGGAGGGAGGGAAACGCAGAGACATTTTACCACCTAAATAACTTTCCCTCTGTTTAGTTTCACACGAATGTACACTCAAGTGCGCGCTCGCGCTCTCTCGCTGCCTCTTTTTACATTTTTATTTTATTTTTACAAATGCTCAAACTTTCCTGCCACAAATTATTCTTGGCCAGGTTACAAGTAGAAAGGCCGTGTGTATCCTTTACTTGACAAAAAGAGAGGTGGGGAAGAGGGAGGGCTCTTATGAAATATTTTGGTTGCGGGTTTGAGGTGGGATTTCTTCCTTACTTCTCCCCCTCCCCACCGCCCGCTCTCCTATGGTGCCTTTGCCTGGGAGGGTAGGAGGGTTCGCCTCCTGGGCAAAAGCAGTCTCCCTACTGGTCTCGATCCT